>JAIEZT010000036.1:85919-318419 GCA_019594935.1 Periophthalmus modestus | reverse complement strand
CACGTCAGACAGTTTTACTGACTCACATTATGTCAAACTGTTTCTGGACTCTCTCTGGACGCTCTCTGGACTCTCTTTGGACGCTCTCTGGACTCTGTTTTACTCTCTCTGTCTTTACTCTGTCTTTACTCTCTCTGGACTCTCGGGACTCTCTCTGCACTCTGTCTGGACTCTCTGGTCTCTTTCTGGACTGTGTCTGGACTCTCTCTGGACTCTGTCTGGGATTCTTTCTGGACTCTATCTGGACTCGGTCTGGACTCTCTCTGGATCCTTTCTGGACTCGGTCTGGTCTCTGTCTGGATTCTTTCTGGACTCTCTCTGGACTCGGTCTGGACTCTCGGTCTGGACTCGGTCTGGACTCGGTCTGAACTCGGTCTGGTCTGGACTCGGTCTGGACTCGGTCTGGACTCGGACTCGTATCACAGACGGGGTCTTGGGTTTACAGGGGGCAGCTCTTTGGGCATCGAGCTGTAACTCTGCACAAACATTCAGTTTCACATTGATTCATTACGACTGTAGAAAATGTCGAGTAACAAATTCACCCAAAACAGAGACAATCAGCAGGACAGACGACGATTTGTGTCGTGTGTCGACCCCAGAATCTAACCCACAACCACCACCACCTCCTGTCCCCTGTCCTCCTGTCCTCCTGTCCTCCTGTCCTCCTGTCCCCTGTGCTGCACATGTGCTCTGTTCTCATGTAATCTGCAGCCTGGAGCTTGTCCTCCTGTCCTCTCGTCCTCCTGTCCTGTTGTCCTCCTATCCTCTCGTCCTCCTGTCCTCTCGTCCTCTTGTCCTCCTGTCCTCTCGTCCTCCTGTCCTCTCGTCCTCCTGTCCTCTCGTCCTCCTGTCCTGTTGTCCTCCTATCCTCTTGTCCTCCTGTCCTCTTGTGCTCCTGTCCTCTCGTCCTCCTGTCCTCCTGCCCTCTCGTCCTCCTGTCCTCTCGTCCTCTTGTCCTCTTGTACTCTCGTCCTCCTGTCCTCTCGTCCTCCTGTCCTCTTGTCCTGTCCTCCTGTCCTCTTGTCCCCTCGTCCTCCTGTCCTCCTGTCCTCTTGTCCTCCTGTCCTCTTGTCATCCTGTCCTCTTGTCCTCCTGTCCTCTTGTCCTCCTGTCATCCTGTCCTCTTGTCCTCCTGTCCTCTTGTCCTCCTGTCATCCTGTCCTCTTGTCCTCCTGTCCTCTTGTCATCCTGTCCTCTTGTCCTCCTGTCCTCTCGTCCTCCTGTCCTCTCTTGTCCTGTCCTCTCGTCCTCCTGTCCTCTCCTGTCCTCTCGTCCTCCTGTCCTCTCGTCCTCTCTTGTCCTCCTGTCCTCTCGTCCTCCTGTCCTCTTGTCCTGTCCTCCTGTCCTCTCTGTCCCTCTCCTCCTGTCCTCTGTCCTCCTGTCCTGTCCTCTCCTCCTGTCCTCTTGTCCTCCTGTCCTCTCGTCCTCCTGTCCTCTCGTCCTCCTGTCCTCTGTCCTCTGTCCTCCTGTCCTCCTGTCCTCCTTGTCGTCTGTCCTCTCGTCCTCCTGTCCTCTTCGTCCTCCTGTCCTGTCCTCTGTCCTCCTCCTGTCCTCTCGTCCTCCTGTCCTCTTGTCCTGTCCTCCTGTCCTCTCGTCCCTCCTGTCCTCTCGTCCTCCTGTCCTCTTGTCCTGTCTGGACTTGTCCCTCTCTGGATCCTTTCTGGACTCGGTCTGGTCTCTTTCTGAACTCTCTCTGGACTCGGTCTGGACTCGGTCTGGACTCGGTCTGGACTCGGTCTGGACTCGGTCTGGACTCGGTCTGGACTCGTATCACAGACGGGGTCTTGGGTTTACAGGGGGCAGCTCTTTGGGCATCGAGCTGTAACTCTGCACAAACATTCAGTTTCACATTGATTCATTACGACTGTAGAAAATGTCGAGTAACAAATTCACCCAAAACAGAGACAATCAGCAGGACAGACGACGATTTGTGTCGTGTGTCGACCCCAGAATCTAACCCACAACCACCACCACCTCCTCCTGTCCCCTGTCCTCCTGTCCTCCTGTCCTCCTGTCCTCCTGTCCCCTGTGCTGCACATGTGCTCTGTTCTCATGTAATCTGCAGCCTGGAGCTTGTCCTCCTGTCCTCTCGTCCTCCTGTCCTGTTGTCCTCCTATCCTCTCGTCCTCCTGTCCTCTCGTCCTCTTGTCCTCCTGTCCTCTCGTCCTCCTGTCCTCTCGTCCTCCTGTCCTCTCGTCCTCCTGTCCTGTTGTCCTCCTATCCTCTTGTCCTCCTGTCCTCTTGTCCTCCTGTCCTCTCCTCCTGTCCTCTCGTCCTCCTGTCCTCCTGCCCCTCTCTCGTCCTCCTGTCCTCTCGTCCTCTTGTCCTCTTGTACTCTCGTCCTCCTGTCCTCTCGTCCTCCTGTCCTCCTTGTCCTGTCCTCCTCCTGTCCTCTTGTCCCCTCGTCCTCCTGTCCTCCTGTCCTCTTGTCCTCCTGTCCTCTTGTCATCCTGTCCTCTTGTCCTCCTGTCCTCTTGTCCTCCTGTCATCCTGTCCTCTTGTCCTCCTGTCCTCTTGTCCTCCTGTCATCCTGTCCTCTTGTCCTCCTGTCCTCTTGTCATCCTGTCCTCTTGTCCTCTGTCCTCCTGTCCTCCTGTCCTCTTGTCCTCCCTCTCGTCCTCCTGTCCTCTTGTACTCCTCGTCCTCCTGTCCTCTCGTCCTCCTGTCCTCCTGTCCTCTCTCTCTCTCCTCCTGTCCTCTTGTCCTGTCCTCCTGTCCTCTCGTCCTCCTGTCCTCTCGTCCTCCTGTCCTCTTGTCCTGTCCTCTCGTCCTCCTGTCCTCCTGTCCTCTCCTCCCCTGTCTTGTCCTCCTGTCATCCTGTCCTCTTGTCGTCCTGTCCTCTCGTCCTCCTGTCCTCTCGTCCTCCTGTCCTCCTCCTCCTGTCCTCTCCTCTCGTCCTCCTGTCCTCCTTGTCCTGTCCTCCTGTCCTCTCGTCCTCCTGTCCTCTCGTCCTCCTGTCCTCCTGTCCTGTCCTCGTCCTCCTGTCCTCTCGTCCTCCTGTCCTCCTCTCCTCTCCCCTCCTGTCCTCTTGTCCTGTCCTCCTGTCCTCTTGTCCTCCTGTCCTCCTATCCTCTCGTCCTTCTGTCCTCTCGTCCTCCTGTCCTCTCGTCCTCCTGTCCTCTTGTCCTCCTGTCCTCTCGTCCTCCTGTCCTCTTGTACTCTCGTCCTCCTGTCCTCTCTTGTACTCTTGTCCTCCTGTCCTCTTGTCCTGTCCTCTCGTCCTCCTGTCCTCTTGTCCTCTTGTCCTCCTGTCCTCTCGTCCTCCTGTCCTCTTGTCCTCTTGTCCTCTTGTCCTGTCCTCCTGTCCTCCTGTCCTCCTGTCCTCTTGTCCTCTTGTCCTCTTGTCCTCCTGTCCTCCCTGTCCTCCTCCTGTCCTCCTGTCCTCTTGTCCTCCTGTCCTCCTGTCCTCTCTCGTCCTCCTGTCCTCCTGTCCTCTCGTCCTCCTGTCCTCCTCTCGTCCTCCTGTCCTCTTGTCCTGTCCTCTTGTCCTCCCTGTCCTCCTATCCTCTCGTCCTTCTGTCCTCTCGTCCTCCTGTCCTCTCGTCCTCCTCCTCATCGTCCTCCTGTCCTCCTCGTCCTCCTGTCCTCTTGTCCTGTCCTCCTGTCCTCTGTCCTCTTGTCCTGTCCTCCTGTCCTCTTGTACTCTCGTCCTCCTGTCCTCTCGTCCTCTTGTCCTCCTGTCCTCCTGTCCTCTCCTCCTCTCTCGTCCTCCTGTCCTCCTGTCCTCTCGTCCTCTTGTCCTCCTGTCCTCCTGTCCTCTTGTCCTCCTGTCCCTGTCTCTGTCCTCCTGTCCTCTTGTCCTCCTGTCCTCCTATCCTCTCGTCCTTCTGTCCTCTCGTCCTCCTGTCCTCTCGTCCTCCTGTCCTCTCGTCCTCCTGTCCTCTTGTCCTGTCCTCCTGTCCTCTTGTCCTCTTGTCCTGTCCTCCTGTCCTCTTGTACTCTCGTCCTCCTGTCCTCTCGTCCTCTTGTCCTCTCGTCCTCCGTCCTCTCTCGTCGTCCTCTTGTCCTCCTGTCCTCCTGTCCTCTTGTCCTCCTGTCCTCCTGTCCTCCTGTCCTCTCGTCCTCCTGTCCTCTCGTCCTCCTGTCCTCTTGTACTCTCGTCCTCCTGTCCTCCTGTCCTCTTGTCCTCCTGTCCTCCTGTCCTCCTGTCCTCTTGTCCTCCTGTCCTCCTGTCCTCTCGTCCTCTTGTCCTCTCGTCCTCCTGTCCTCTCGTCCTTCAGTGATAAGGCCTCCCTCTGTTTACCTCCATTAGTCTGAACATAAACGCTGCTTGTTCTGCTCGTGTTTATTTTACTCTGAACATTAAAGCTCAGGCAGGTCCTGCAGGTGCTTCAGGCGCCGTCTGTTTGTCCAGTGAAGAGCTGGAGCCGGTCACAGTACTTCAGAGTACTTAAGAGTACTTAAGAGTACTTAAGAGTACTTACTGCTACATCACAGTTACTGCAGTAAAAGTACTCACCTTAAACGTGTAACTTGAAGTAGAAGTATCTAAAGTGTCTGTGTGGTAAAGTATGGAGGTGGTGTAAAGTACATGATCAAATACATGAAGAGTACATATTACTTCTGTTACCTCCACAAACGTTAAAGCCCCAACTGGAACTTTTAGCCAAACAGAGCTGGAAAGAAAGCTCTTACTTTTCTGGCGGAGTTTCCATGGAGATGTTGTTCCTTTGGCTGTAATATTCCACAGTATGGCATTATACTCATTTGGTTTGGTTTTAACTTCCTATTTCCACTGAATCATGGAAGTGACGCCACGAGTCGTGAGACGTTATTGTAAATGTCACAGACTTTTGTTTTTGACATTTCATGAATAAAACAGACGACAACAGTGAATCAACATTTTGAAATAATATATTTACTCTCAGTCAGAAGGGCGAGGAGGAGGAGGAGGAGGAGGAGGAGGAGGAGGAGGAGGAGGAGGAGGAGGAGGAGGAGGAGGAGGAGGAGGAGAGGGGGAGGAGGAGGAGGAGGAGGAGAGGACGAGAGGAGAGGAGGAGGAGGAGGAGGAGGAGGAGGACGAGGAGGAGGAGGACGGAGGGGAGAGGAGACGAGGAGGACGAGGAGGAGAAGGAGGAGGAGGAGGAGGGAGGAGGACGAGGATGAGGAGGAGGGAGGAGAAGGATAAGGAGGAAGTGGAGGAGGAGAAGGAGGAGGAGAAGGAGGAAGTGGAGGAGGAGAAGGAGGAAGTGGAGGAGGAGAAGGGTCAGGAGGAGAAGGAGGAGGATAAGGAGGAAGTGGAGGAGGAGAAGGGTCAGGAGGAGAAGGAGGAGGATAAGGAGGAGGAAGGTTGAGGAGGAGGAGGAGAAGGAGGAGGAGGAGAAGTGGAGGAGGAGAAGGGTCAGGAGGAGAAGGAGGAAGTGGAGGAGGAGGAGGACAAGGAGGAAGTGGAGGAGGAGAAGGATCAGGAGGAGGAGGTCTCTCGTCCTTGTGTAGTCGTGTAAATCTCTCGTCTGCGGTGTTTGTGTCGTGGGAAAAAGTGGTTTGTGAGACTCGGGGGAGGAGCTGGATTGTCTCGATCAATAAGATTCTGTCAGATATTGATCCGACTGAAAGTGCTGTAAATGTCAATAGTTCTAGTTAAAGAAGTTACAGTTTTTCTGTTATTTGCTGTTAGTCTGTAGTAAAGTGTAGTTCAGCATAAACATGTGACCTGCACATTAGGACGTGTAACGCTCTGACTGGTTCAAATACCTCCAGGTTTATTTTTAATTGTCTCGCTCTCGTTTAAACTCTCGCTGTGCGACTTCAACCCGTTTGTTCAGACTGTGTCAGTGTCACTGCTTCTACGTGGAAGGAGATGGAAAGTGTGTTGTGTCGTTGTAAAGTGTGTAACACAGATGTAACACACACAGGTGTGACACACACAGATGTGACACACACAGGTGTGACACACACAGGTGTGACACAAGTGTGATACACACAGACGTGACACAGGCGTGACACACACAGGCGTGACACACACAGGCATGACACACACAGGTGTGACACACACAGGTGTGACACACACAGGTGTGACACACACAGGTGTGACACACACAGGTGTGACACAGGCGTGACACAGGTGTGACACACACAGGTGTGACACACACAGGTGTGACACAGGCGTGACACAGGTGTGACACACACAGGTGTGACACAGGCGTGACACAGGTGTGACACACACAGGTGTGACACACAGGCGTGACACAGGTGTGACACACACAGGTGTGACACACATACACAGGTGTGACACACACACACAGGTGTGACACAGGCGTGACACACACAGGTGTGACACACACAGGTGTGACACACACAGGTGTGACACACACAGGTGTGACACAGGTGTGACACACACAGGTGTGACACATACAGGTGTGACACACACAGGTGTGACACAGGTGTGACACACACAGGTGTGACACAGGTGTGACACAGCAGCCTTCAGAGCTGTGTGACATTCAGTAACTGTCAAATTCATTTATTCATTTCCTGTTTTGGACTGAAGGATTTGGGAGAAATATCAAACTCTGATTTTCTTGACCGACTTTGTGATTGTGATGACATTTGAATTTGTGTTAAGAATTCTGTTCAAAGATTTTTAAAAAACATTTTAAACCCGTCATTCAGAGTTTACAAAAAGTCAAAAATCTAAACGAATGAAGATTCACACTTCACATTTTCACGATTTTCAGATTCTCAGATTGTTATTGTTAATCGTGTCCTCGTTCTGATTCTAACAGCCGAACTTCATCGTGAAGCAGAAGGTTGGCAGATCGATTTTAATTTGGCAAAAGTTTAGCTCTGCGACACACGAGGCGTCTGCTTTACTCTCACAAACTTCAGACTCAGTGACGAGGGATTTTCATCAGAGTTTTTCAGAATCTCGCCGCCTGACTGTGTCTTTAAGAACTCTGATCTTGTGTATCATACATTTCCCTTTGGAGCAGAAGGACTGATTTGATTTGAGACTCTGGACGTCTGCAGCTCGGCCCCTTAAGAGAAAACCTCAAACACTCGTCACTCTGGACTGAAAATGAGTCTGAAGACGAGTCTGAAGACGAGTCTGAAGACGAGTCTGAAGACGAGTCTGAAGACGAGTCTGAAGACGAGTCTGAAAATGAGCCGTTCACAAAGAGATCGACTCCACAAAACAAAATGTGTCATAAACTAAATCAGAGACGTGTTTTAGAGCCGACACTTTCATCTGATTCAAAGAGTGAGAGAGTTTAAAGGTGAATCAGGAGCGAGTGACGTCATGTTATATAATAATAATAATAATAATAATAATAATATGTAAGAGAAGGATATAGAAAAAATCCTGAGACTGAAAGGAGCTTTACCTCTTTACTGAAGTATTTTTATCGTCTGCAAACCGAGAAGACTGGTGTGCTGTTAGCATGCTAGTTGTTGTCAGCTTTACAGAATAACTCCACTCTGGCTTATAAACTCATCATGGTGAATAACTAGGATACTAGGAATGTGTGAGGATAGTGAGGAATAACTGAACAGCTGCAAACTATTTAAAATGACCTAAAAACCATCTGAGCCACAGAGTGTAAGACGTGTTTGTCGTGAGAGACCTGACAGTTACACAAACACGGCCGTTATCCGTCTCTATCGAGTGTCCTCCGCTCGCCGCTGTTCTTGTTGCGACGGGAGACAGATTACAGCAGCAGCTGGTCGCACCGTCAGGACCTGTCCGTCCCCCTCGGCCCGACTCTGCTGCAGTGGGCAGAGGGCCAGAGGAAACGAGACACAGAGGCACAGAGGGCCGAGAGGTGTCAGCGGGAATACAGAACAAGCTAGCTCCAAGTACAGCCAGCCCCGAGTACAGCTAGCCCCGAGTAACGCTAGCCCCGAGTGCAGCTAGCCCCGAGTGCAGCTAGCCCCGAGTACAGCTAGCCCCGAGTGCAGCTAGCCCCGAGTAAAGCTAGCCCAGAGTAACGCTAGCCCCGAGTACAGCTAGCCGCGAGTACAGCTAGCTGTCCGAGTATCACACTAGATTCAGTCTAATCTAGATCGAATAAAGCTAAAACCCTGAGTAACTTAGCCCCGAGTGCACTTGACTGCTTCTAGCTAGCCCACACTATACCAGACTAAAGCACCGAGTACTGCTAGCTCTGAGGACGCTAGCCCTAGTACTAGCCCCGAGTACAGGACGCAGCCCCGAGTACAGCTATACTGAGGACAGCTAGCCCCGTAGTGCAGCTAACCCCGAGTACAGCTAGCCCATACTACAGCTAGCATGTCTGTCCATATCCAGGACACAGGACTGTCCATACTAATGTGACATCGACTAGTACTTTCCAAACAGGACACAGTACTGTCCATTCTGCTTCTAGATAGAGACCAGACTGTAGCACACTATATTATCCAGACTAAAGCACACGTACTGTCCATACTACAGGACGCAGTACTAGTACTGTCCATACTACAGGACACAGTACTAGTACTGTCCATACTACAGGACACAGTACTGTCCATACTACAGGACGCAGTACTAGTACTGTCCATACTACAGGACGCAGTACTGTCCATACTACAGGACACAGTACTGTCCATACTACAGGACACAGTACTGTCCATACTACAGGACACAGTACTAGTACTGTCCATACTACAGGACACAGTACTAGTACTGTCCATACTACAGGACACAGTACTGTCCATACTACAGGACACAGTACTGTCCATACTACAGGACACAGTACTAGTACTGTCCATACTACAGGACACAGTACTGTCCATACTACAGGACACAGTACTAGTACTGTCCATACTACAGGACACAGTACTGTCCATACTACAGGACACAGTACTAGTACTGTCCATACTACAGGACACAGTACTAGTACTGTCCATACTACAGGACACAGTATTAGTCAGGGCGGCTGGCTACGAGTTTAGTCAGGGCGGCTGTGGCTACGAGGTTAGTCAGGGCGGCTGTGGCTACGAGTTTATCTTACCACAGTTTAAGACAGAATCAATCGGGAAAATAACTTTGTGCTGAGAATAATTAAGAAGAAAAGTGTTTTTGTTGTTAACATGATTTGTTTTAGTTTACAGAGGTTTTCAAACGTCACACTTTAAATTTTCGGGGCTAAAACGAGACTAAACGTGAATAAGTTCAAAAGTAATGACCAATAACATGAACAGATGAAACAAATATTACAACATGTTCAAATATTTAAAGTGCAGAGGCTCCGTGACCCACAGAAGAGAAGAGCCTCTTTGACTCTTTGACTCTGTTTTGTGACGTGTCTGAGAGTTTTTCTTCTCCTGACTCTGTGTTTTGTGTAATAATCTCACTTTGTTACTTCACTGCTCCGTGTTTTGGACCAAACTGTTTTGCTGTTTCGCTGTAGTGTCGGTTCTTTCTTAAATATAAATTGCGCGTCAGGACAGGCCTTATCTGAGGTCTTTCCTTCTTGTCTCGTGGTTTAATTCTGTTGAGTTTTTAATGTTAAACGTGTTAAATTGTGCGATGTTGTTTTGTTGCACTTGTTTTGCTCTGGTCTGTGAAATGGAGGAGATGGTTTTGTCTCTAACAAGTGTCCAGAGACTCGCCCGAGACGCAGGCCTGTTTACTCCAGCCCAGTGGGACTGAAGACGCTATTTATAGTCTCCACAGAATCATTTATCCCTCTGCCTCACTCTCTGCCTCACTCTCAGCCTCACTCTGCCTCACTCTGTCTCACTCTTTGTCTCACTCTCAGCCACTCTGCCTCACTCTCTGCCTCACTCTCAGCCTCACTCTCAGCCTCACTGTCTCACTCTCTGCCTCACTCTGTCTCACTCTTTGTCTCACTCTCTGCCTCACTCTGTCTCACTCTTTGTCTCACACTCTGCCTCACTCTTTGTCTCACTCTCTGCCTCACTCTCTGCCTCACTCTGCCTCACTCTTTGTCTCACTCTCAGCCTCACTCTTGGTCTCACTCTCTGCCTCACTCTGCCTCTCACTCTTTGTCTCACTCTCAGCCTCACTCTTGGTCTCACTCTTGGCCTCACTCTTGGTCTCACTCTTTGTCTCACTCTCTGTCTCTCCGTCTTGTGCAGCTGCTCGTTTCACTGACGTCACATTTTACATTTGTGTTAAAGTTTGACTGTGTGACTTTTCTGGTAGAGAGACCTCGACCTGCACAGATCCACAAAGACATTATCATCGTGCTCATGTTTCACAGTCTCTCTCCATGGACACAGAGTCAGATCTGTGGAGAGGCGACACAGCTCGAGCAAAGCATCTCCAGCAAAGCATCTCCAGGTGGCAGAAAAGCTTTAAATTTGCATTAATGCATTAATGCTGAACCCGTGTTTTCCTCTTTCTAAACTTTCTGAACCTGTAAATCCGTTTCACAGATGCTTTGTCTCTTTTACATGGATGGTGTTTTATTCCCTGTGGAGGAATTGAACCTGAAACCTTCAGGTTAATGACTTCACAGCGAGAAGCTTAATTTCTGTATTTGCCTCAAACTGTAGCTGTTTTTTATAAATATACTATCTACGACATCGTCCTTCAATCAAACTAAAACAATACCACAGATCTCATTTCAGATTAAACACTTTTATAGTTTAATAGTTTACACCATAAACCAGCGACAGCGAAGCTGGAAGTGTCTTTAGTTTCTGTTTTTCTTGGTCTCGTTGTTTTGAGGTTGTGTTTAGTTTCTGTTTTTCTTGGTCTCGTTGTTTTGAGGTTGTGTTTAGTTTCTCTGTTTTTCTTGGTCTCGTTGTTTTGAGGTTGTGTTTAGTTTCTGTTTTTCTTGGTCTTGTTGTTTTGAGGTTGTGTTTAGTTTCTCTGTTTTTCTTGGTCTCGTTGTTTTGAGGTTGTGTTTAGTTTCTCTGTTTTTCTTGGTCGTGTTGTTTGAGGTTGTGTTTGTTTCTGTTTTTTTCTTGGGTCTCTGTTTTTTGTGTTTAGTTTCTCTGTTTTTTTGAGTGTTTTTGAGGTTGTGTTTAGTTTCTGTTTTTCTTGGTCTCGTTGTTTTGAGGTTGTGTTTAGTTTCTCTGTTTTTCTTGGTCTCGTTGTTTTGAGGTTGTGTTTAGTTTCTGTTTTTCTTGGTCTCGTTGTTTTGAGGTTGTGTTTAGTTTCTCTGTTTTTAGTGTTTAGTTTGGTTCTCGTTTGGTCCTGGCGTCTTGTGTTTTTCTGTGAGAGCTGCAGAAGTGCTCAGCTCTTTATCTGTGGTAAATCCGATGGTCAAAGAAAAACGGGACAAAGCTTCTGGAAAATGAGAGACATTAGGCAGCGTTTGTGGTGTTGAATCTGACGTGAAGAGAAGAGGCTTTTCTTCAGTCATTTACCATCCTCTACTACAGTTACTACTACTACTACTACTACTACTACTACTACTACTACTACTACTACTACTACTACTACTACTACTACTACTACTACTGTTTACACTTCTGGAGACTTTTTTACACTTATGACAACCACGCTTCATTGTAGATCAAATATTTCATCTTCCACTTTCTCTCCGGTGAGTCATTCAAATCCAAACATTAAAGATGTTTCAGGTTTGGTTCATTTTCGCCTCATGGAGAAGTTTGACTCCGAGCCGCGACAAAGAACTCAGGCTGTAACATGTTTATCTCACATTTATTCATTTAAAGGTGTTTTTGTTGCTAAATAACTTGATAAACTCTGTGAATAGGGTCAATTCTCCACAGATCTGACCTGTACTCTGTCCTGGTGGTGCTGTCTCCATGCGCACTATCATCTCCACAGGAAAAACACCAGGACAAACACCAGAACAAACAAACACCAGGACAAACACCAGAACAAACAAACACCAGGACAAACACCAGAACAAACAAACACCAGGACAAACAAACACCAGGACAAACAAACACCAGGACAAACAAACACCAGAACAAACACCAGAACAAACAAACACCAGAACAAACAAACACCAGGACAAACAAACACCAGGACAAACAAACACCAGAACAAACACCAGAACAAACAAACACCAGGACAAACAAACACCAGGACAAAAACACCAGGACAAAAACAAACACACCAGAAACAAACACCAGAACAAACAAACACCAGGGACAAACAAACACCAACAAACACCAGGACAAACAAACACCAGGACAAACAAACACCAGGACAAACAAACACCAGGACAAACAAACAAACAAACACCAGACAAACAAACACCAGAACAAAAAACACAAAAACAAACACCAGGACAAACAAACACCAGACAAACAAACACCAGAACAAACAAACACCCAGACACAAACAAACACCAGGACAAACAAACACCAGGACAAACAAACACCCAGAACAAACAAACACCAGGACAAACAAACACCAGGACAAACAAACACCAGGACAAACACACACCAGGACAAACAAACACCAGGACAAACAAACAAACACCAGGACAAACAAACACCAGGACAAACAAACACCAGGACAAACAAACACCAGGACAAACAAACACCAGGACAAACAAACACACCAGGACAAACAAACACCAGGACAAACAAACACCAGGACAAACAAACACCAGGACAAACAAACACCAGGACAAACAAACACCAGGACAAACAAACACCAGGACAAACAAACACCAGGACAAACAAACACCAGGACAAACAAACACCAGGACAAACAAACACCAGGACAAACAAACACCAGAACAAACAAACACCAGGACAAACAAACACCAGGACAAACAAACACCAGGACAAACAAACACCAGGACAAACAAACACCAGAACAAACAAACACCAGGACAAACAAACACCAGAACAAACAAACACCAGGACAAACAAACACCAGGAGAAACACCAGAACAAACAAACAACAAACACAGGACAAACAAACACACCAGAACAAACAAACACCAGGACAAACAAACACCAGGACAAACAAACACCAGGACAAAAACACCAGACAAACAAACAAACACCAGGACAAACAAACACCAGAACAAACAAACACCAGGACAAACAAACACCAGGACAAACAAACACCAGGACAAACAAACACCAGACAAACAAACACCAGAACAAACAACACACCAGGACAAACAAACACCAGGACAAACAAACACCAGGACAAAAACAAACACCAGGACAAACAAACACCAGGACAAAACAAACAAACCCATACAAACACCCAGAACAAACCAACAAACACCAGGACAAACAAACACCAGAACAAACAAACACCAGAACAAACAAACACCAGGACAAACAAACACCAGGACAAACAAACACCAGGACAAAAAAACACCAGGACAAACAAACACACCAGGGACAAACAAACACCAGGACAAACAAACACCAGGACAAACAAACACCAGGACAAACAAACACCAGAACAAACAAACACCAGGACAAACAAACACCAGAAACAAACAAACACCAGGACAAACAAACACCAGGACAAACAAACACCACCAGGACAAACAAACACCAGGACAAAACAAACACAGGACACAAACAACACACCAGGACAACAAAACACCAGGAAACACCAAACAAACAAACACCAGGACAAACAAACACCAGGACAAACAAACACCAGGACAAACAAACACCAGGACAAAACAAACACCAGGACAAACAAACACCAGGACAAACAAACACCAGAACAAACAAAACACCCAGGACAAACAAACACCAACAACCAAACACCAGGACAAACAAACACCAGGACAAACAAACACACCAGGACAAACAAACACCAGGACAAACAAACACCAGGACAAAAACACCAGGACAAAAACAAACACCAGGACAAACAACACCAGGACAAAAACACCAGAACAAACAAACACCAGGACAAACAAACACCAGGACAAACAAAACACTAGGACAAAACAACACCAGGACAAACAAACACCAGAACAAACAAACACCAGGACAAACAAACACCAGGACAAACACACCAGAACAACAAACAAACCCAGGACAAACAAACACCAGGACAAACAAACACCAGGACAAACAAACACCAGAACAAACAAACACCAGGACAAATAAACACCAGGACAAACAAACACCAGGACAAACAAACACCAGGACAAACAAACACCAGAACAAACACCATCACAAATGCCTGTACTCAGTTTTGTTTTCCACGTAGTTCAGATTTTGTATTTTGTATTTTTTTTTTTTTTTTTTTGCTGCAGTAATGATGTTTTGGGGAAGCAGCTCTTGGGGGTAAAATTAGATCACTGTGTGTGTCTGGATCTCTGAGGAAACGCGATGTTATCACTCTGGTTGTTTCTGGCTTTATTGTGACTGCACAACTCCACTCTGCTCTTAACAAACCATCATGGTGAAGAATTATGATGTTATGATGCTTCAAAAGACAGTGAGGGACGACTCTGGACCGAAGCTCAGTAAAAATAAAGTACGACGCCTTTAAACCACGTGGAGAAACAATTAGCTTTACTGAGAGGACATTTTATCTGTAATTAGTGTTGTTAAACATGAAGTTAATGGACCGCTGGCCCCATCAGTATCAGTGACACAAACACGACACTGCCCCCTACAGGTTCATTTATGCATCACCAAACAACACTGACATTTCACAACGTTTTAGTGCTCGAGAGAAAATATCCACTGGCAAAAGGAGAGACTGGGTCTGTGAGGAAGACGAGAGGGACAGAGACGAGCCACAAAAGGTTTTTACAGAGACTGATATGTTTTATGAGGTTAGAGAAAAGTGGAAAAAACAACTGGAATCAACAAGAAAAAGTGCATCACTCCCTCAGAAAACTGGGACGCTCTCAGGTTTACTAAGATATTTTTGACCAAATCCACGTCTGTAGAGGTTTTCTTGGGTCTCATCACGTCCAGAGCTTTGACTAAGGTGAAATATATAATAAAATATATAAATATATATATAAAAATATATATATAAACACATATAAATATATATAATAACAGTGTTCGTCTGTATGTGGCTTGTACATCGTCTAGTTTTAAATGTCATCTCGCTCCTATAGAGTCAATTTTCTCTCACTTACTGTGTATGTGTGTTTATGTGTATATATATAATATATGGTGTGTGTGTGTGTGTGTGTGTGTGTGTGTGTGTGTGTGTGTTTGTGTGGGTATATATGTGTGTGATTTTAATGTCTTTCTTATTCTGTTAAGCACTTTGAATTATCTTGTGTACGAATTGTGCTGTACAAATAAACTTGTCTTGCCTATATGTGTGAGCGTGTGTGTGTGTGCGTGTATGTATATGAGTGTGCGTGCGTGTAGGGTCTACAGGGCGTAGGGCCTATTGCTTCTTAGCCTCTATAACATAAATCACAGCCTTTATTATAATCAGCTCGGCTCAGTGATGATGAACCTGTGTTTGTCACAGTTTTACACTGAACTTTTTCATCTTCAAGACTCAGTGTTTTACATCAGGAAACACAGACTCACGCACACAGACACACACACACTCACTCACACAGACACACACACACACCAGGACAGACTCAACACTCACTCACACACTCACAGACACACACACAGACACACTCACACACAGACACACTCACACACTGTACCAAAGTTTACAGTATAGCCCAGAATTGAGTACACCCCGTATAAAATGTTGAATATTTTTGATTTGTTTGGCCAATTTGGCAAGTAAATAGAAATACTTTTTAAAGCACTTAATCCTCCCTAATACAGATTGTTTTTGATGGGTGACATCAATATATAAGCCAATGTTTGGTTCTAATCCTGGATTTCATGTATGGTTATGTTTCAAAAATGAGTACACCTTTCTTACAAACTGATTCAAATTCAGGATGGTTTATTGTAAATGCTGCAACAGACATTTGGGTGATTGTTTAATGTTTGGAGATAAATCTGGATCAGCTTAGTTGCATAAATAGAGCATTTCCAATTCATTTTGAACCACTTTGCTTTTACACCTTGAAAATGGCACGGCATGGCAAAGAACTTTCTCCAGATATGCGGAAAAGAATTGTTGTGCTGCACAGAAAAGGTCTTGGGTACAAGAAAATCAGTTCATCATTGCTTGTCAGCAAAAAATACAGTGGCTAAGGTGATCCAGAGGTTTTAAAATACTGGAAATATAATCAAGAAGGTGAAGCGTCCTGGGCGAAGCCGAAACTCTCCCCTCGTGATGAGCGTCATATGGTCCGAGTTCTGGAGAAAAAACCGCAAGGCAAGTGCTTCAGAAATGGCCAGCACCATTGAGCAAACAAACTGGCATAAAGATTTCCAAAGTACCCGTAAAACGCATATTGAACAGACTGGCATGGTCATGGTCTTGTTGTTGTTGTCGACCTCTCAGGTCTCAGGAAACCACTGCTGAAGCCAAAGCATAAAAGAGACCGCATGGCTTTTGCAGAGAAACATTTGGACAAAGATTTGAAGTTTTGGGACTCTATTCTATGGTCTGATGAGACGAAAATTAATCTTTTTGGGTCTGATGGCATCCAAAGGGTTTGGCGTCGACAGGGAGAGGACTATGATGAAAAGTGCATGGTGCCCACAGTGAAGCATGGTGGTGGGAGTGTGCTTGTTTGGGGATGCATGAGTTCCAAAGGGGTCGGAAAACTTTGCTTTATGATGGAATTATGAATGCTGCAAAATACTGTGAAATTTTGGAGGAACACATGCTGCCTTCTCTGCGATCCTTGGGGCGAAGATCACTTTTTCAACATGACAATGACCCCAAGCATTCTGCTCGGGCCACAACTGAGTTCCTACACCAAAAAAGGGTGACTGTACTTGATTGGCCTAGCATGTCTCCAGACTTGAATCCAATCGAGCATCTCTGGGGTGTTCTCAAACGAAAAGTGGAGGCCAGCAGACCACAAAACATCAATGCACTGAAAACGGTCATTCAACAGCAGTGGAGTGAAATTAACAGAACAATATGTGCCAATTTAGTTGAATCTATGCCGAGAAGAGTCAGAGCTGTGTTTGAGAACAATGGTGGACACACCAAGTACTAGTACATTGTGCATATTAAGTAAAATGAAAATACATATACCACAGGGGTGTACTCATTTTTGAATCACTCATGTCTGGTAATTAAATTTATAAAAATTTATGTTAACATAATTTGAACCAAAATTGATTCTAGATGTGTCAAGTGTATTCTTAATAAACGTGTCAGTGTGTGAACAGACCTAATTCATATGTTTTCTATGAAACAATATGATTTATCTGAATCTTACAAGGGGGTGTACTCATTTCTGGGCTATACTGTATGTCGAGAGTGGGTTTTGAACCCCCAACCTTCAGATCAGAGGGCAAACACTCTACCAACTGAGCCACTGTCTTCTCTTTGTAAAGTTTATATGTTAAATGTGTGACTCCCAAAAATCACCTTTAATCCACATCAGACACAGATAAAGATAAAAACACGTCACATGAATGTTTGGGACGTGGACGTGCGGTGGAGCGCTGTGGAGCGCTGTGGAGCGCTGTGTTCACATAAACACAAACACATTTCCACATTTCCACATTTCCATCTCCGGTCTCATCATTATCTGAACATGAGGCTGGAGGTAATTATTCTAAATCCTCCATAATGAGCCTGAGTCTGGAGCAGATGAATCTCGTGCTACATTTGGACTCGTGATGTAGAACAAATCGTGTCCTATTTTTGAGCAGCTCGTCTCACATCCACCAGGAATAAGTTTTATAGTGACATTGTTCTGTCTTTTGTGCGTCTCTTACTCTTTTCTGCAAATAAAATACACCAGCTTTATAGTAGTAGTAGTTTTATAGTAGTAATATAATAGTAGTAGTATAGCAGTAGTTTTATAGTAGTACTTGTATAGTGTATTGCAGTAAAAGGTGGTTTCATCTGGATATTGTTTTGTGGCAAAAACAATGTCCCGATGATCACAGCAGAAACCATCTCCACCACCTCAGAGTTACACCGCCTCAGAGTTACACCACCTCAGAGTTACACCACCTCAGAGTTACACCACCTCAGAGTTACACCACCTCAGAGTTACACCGTCTCAGAGTTACACCGTCTCAGAGTTACACCGTCTCAGAGTTACACCACCTCAGAGTTACACCACCTCAGAGTTACACCGCCTCAGAGTTACACCGCCTCAGAGTTACACCACCTCAGAGTTACACCGTCTCAGAGTTACACCACCTCAGAGATACACCACCTCAGAGTTACACCACCTCAGAGTTACACCACCTCAGAGATACACCGCCTCAGAGTTACACCGCCTCAGAGTTACACCGCCTCAGAGTTACACCACCTCAGAGTTACAGGAGAGCCTCCTTCTGCTTGGTTCCCTGGAAAGTTGCTACTTTGCCTATAATCGTTCAGAATAAAGCATAACACATCGGGCGTCGTGCATCAGGCCTCAGGCGTCATGTATCGTGCATCGTGCATCATGTATCGTGCATCATGTATCGTGCATCATGTATCGTGCATCATGTATCGTGTATCGTGCATCATGTATCGTGCATCGTGTATCGTGCATCATGTATCGTGCATCGTGTATCGTGCATCATGTATCGTGCATCATGTATCGTGCATCGTGCATCATGTATCGTGCATCATGTATCGTGCATCATGTATCGTGCATCGTGCATCATGTATCGTGCATCATGTATCGTGCATCATGTATCGTGCATCGTGCATCGTGTATCGTGCATCATGTATCGTGCATCATGTATCGTGTATCGTGCATCATGTATCGTGCATCATGTATCGTGCATCATGTATCGTGTATCGTGCATCGTGTATCGTGTATCGTGCATCATGTATCGTGCATCATGTATCGTGTATCGTGCATCATGTATCGTGCATCATGTATCGTGCGTCATGTATCGTGCATCATGTATCGTGCATCATGTATCGTGTATCGTGCATCATGTATCGTGCATCATGTATCGTGCGTCATGTATCGTGCATCATGTATCGTGCATCATGTATCGTGCATCATGTATCGTGCATCGTGTATCGTGCATCATGTATCGTGCATCATGTATCGTGCGTCATGTATCGTGCATCATGTATCGTGCATCATGTATCGTGCATCATGTATCGTGCATCGTGCTGAGTCGAGTTCATTCTGTCTGAAAACCTCACACAGGTTTATTTTGCTTCATTCACAGCAGCAGTAGAAAAGTCGTGGTTCTCGTCGGGTGGAGAGACTCGATAAACCGGTTGCTGTTGCTCTATGTCTTTGCTTTGGCCACCTGCTCGTTTCCATGGTGACGTTAGTGCTTTGCCTGGAATGTTTCACAGTGCGACTTTTCTGTCTTGCATTTATTTAATCACAGGAGGCAGGAAAAACCTGCCTCTCCACAGATCTGACCTGTAAGTTGCTCTGACGGCGCCACTTGGAATTTTCCATGGAAAAGTAGAACTTTAGATTTAAACTGCACAAAAAGAAAAGATTCAAAAGTCCAAATTAAACCAAGGCCAGACGAGGATCAGTCTAAATCAGGACTAAACTAAACTTAAAGCTCAACTTATCTGAGTTTAATTATTGGTTTAAGAACGATCCAGTTTGTATTTTGCCTGTTGAAAAGTAACAGATTAACACACAACTCAGTGATGTAGCTCTTCCTGATTATTTAAAATGAGACTTTTGCTGAAATCCTTTTTCTTTATGTGTTTAATATTTGACAAAAACACGACTCAACTGGAGCCGATTCACTGGATCAACTTTGTCAATTTGCTTCAATAAAAGAATCATTTGTGAGGCTGAACTTAAACTTTTATCTGAGGCGACATCACTCCAAACGTGTTTTATTTGATGCTTTTTGTCTGTTTCCTGTTGACTTCAGAACACTTCAGAGCCTTTTGCCCAGACAAGGCACTGCAGCCTCGCACTCACCTGTGAGCCCGTCGCCTCTGAATAAACCTCTGAATAAACCTCAGAATAATTCTCTGAATAAACCTCTGAATAAACCTCTGAATAAACCTCTGAATAAACCTCAGAATAATTCTCTGAATAAACCTCTGAATAAACCTCTGAATAAACCTCTGAATAAACCTCTGAATAAACCTCTGAATAAACCTCTGAATAAACCTCTGAATAAACCTCTGAATAAACCTCTGAATAAACCTCTGAATAAACCTCTGAATAAACCTCTGAATAAACCTCTGAATAAACCTCAGAATAAACCTCAGAATAAACCTCAGAATAAACCTCTGAATAAACCTCTGACTAAACCTCTGAATAAACCCCTGAATAAACCTCTGAATAAACCTCTGAATAAACCTCTGAATAAACCTCTGAATAAACCTCTGAATAAACCTCTGAATAAACCTCTGAATAAACCTCTGAATAAACCTCTGAATAAACCTCTGAATAAACCTCAGAATAATTCTCTGAATAAACCTCTGAATAAACCTCTGACTAAACTCTCTGAATAACCTCTGAACCTAAACCTCTGAATAAACCTCTGAATAAACCTCCGAATAAACCTCTGAATAAACCTCTGAATAAACCTCTGAATAAACCCCTCGAATAAACCTCTGAATAAACCTCTGAATAAACCTCTGAATAAATGAATTTAACTGAGAGTCGCTCTGAGGCTGAGGCAGCGTCGCTTCAACAAACCTGAAGAATCATTTCAAACTCCACGACTTTTGACAGAGAAAAAGAAAAAGAGTTTGGCATCTTCTCTTTTGAAAACGACTGATTGTCAATTTGATGGAAGGATTTTCAGGTTATTTGCTTGGTTCAAAAGTTAAATTTTCAAAAATACTGAACATTTCTGTGCAGAGAAAGTGTAACGTTTGTGTGGAGTTTAAAATTATACTCGTCTTTATTTGACTTTAATCACTTTCATCTCAGCTGAGAATTTGGGCGAAGTCGATGTCGGTGACGTTTGACACGGATGTTTCTGTTTTGAAGTAACGGCACATTTAAAGCTGCATTACGTACATTTTCTCCATGGAGATGGGATTATTTTGACTGGAATGTTCCACAGTATGGCATTACTCGCATCTTTGTTATTCAAATACAGGTGTTTTTGTTTTCTGTTCCTGAGTGCAGGATCGCCTCTCCATAGATCTGACTGTAACTTGTCTCCACATGGATGAGTTTAGCTCTGTCCCTGAAATAAAATCTTCAGACTGACACTGACACTTCAAATCATCTGGTACTTTACTGTGGCAACACTGGACAATAAAAGACATTTAATGTTTTAAAAGTGATTTTCCAGAGGAGGAGGTGCAGGAGGAGGTGCAGCAGGAGGAGGTGCAGGAGGAGGTGCTGGTGCAGGAGGAGAAGCAGGAGGAGGTGCAGGTGCAGGAGGAGAAGCAGGAGGAGGTGCTGGTGTGAGGACTTAACTGGATGTTTCCGTCCTGCAGTGTGGAGGTTTTAGTGAAACATTCAGATGAAGTGGTCGTCATGGAGACGTTTCTGCCTTTTTCTGTTGAGAAAATAACAGAAAAAGTTGTGGGTTTATCTCAGGACAGTTTGAAGCTCGTCTGCAGTAAATGTGTTAAAACACTTTATAAATAAAACTGTTTTTGGCCTTTATAAGTTTATAACTCGTCCAGGACCTGGTGCTTCCTAAAAGATTTTACTTTCTCCATATGTCCACGTGTCCTTGTGTCCATATGTCTTTGTGGAGGGGCCTGGAGGAGGAGCCCTGAGGAGGAGGGGCCTTGAGGAGGAGGAGGAGCCCTGAGGAGGAGGGGCCTTGAGGAGGAGGAGCCCTGAGGAGGAGGGGCCTTGAGGAGGAGGAGCCCTGAGGAGGAGGGGCCTTGAGGAGGAGGGGCCCTGAGGAGGAGGGGCGGGGTCTGGGGTGTACGGTGTGACTGGTTTAACAGGTGTCCACACTTCAGACTCCGCCCCCTCCAGCCTCATGTTTGTAAAATAAACACCTGGCTGTAATCAGGGCAGTGTTGTGTGATGTCACATAGTACTTGAAATGAAACACTCAGTTTTTCACTGTTTTTGACCAGAAAGCTGCAAATTCACTGAGTTTGCACTAAAATCACCAAAAAAGGACAGTGCTACTAAAAAAAAACAAACCGTGTGCAGATTAAAGGCGCTGGTGACGCACAAATACAATTTAATTATCAGATCACAAAGACGAATTATCTCTTTAAAAAACTAAATGTTTTGTCTTTTTATTAAGGAAAAACAATACTGTTACTTTTAGACGTCTAACATGTTCTGAGACTCTTGTATGACTTGAACAGATCAGATTTCAGTTTTCTCTTAAACGTTAAAGCTCCTGCAGGAGTTTAAAGTGCGGTTCTAGCATCATGTTTAAGTCAAATGTTTGTTTCTTTTAGTAAATCTTTGCCTCTGTTCCTGCAGGAAACAGGAGCTGCTGAACATCTCCACCGTCCCACTGGGAGAATGTCCCCCGTCTCCACCCCGCACGGCTCCACCCAGCATGAAGGTAAGACCCCAGAGTGTACAGAGCGCCCCCTAGAACACACATCCCCACAACACTGTGTCACTCCAGAACCAACAGAACATGCAACACTGTCCATGTCACTCCAGAACCAGCAGAACATGCAACACTGTGTCACTCCAGAACCAACAGAACATGCAACACTGTGTCACTCCAGAACCAACAGAACATGCAACACTGTCTGTGTCACTCCAGAACCAGCAGAACATGCAACACTGTCCATGTCACATGCAACCCAGTGTCACTCCAGAACCAGCAGAACATGCAACACTGTCTGAGTCACTCCAGAACCAGCAGAACATGCAACACTGTGTCACTCCAGAACCAGCAGAACATGCAACACTGTGTCACTCCAGAACCAACAGAACATGCAACACTGTCTGTGTCACTCTCCAGAACCAGCAGAACATGCAACACACACTGTGTCACATCAACAGAACCAGCAGAACAACAGAACACTGTCACTGTGTCACTCCAGAACCAACAGAACATGCAACACTGTGTCACTCCAGAACCAGCAGAACATGCAACACTGTCTGTGTCACTCCAGAACCAACAGAACATGCAACACTGTGTCACTCCAGAACCAACAGAACATGCAACACTGTCTGTGTCACTCCAGAACCAGCAGAACATGCAACACTGTGTCTCTCCAGAACCAGCAGAACAACACTGCTCTCCACACTGTCACTGTCCGTGTCACTCCAGAACCAGCAGAACATGCAACACTGTCCGTGTCTCTCCAGAACCAGCAGAACATGCAACACTGTCCGTGTCACTCCAGAACCAGCAGAACATGCAACACTGTCCGTGTCACTCCAGAACCAGCAGAACATGCAGGTGTCCGGGGTTTTTGGTCATGAGATGTTTGAGCTGAGCCTGAACCACATTCTCACTGGATTTTGATCTGATCTTTCCTCACAGACTGTTTTCTTTGATTTTTTTTTAAACTTAAAGGAACACGTTTAATTTTTCTGGTGGAGTCTCCATGGAGATTTTATTGTAGCCTGGAATGTTCCGCAGTGTTGAGTTCAACCTGATTATTTATCTGTACTGTATTATCTATATGTTCTACAAATGTCTCTAAACCTGTAAAAGTCTGTTTCATGTTAAATACGACACAGTGAAGTTTTTCTATCAAAACATCACAGTGACGTGTTCACACTTCCTCTTCCCTCCTCAGGACTGTACTGTTTCTGTATTCTTCCTGTATTTTTTCTTTATTCTTTCTGTATTTTTTTCAGTATTTTTTCTGTATTCTTCTTGTATTTTTTCTGCATTCTTTCTTTATTTTCTGTGTTTTTTCTGTATTCTTTCTTTATTTTTCTGTATTCTTTCTGTATTTTTTCCTCCTAAACCCAGAGGCTTGAGCTGATCAGTCACACGGTGAATGAGCGGCTGCAGTGAGGGGTCTGAGGTCACGTCTGTGTGGGGTCAGAGGTCACGTTTGTGTGGGGTCAGGGGTCACGTCTGTGTGGGGTCAGAGGTCACGTTTGTGTGGGGTCAGGGGTCACGACTATGTGGGGTCAGGGGTCACGACTGTGTGGGGTCAGGGGTCACGACTATGTGGGGTCAGGGGTCACGACTGTGTGGGGTCAGATGTCACGTTTGTGTGGCGTCAGGGGTCACATTTGCGTGGGATCAGCGGTCACGTCTGTGTGGGGTCAGAGGTCACCTCTGTGTGGGATCAGCGGTCACGTCTGTGTGGGGTCAGAGGTCACGTCTGTGTGGGGTCAGAGGTCACGTCTGCTCTGTAGTGACAGTGATGCTTCACTATTGTCCTGTTTAATTGAGTCGTGTTGTCACGGAAACCACAGAGAGGAAATGTATTTGTGAAAATGCTCCTGAAGATTTCATCCTGCAAATCCACGGCTCAATTTCACATGTTTTATGAAGATAAGAAGCAAATGTGCTGCTGTGAAATGTTACGTAAATGTATCGTGTTGTTATATAATACTCTTCTGTCCAGTTTATTTTCTGGAACCTTCTGTAACGTATCGTCTGCTACACGTGAATCACACTTTATAACGATATTATACCTGTATTTACCTGTAGAGCAGGTCCCAGAACAGGTCCTAGAGCAGGTCCTAGAGCAGGTCCTAGAGCAGGTCCCAGAACAGGTCCTAGAGCAGGTCCTAGAGCAGGTCCTAGAGCAGGTCCTAGAGCAGGTCCTAGAGCAGGTCCTAGAGCAGGTCCTAGAGCAGGTCCTAGAGCAGGTCCTAGAGCAGGTTCTAGAACAGGTCCTAGAGCAGGTCCTAGAACAGGTCCTAGAGCAGTCACGGTAGAACAGAGCAGGTCCTAGAGCAGCAGTCCTAGAACAGGTCCTAGAGCAGGTCCTAGAGCAGGTCCAGGTCCTAGAGCAGGTCCTAGAGGTCTCTAGAGCAGGTCCTAGAGCAGGTCCTAGAAAAGTCCTAGAGTCCTAGAGCAGGTCCTAGAGAGGTCCTAGAACAGGTCCTAGAAACAGGTCCTAGAGCAGGTCCTAGAACAGAGCAGTCCCTAGAACAGGTCCTCCTAGAGCAGGTCCCTAGAACAGGTCCTAGAGAGCAGGTCCTAGAGCAGTCAGGTCCTAGAGCAGGTCCTAGAGCAGGTCCTAGAGCAGGTCCTAGAACAGGTCCTAGAGCAGGTCCTAGAGCAGGTCCTAGAGCAGGTCCTAGAGCAGGTCCTAGAGCAGGTCCTAGAGCAGGTCCTAGAACAGGTCCTAGAACAGGTCCTAGAACAGGTCCTAGAGCAGGTCCTAGAACAGGTCCTAGAGCAGGTCCCAGAACAGGTCCTAGAACAGGTCCTAGAACAGGTTCTAGAACAGGTCGTAGAGCAGGTCCCAGAACAGGTCCTAGAAAAGGTCCTAGAAAAGGTCCTAGAACAGGTCCTAGAACAGGTCCTAGAGCAGGTCCTAGAACAGGTCCTAGAACAGGTCGTAGAGCAGGTCCCAGAACAGGTCCTAGAACAGGTCCTAGAGCAGGTCCTAGAACAGGTCCTAGAACAGGTTGTAGAGCAGGTCCCAGAACAGGTCCTAGAAAAGGTCCTAGAACAGGTCTCAGAGCAGGTCCTAGAGCAGGTCCCAGAAAAGGTCCTAGAACAGGTCCTAGAACAGGTTCTAGAGCAGGTCCTAGAGCAGGTCCCAGAGCAGGTCCCAGAGCAGGTCCCAGAGCAGGTCCTAGAACATTTTACTAAACTATAGATACAAACTTAAAGCTCCACTGAGTGCCTTTATAGACTTAAGGTGAAGGGACATTCAACCTGTCCAGAGCAGCAAGATGGGCCCAAGGTGGAGGACGGGTCAGGAGTATCTCAGATGAAGGACGGGTCAGGAGTATCTCAGATGAAGGACGGGTCAGGAGTATCTCAGATGAAGGACGGGTCAGGAGTATCTCAGATGAAGGACGGGTCAGGAGTATCGTAGTTGGAGGACTGTCCTGTAGTTGTGCGTGTTTTGTGTTGATGGTAAAGGGTTTGGGGATTGGGGGTTGGTTTTTGGGGTTTGGGGGTTTTTTTGGGGGTTGGGGGTTGGTTTTTGGGTTGGGGTTGTTTTTGGGGGTTGGTTTTGGGGGGTTGGGGGTTTGGTTTTGGGGGGTTGGGGGTTGGTTTTTTGGGTTTTGGGGGTTGGTTTTTGGGGGTTGGGGGTGGTTTTTGGGGTTGGGGGTTGGTTTTTTGGGGTTTTGGTTTTTGGGGGTGGGGGGTTGGTTTTTGGGGGTTGGAGGTTGGTTTTTGGGGTTGGTTTTTGGGGGTTGGGGGTTGGTTTTTGGGGGTTGGGGGTTGTTTTTTTGGGGGTTTGGTTTTTGGGGGTTGGGGGGTGGTTTTGGGGGTTGGGGGTTGGTTTTTGGGGGTGGGGGATTGGTTTTTGGGGATTGGGGGTTGGTTTTTGGGGGGTTGGGGGTTGGGTTTTGGGGTTGGTTTTTGGGGTTGGGTTGGGTTTTTGGGGGGTTGGGGGTTGGGGGTTGGTTTTTGGGGGTGGGGGTTGGTTTTTTGGGGTTGGGGTTGGTTTTTGGGGGTTTGGGGGTGGGTTTTGGGGGTTTGGAGTTGGTTTTTGGGGTTTGGGTTGGTTTTTTTGGGGTTTGGGGGTTGGGTTTTGGGGTTTGGGGGGGGGGGTTTTGGGGTTTGGGGGGGGGGGGGGGTTTGGGGGGTTGGGGGTTTGGGGTTGGTTTTTGGGGGGTGGGGGTTGGTTTTGGGGTTTGGGAGTTGGTTTTGGGGTTGGGGGTGGGTTTTTGGGGTTTGGGGGTTTGGGGGTTGGGGGTTGGGTTTTGGGGTTTGGGGGTTGGTTTTTGGGGGTTTGGGGGTTGGTTTGGGGGTTGGGGGTTTGGGGTTTGGGGGTTTGGGGGTTGGTTTTTTGGGGGTTTGGGGTTGGTTTTTTGGGGTTTGGGGGGTTTGGGGGTTTTTGGGGGTTTTGGGGGTTGGTTTTCGGGGTTGGGGGTTGGTTTTTGGGGTTGGGGGTTGATTTTTGGGGTTTGGGGGTTGGTTTTTGGGGTTTCAGGGTTGATTTTTGGGGTTGGGGCTTGTTCCCGGAGGAAACCTTCCAGACACCAGGAGAAAGGTGTAAACTCACACAAAACGTCTTGGGCGACCTGGAAATTGAACCCAGAACCTTACTGCTGTGAGGCGAGCGTGCGCTGATGGTTTGTGTGAAAAGTTGCTCTGGACATTTTTAAAAACACAGTTTTGAGTCACATCAGTTACGTTTGAGAACTTATATTTATTTATTTATACTTGTTGAGTAAGTCTGAGTATTTTCCTAAATTAATTCGTCTGATCGTTGTTTCGTCTCGTGGAGAAGTGACACGTGGTTCAAACATGAGCCTCTTCTGCAGCTCGAGTCACCTTGAACTAAGCCCTGCACATTATTGAATCAGCTCAAGACGTCGCAGAGGGAGGAGGATGAGGAGGACGAGGAGGAGAGGAGGGCGAGGAGGACGAGGAGGAGGAGGCCGAGGAGGAGGAGGAGGAGGGCGAGGAGGACGAGGAGGATGAGGAGGAGGAGGAGGACGAGGAGGAGGAGGAGGAGGACGAGGAGGATGAGGAGGATGAGGAGGACGAGGAGGATGAGGAGGAGGAGGGCGAGGAGGATGAGGAGGACGAGGAGGATGAGGAGGACGAGGAGGATGAGGGGGACGAGGAGGAGGAGGAGGAAGAGGAGGAGGAGGAGGAGGAGGAGGAGGAGGACGAGGAGGATGAGGAGGACGAGGAGGATGAGGGGGACGAGGAGGAGGAGGAGGAAGAGGAGGGGAGGAGGAGGAGGACGAGGAGGATGAGGGGGATGAGGAGGAGGAGGAGGGCAAGGAGGACGAGGAGGTCGAGGAGGGTCGAAGAGGACGAGCGGGTCGAGGAGGATGAGGAGGGTCGAAGAGGACGAGGAGGACCAGGAGGATGAGGAGGGTCGAAGAGGACGAGGAGGACAAGGAGAATGAGGAGGGTCGAGGAGGGCGAGGAGGGTCGAAGAGGACGAGGAGGACAAGGAGAATGAGGAGGGTGAGGAGGGCGAGGAGGGTCGAGGAGGATGAAGAGGATGAGGAGGACGAGGAGGGCGAGGAGGGCGAGGAGGGCTGAGGAGGATGAGGAGGACGAGGAGGATGAGGAGGACAAGGAGAATGAGGAGGGCGAGAAGGATGAGGAGGATGAAGAGGATGAGGAGGATGAGGAGGCACAGTGGGGCCGGACGACTGACTGAGCAGAAAATAGAAACTTAACAATATAATGAAAGTCTGAGAAAAATCAGTGGTGTCGTGTGGGGCTGATTATGATCCTTTTCCAGCACTAATTTTACTATAACCACATAATAGTGATGAATGACCCAGCGGCAGGAGAAGAGTGAGTGGCTCTAATTGTGCCTCATTGAGCTGAAGAGTTTGAGTCGAGAGACGTGAAAGTGAAAAGTGAAAGAAGCAAAAAGACGACGGCTTAAAGGTAAAGGTAAAGCTGTATGACACAAAATGGACTTCTGTGAGGTTTAATCCATGTTCTAACGCTGTTCTCTCCTCAAAGACACACTGGAGATGTGTTTCATTCACATGTTTGAGTCACACTTTATTATTAGTCTGTCACATCTCCAAAGCTCAAAATGCTCTGTTCCACCTTGTGATGTCATCAAGTGGTAGTTTTCAACGCAACAGCTCATTTTACCTTTAGCTCAGTCGAGATAAGTGGAAACTCCAGGACTGAAATGATCCAGATGATTCTAGTGAAGGTGGAGTTTAAAAACACAGTGGAGCACTTCCTGTATTACCACATGATGACATCACCATCATTAAGGTGGAGCAGAGTGTTTTCAGTTTGAGAGAAGAACTCAGCCTAAATCGGCAGGTTTGTGTTAAACATGTGAATGAAACAAAAACAGGTCTGTTTGAGACGAGGAAACATCAGAGCGTCACATGAACCTGCAGAGTTAAAGCTGCACTGTGTAACTTTTCCTGTGAGTTTCCGGAGCTTATCTCCATGGAGACGGTATTATCTCTGACTGAAAAGTCCAAGAGTGTCTCATTAACATATCTGTGTGGAGACAGGTCCGTGAAAAGGCCAAAGCTCGTTCACAGGGAGGATGTTTTTAAAAGAGATTTTGTCTCTTTTTCTGAAGAAACGTAACATGGAGTTTAAAGATTCACTGTGGAACATTCCAGGACAAACTGTCATTATTCAGGTAAAGAAGGAGTGAAAGTGACAAGCAGCACAGACTTTCACAAAAGAGACGTCACTGCTGTGGTTTATTTTACATCTGATCACTCACTTAATCTTAATTTAATCTTTTATGGACTTGTGGTCTGGATTTAAAAGTGTAGTTAGATTTTTGAGCGTGTTCTGAGCGTGTTCTGAGCGTGTTCTGAGCGTGTTCTGAGCGTGTTCTGACACGACACGTGATTTGTTCCTACACACTTCGGCTCGACTTGTATTTCCAGTTTAAGTCTTAAGGTGAAAGGTGAGACTCAGAGAAAGTCCAGGTTTGGTTCAGATTCTTCCTTCGTGCTGCAGAGCTCAGATGATTGGCAGCTGCAGAGGTAAGACACTTATCGCTCGTTTGTGCGACACGGAGCTTCTCACGAGTCGAGTTACGACCTTTGACAAATCTACTTTCATTAGTGCCTCATTAAAGGAGAGACTCGTTTTACCACATCAGTGAAAGGAAATATTCACGTTTATTTAATCACGCTGCTGTGGTGAGGTCGTGTTTAAAGAGACAAACGTCCACGTGAAACTCTGAAATGTAGAGAAAAAACTGTTTCATAAGACAAAAAACACGTCCAGATAAAACACGGAAGAGACTGTTTCTTTGGTCTTCAGACGTGAACTCGACCTCGAGAGAAGTTTGTGTTCAATATAGCGCCGCCGTGTGGAAAGGAGGAACATCTGCATTAAGATTAGATTTAACAAAATACAGAGTAATTCATCATGAAATACAAAGTGTAAAATGAACAGCAGGTGTCGCCTAAACCAGGGAGTCAAACTCAAATTCACGAGGACCAAAGTTAAAAGTTGGGACGTGGGACGTCGTGGGTCAAACTAAATATTTATTGAAACATTTCAACATCTGCATGTTTTTCAGAAGGGCTGGATTAAATCTGAGCAGATGCTAATGATGTCAACAGGTGGTGGGAGCAAAGCATTCTGGGATTCGTAGTATTAGCGCTGAATGTGCTGTTCTGGCTCAGAGGCCGGTGAGCAGCTCTTATATGTCTGTGATATGATCTCCCAAATAAATCAATCAATAATTATATCAAGGGCCAAATTTGGCCCGTGGGCCTGAGTTTGACATGTCTGGTCTAAACCATGAAGTAAAAATAAGTTTCTTTTCCATTTTATTTATTTATTTATTCAGTATTTTACCAGATACGTCAAATGAGAACACAGATTAAAGATATAAAAGTTTTAAGTTGATTGAAAAATGTAAGAATATTTAACACAGCCTGAAACTTGTGGGTTTTTCAGAAAATATTGAGAAATTTTATTTTTTTCCAACAAGTAATTCATCCACTTCTGTCTTCATCGTTTCTTTGGCCCTCAGAGGTTTAGAGATGTGATCTTCAGAGGTTTAGAGATGTGATCTTCAGAGGTTTAGAGATGTGACCCTCAGAGGTTAGAGATGTGACCCTCAGAAGTTTAGAGATGTGATCTTCAGAGGTTTAGAGATGTGACCCTCAGAAGTTTAGAGATGTGATCTTCAGAGGTTTAGAGATGTGACCCTCAGAAGTTTAGAGATGTGATCTTCAGAGGTTTAGAGATGTTTAGATCTCAGAGAGGTTTAGACCCTCAGAAGTTTAGAGATGTGTGATCTTCAGAGGTTTAGAGATCTTCAGAGGTTTAGAGATGTGAGTTTTAGGTTGACCTTCAGAGGTTAGATAGTGATCTTCAGAGGTTTAGAGATGTGACCCTCAGAGTTTAGAGAGATGACCCTCAGAGGTTTAGAGATGTGACCCTCAGAAGTTTAGAGATGTGATCCTCAGAGGTTTAGAGATGTGATCTTCAGAGGTTTAGAGATGTGATCTTCAGAGGTTTAGAGATGTGATCTTCAGAGGTTTAGAGATGTGACCCTCAGAGGTTTAGAGATGTGATCTTCAGAGGTTTAGAGATGTGATCTTCAGAGGTTTAGATGTTTAGAGATTCATCTTCAGAGGTTTAGAGATGTGACCCTCAGAGGTTTAGAGATGTGATCTTCAGAGGTTTAGAGATGAGAGGTTTGAGATGTGATCTTCAGAGGTTTAGAGAGATCTTCAGTTGTGACCCCTCAGAGGTTTAGAGATGTGTGACCCTCAGAGAGTTTAGGTTTAGAGATGATTTAGAGATGTGATCTTCAGAGGTTTAGAGATGTGATCTTCAGAGGTTTAGAGATGTGATCTTCAGAGGTTTAGAGATGTGATCCTCAGAGGTTTAGAGATGTGATCCTCAGAGGTTTAGAGATGTGATCTTCAGAGGTTTAGAGATGTGATTCTGCTTCGTTGAGGTTCAAATGTCTCATATTTTGCAGATGAGTCTGAATCGACAGTGTCAGATTTCGGTGTAAAGCTGCTGTAGTGATTCTGTTCTCGTCGTATCAGCACAAAGGTCACTTCTTTATCCTCTGGGCTCTGAATATTAAGAGGCTGTGTCAGTGCACTGGCCTAACCCTCAACACGATGCATAAAACACTCAACATTATACAGAGCTTGTAGTAGTATTAATAGTACTGTGGTACTTTGAGTCACATGGGTCAAATTCACAAACCCAGCGGTGTTACCGTCCACATTTTAATACCAGAGATGCCCCAAGAGTAAATGCCATTAAAGGAATAATAAGTGTTTTTCACAGACAGGGGGCAGTATGTGATCTCCACAGACCTGACTCGTCCTGATTTCTTCCTGTGGGTCTATCTTAAAGAAAAGGTGTTTGTGAATAAACCTCAGACAATAAACAACTTCAAACGTAACATCAGGATCAAATAAGAGACATAAGCCGGAAATGATTTAAATGTTATAAAAGTGATAAGTTCAAGTTCCGTATATACTGACAAAAATCTGGGAAGGTTCAGTTTATCTACTGCTAAAATTTGGTGAGTAAAACTTCTGACAGTCTGAGGGTCTCACAGTCTGAGGGTCTGACAGTCTGAGGGTCTGAGGGTCTCACAGGGAGGGTCTCACAGTGTCCTGACTGAAGGGTCTCACAGTCTGTCCTGAGGGTCTCAGGGTCTGAGGGTCTGAGGGTCTCATCTGTCTGAGGTAAAGGGTCTGACAGTCTGAGGGTCTCACAGTCTGAGGGTCTGAGGGTCTAAAGCACGTGCCATGAGTCAGACAGTGTGAGGGTCTCACAGTCTGCTTTTCTCAAAGGAGCTGTATTTGTCCTGACAGAAGCTAGTTCTGTGCTGAGGCCTGGTACAGGTTTCATCAGCTGAAAGAAATAAAATTGAATAAACCTGTAGAAAACTGTAATAAAATAGTCAAAATGTAGAGTTAGTGCTTTTTAAAGTTTAAAAACTCTTATAAAATACAAACGTGAGAGATCCTGGCGTTTAAAAACTGTAATAAAATACAAACGTGAGAGATCCTGGCGTTTAAAAACTGTAATGAAATACAAAACCCAAAATCGCTCCACACGTGAGAGGCCAGGCCTGTGTTTCAGTTGAAGTGGTGTAATCTGAGGTCCGTGATCCAGTTCTGATGAGTTTGATTTTGGTGAATATGTTCATGACTCTACATAAAAACACCTCCGCTCTGTCGCTTGGTTCCTACGGCGACGGCGATTTCAGTAATGACACCGGGGAGCGATACGGAGGACGAGATTAGACACTAGACGGAGTCACCAGAGGAGATGGGATCATTTCATTTTAATGACGATCGTCCACGTCTGTGCGTCAGCCTCATTTAAAGTCATTATTGTTCAGTTTTATCTTTTACCGTCGTAAAAACGTGAAAAACAGAGCGAGTTCATTTTAAACAGTTTGCAGTTTACTCCTCACTGACCTGAAGCATCAGAGCATCAGAACTATTCACTGCAATGAGGTTTTCCCACAATTCTCAGAGACCAAATCATCACAGCAACTAGTAAAGTGCACTTCAGAAACAGTGAGCTGAGACTCAGACACTGACTTACACCGACGTATAATCTCTGGAGCAAGACACAATCAGACACATGAACAAATCTGGAACATGGCCTTTAATGTGTAAAATAAAAGAGACGCCGGTGCAGACCTGTCTCCATCAGCAGTGACTTTGTACTTAGCAGAACGTTGTTATTTTTCTGTACTGTGATAAGATCAGAGCGATAGAGCTGAATTCATCACTTCTATGACTCATTATAGACGGGAACTAACTACATCAGTGTTTCATTCTTCTCCATATTCATCGTACTTCATGTTTTTGAGCAGGATTGTACACGTAGAATATTTTTTATTGTGGGTTTCTTTATTATCGTTCATTTCTCTCTGTTGTGTTGGGTCTGGCTGTGTTCTGTCTGCATCAGGATCATAAACACAGAATAACATGATGCACTGTTAGCATGCTAGTGGATATTAGCAGTGGTGTGAACCCAAACTGTGGCCGGTGAAACATGTGAAACGTTATAAACTCACGGAGGAGAAAGTGAGAGATGATTTGAAATAAACGAGCTGGTTTTCAGTGTTTTCTGTTTTCGGGACTCGACTGAAGCAGAACGTCTCATGTTTGTTCTTCAGTTTCCAACACAGCTGCAGAGTTACTGATAAAATAATCTTGTCCTGTTTGGATGAGTTTGATGTAGAACAAGTCTCCACACTGGTTTTCGACTCAAAATCCAAGCACAGAGTGAATTCTGGGAAAACTGGAGCCCATCTGCCCAAATGATCATCTGAACAAATGTTTCTTTATCAACAGCAGAGTCACATGAGACAGAGCCGATTATTTCAAACTGTTTTCAATTCTGACGAGATCCCGATGAGAGTCTGAAGAATGGTCCATTTCAGAGACACATTTTACAATAATCCAGTGAAATCCCTGTTAAAATCAGGAGTATTTTTAGCTTTACTGTGGGTTGTGTTACAGTTACGCTCCACTGCATTTTGACACGTTTCCTTCAGCTGCTCCTCTGTCTAGTCCCTGCTCTGACCCTCACTTTAACACCCCCGCGGTGTAAAGTGCCCCGTCCCACTGTCCCACTGGGCCTGTCCTGGCCCGGCTGCAGCCTGCCCCTCCTGACCAGCCCCTCCTGACCAGCCTCCTGACCAGCTCCTCCCTGACCAGCCCCTCCTAACCAGCCCCCCTGACCAGCCCCTCCTGACCAGCCCCTCTCTGACCAGCTCCTCCCTGACCAGCCCCTCCTAACCAGCCCCTCCTGACCAGCCCCTCCTGACCAGCCCCTCCTGACCAGCCCCTCCTGACCAGCCCCTCCTGACCAGCCCCTCCTGACCAGCCCCCTCCTGACCAGCCCCTCCTACCAGCCCCTCCTGACCAGCCCCTCCTGACCAGCCCCTCCTGACCAGCCCTCTCCTGACCAGCCCCTCCCTGACCAGCCCCTCCTGACCAGCCCCTCCTGACCAGCCCCTCCTGACCAGCCCCTCCTGACCAGCCCTCCTGACCAGCCCCTCCCTGACCAGCCCCTCCCTGACCAGCCCCTCCTGACCAGCCCCTCCTGACCAGCCCCTCCTGACCAGCCCCTCCTGACCAGCCCCTCCTGACCAGCCCCTCCTGACCAGCCCCTCCCTGACCAGCCCCTCCTAACCAGCCCCTCCTGACCAGCCCCGCTCTGACCAGCCCCTCCCTGACCAGCCCCTCCTAACCAGCCCCTCCTGACCAGCCCCTCCTAACCAGCCCCTCCTGACCAGCCCCGCTCTGACCAGCCCCCTCCCTGACCAGCCCCTCCTGACCAGCCCCTCCTGACCAGCCCCTCCCTGACCAGCCCCTCCTGACCAGCCCCTCCTGACCAGCCCCTCCTGACCAGCCCCTCCTGACCAGCCCCTCCTGACCAGCCCCTCTGACCAGCCCCTCCTGACCAGCCCCTCCTGACCAGCCCCCCTGACCAGCCCCTCCTGACCAGCCCCTCCTGACCAGCCCCTCCTGACCAGCCCCTCCTGACCAGCCCCTCCCTGACCAGCCCCTCCTAACCAGCCCCTCCTGACCAGCCCCTCCTCTGACCAGCCCCTCCTGACCAGCCCCTCCTAACCAGCCCCTCCTGACCAGCCCCTCCTAACCAGCCCCTCCTGACCAGCCCCGCTCTGACCAGCCCCTCCCTGACCAGCCCCCTCCTGACCAGCCCCTCCTGACCAGCCCCTCCTGACCAGCCCCTCCCTGACCAGCCCCCTCCCTGACCAGCCCCTCCTGACCAGCCCCTCCATGACCAGCCCCTCCTGACCAGCCCCGCTCTGACCCTCACTTTAACCCCCCCGCGGTGTAAAGTGCCCCGTCCCTCTGGCCCAGTCGTGGCCCTCTCTCTGACCAGCTGCTCCGGACTCTGTTAAACCAGGACACGGCCGTCAGGGCTCAGACATTCCTCTCACATCATGTATTTTTGGCACTGATGTCGACACGTTTGTTTGGCCAGTGAAACATGAATAAAAAAGTAAAAAAAATGATTAATAGATTTGAAACATGATCAAACTGTGAGTCGGATTCACTCATGGAGATGATTCAACTGTCAATAACTTTATTCGATAACTTTATTCATTTATTTGATTCCACTGCAAACAACTCAAGATAATGAAATCCCACCTGTCCCACACACCTCTGTCCCTCTGTCCCACACACCTCTGTCCCTCTGTCCCACACACCTCTGTCCCTCTGTCCCACACACCTCTGTCCCTCTGTCCCCTGTCCTGTCCCACACACCTCTGTCCCTCTGTCCCACACACCTCTGTCCCTCTGTCCCTGTACACCCTCTGTCCCTCCCGTCCACCTGTCCTGTCCCACACACCTCTCTGTCCCTCTGTCCCACACACCTCTGTCCCTTTGTCCCACACACCTCTGTCCCTCTGTCCCACACACCTCTGTCCCTCTGTCCCATACACCTCTGTCCCCCTGTCCCACACACACTCTGTCCCTCACCTTTGTCCTCTGTCCCTCTCCACACTGTCCTGCCTGTCCCACACACCTCTATCCCTCTGCCCCACACACCTCTGTCCCCCTGTCCCACACACCTCTGTCCCTCACACCTCTGTCCCGTACACCTCTGTCCCGTCACACCCTCTATCCTGTCCACACACCTCTCTGTCCCCACACACCTCTGTCTCTCTGTCCCACACACCTCTGTCCCACACACCTCTGTCCCACACACCTCTGTCCCTCTGTCCCTCACACCTCTGTCCCGTACACCTCTGTCCCTCTGTCCCACATGCCTCTGTCCCACTCACCTGTCCTGTCCCACACACCTCTGTCCCGTACACCTCTGTCTCTCCCACACACCTCCCCCCACACCCGTCTGTCCCACTCACCCGTCCTGTCCCACACACCTCTGTCTCTCTGTCCCCCACACCTCTGTCCCTCTGTCTCACACACCCCTCTGTCCCCCACACACCCTCTGTCCCACACACCTCACCCCTCTGTCCCACACCCCTCTGTCCCACACACCTCTGTCCCACTCACCCGTCCTGTCCCACACCCCTCTGCACTTTGCTCGGGTGTGATTCTCGCCTCTGTGTTTGTGTTTGTGTCGTTGGCGTCGCTGTGGAGACTCTGGAGGTGTGAATTCACTGGAGTAGTTGTAGATGTTTGACATTGTGCGTCAACTTCAGATTATTTTGAGGAAGTGGGTCGTTATCAGAGAACGGGACGGCGAGGGGAGGGCGTGAGGGAAATATCACTTCCTTTTGTACTTTACACTTTATGTGCTCTTAAGTCAAACACACACAACTGCACAAACTGCACGAGTGTAGGATCTGGTTTCATTTGGGCAGAGGTACGTGCAAAAGAGGCTTTATGAAGATGTTCAGTTAAAGTCAAACCAAAGGGGATTTTAAGATGCTAAATACTGAAGTTATGATTCATTCAAAGTATTTTAACTCTACTGAGTGACGTGTGAAGTAGTGATAAAGACCCAGTGTTTATCTGGTTGCTCTATTGCTCTTTTTTTGTTTTTGTTTTTTATTGTTTATGTGTCACAGTTCAGTCTGTTTCATGTTTATCCTCAGTCCAGCTCCGTGTCTCAGCCTGATCCGCTCCGTCTTTTACTCCTCCCCTTTTTTCCTGCAGCTGAGTTTATACACACTCCTCTTTTCACTATACACACTCCTCTTTTCACTATATACACTCCTCTGTTCACTATACACGCTCCTCTGTTCACTATACACACTCCTCTATTCACTATACACTCCTCTGTTCACTATACACACTCCTCTGTTCACTATACACGCTCCTCTGTTCACTATACACACTCCTCTGTTCACTATACACTTCTCTGTTCACTACACACTCCTCTGTTCACTATACACACTCCTCTATTCACTATACACGCTCCTCTGTTCACTATACACTCCTCTGTTCACTATATACACTCCTCTGTTCACTATATACACTCATCTGTTCACTATACACGCTCCTCTGTTCACTATACACACTCCTCTGTTCACTATACACGCTCCTCTGTTCACTATACACTTCTCTGTTAACTACACACTCATCTGTTCACTATATACACTCCTCTGTTCACTATATACACTCACTGTTCACTATACACGCTCCTCTGTTCACACAGTTCTCTTTCACTATACACACTCCTCTGTTCACTATACACACTCCTCTGTTCACTATACACTTCTCTGTTCACTACACACTCATCTGTTCACTATATACACTCCTCTGTTCACTATACACGCTCCTCTGTTCACTATACACGCTCCTCTGTTCACTATACACTCTCCTCTGTTCACTATACACACTCATCTGTTCACTATACACACTCCTCTGTTCACTATACACACTTCTCTGTTCACTATATACACTCCTCTGTTCACTATACACGCTCCTCTGTTCACTGTACACTCACTCTGTTTCACTATATACACTCCTCTGTTCACTATATACACTCCTCTGTTCACTATATACACTCCTCTCACACTATACACCACTCCTCTCTCACACTATACACGCTTCTCTGTTCACAGTGTACACTCCTCTGTTCACTATACACTCCTCTGTTCACTATATACACTCCTCTGTTCACTATACACTCCTCTGTTCACTACACACGCTCCTCTGTTCACTATACACACTCCTCTGTTCACTATATACACTCCTCTGTTCACTATACACACTCCTCTGTTCACTATACACGCTCCTCTGTTCACTGTACACTCCTCTGTTCACTACACACGCTCCTCTGTTCACTATATACACTCCTCTGTTCACTATATATGGACCTCTGTTCACTATACACTCCTCTGTCACTACACACGCTCCTCTGTTCACTATACACACTCCTCTGTTCACTATACACACTCCTCGGTTCACTATACACTCCTCGTGTCACTATACACGCTCCTCTGTTCACTATACACACTCCTCTGTCACTATGCACTCCCCTGTGTCACTATACACACTCCTCGTTCTCACTATACACACTCCTCTGTCACTATACACTCCTCTGTTCACTATACACACTCCTCTGTTCACTATGCACTCCCAGTTCACTATACACACTCCTCGGTTCACTATACACTCGTGTCTCACACTATACACGCTTCTCTGTCTCACTATATACACTCCTCTATTCACTATATACACTCTCATGTCTCACTATATACACTCCTCTGTCTCACTGTACACTCCTCTGTTCACTACACACGCTCCTCTGTTCACTATATGGACCTCTGTTCACTATATACACTCCTCTGTTCACTATACACTCCTCTGTTCACTACACACGCTCCTCTGTTCACTATACACACTCCTCTGTTCACTATACACACTCCTCGGTTCACTATACACTCCTCTGTTCACTATACACGCTCCTCTGTTCACTATACACACTCCTCTGTTCACTATGCACTCCCCTGTTCACTATACACACTCCTCGGTTCACTATACACACTCCTCTGTTCACTATGTCCAAAGTGGGTCTCTGTTCACTATACACACTCTCTGTTCACTATGCACTCCCAAATTCACTATACACACACTCCTCGTTCACTATACACTCCTCTGTTCACTATACACGCTTCTCTGTTCACTATATACACTCCTCTATTCACTATATACACTCCTGTGTTCACTATATACACTCCTCTGGTCAATATATGTCTCACACATGGACCTCACTGGTCCTCTCTTGGTCCTTGTCTCACAGTTGGACCTCATGTCTCACAGTTTGGACTCTGGTCTCTATACACATGGACCTCATGTCTCACAGTTGGACCTCGTGTCTCACAGTTTGACCTCATGTCTCACAGTTGGACCTCATGTCTCACACATGGACCTCGTGTCTCACAGTTGGTCCTCGTGTCTCACAGTTGGGCCTCGTGTCTCACAGTTGGACCTCGTGTCTCACAGTTGGGCCTCATGTCTCACAGTTGGGCCTCATGTCTCACAGTTGGGCCTCATGTCTCACAGTTTGACCTCATGTCTCACAGTTGGGCCTCTTGTCTCACAGTTGGACCTCATGTCTCACAGTTGGGCCTCATGTCTCACACATGGGCCTCATGTCTCACAGTTGGGCCTCATGTCTCACAGTTGGGCCTCATGTCTCACACATGGACCTCATGTCTCACAGTTGGACCTCATGTCTCACAGTTGGACCTCATGTCTCACAGTTGGACCTCATGTCTCACAGTGGACCTCGTGTCTCACACATGGACCTCATGTCTCACAGTTGGACCTCAGTGTCTCACACTGGATCTTTGTGTTTTGTGTTTTTCAGTCTGCAGAGTTCTTCGACATGCTGGAGAGGATGCAGGTGAGCTGAATGTTTTATGGTTCTTTTCAAATGTAAAGTTAATATTAGATTTGTCCTGGCAGTGGGTCAATGTTGCAGATGTATTTTTCTTTGTTTTTCTGTTCAAATAATGAGTCGAGGTCACATACAAAGTGAAAGAGCTTTAGTCCTTGAATGATATTTATGTAAATGTTTCTTCTTGTGCATTTAGTCCGTGCTGCACGGCCTTCATCAGTAAAGAGGTTGTGGGTTCAATATCCTTCCTTCCTCATTCTACAGAATTAGGGAACTTGGGGGATCTATAAAGTTTAAACCCATCACTGTTCAGTCTCGCGGGGGCATCAGTCTAAGCAGACCCGGCCCCGATCAGCGGAAGAAAATGGATGGATGGATGTTCAGTCTCTGGAAAAAGGCTTTTGGCTGTTTGACCTCCCAAAAATGGAACATAATAATATAATATAATATAATAATGTAATAATATAAAGGACAAACAAACTGGACACTGTGGAGCCTCTGCAGAGCTTTTGTCATGTGGTGATAAACTTTTACACCTGCTCCTGTTTTAATGAAATCATGTACTTTTTATTTTGTTTTTATTTGTATTTTTCTGTGAAAGGAAAGTACTCAGACTCATGCATGAAAAAGAGTCATGTGTATCACAGACTTTATCAAACGTCGTACGCTCTCGCAGTAGAACACTCTCGCAGTAGAACACTCGCAGTAGAACACTCTCACAGTAGAACACTCTCGCAGTAGAACACTCTCGCAGTAGTACACTCTCGCAGTAGAACACTCTCGCAGTAGAACACTCTCGCAGTAGAACACTCTCGCAGTAGTACACTCTCGCAGTAGAACACTCTCGCAGTAGAACACTCTCGCAGTAGAACACTCTCGCAGTAGAACACTCGCAGTAGAACACTCTCGCAGTAGAACACTCGCAGTAGTACACTCTCGCAGTAGAACACTCGCAGTAGTACACTCTCGCAGTAGAACACTCGCAGTAGAACACTCTCGCAGTCTCTCGCAGTAGAACACACTCGCAGTAGAACACTCTCGCAGTAGAACACTCTCACAGTAGAACACTCTCGCAGTAGAACACTCTCGCAGCAGTAGAACACTCTCGCAGTAGAACACTCTCGCAGTAGAACACTCTCAGTAGTAGACACTCGCAGTAGTACACTCTCGCAGTAGAACACTCTCGCAGTAGAACTCGTTCTGTCGTCACTGAAGGTCCGCCCTCCTCAGACTCAGAGGCAGCTGTAAACACTCTCACAGTAGAACACTCTCGCAGTAGAACACTCTCGCAGTAGAACACTCTCGCAGTAGTACACTCTCGCAGTAGAACACTCTCGCAGTAGAACACTCTCAGTAGTAGAACTCTCGTCTGTCGTCACTGGAGGTCCGCCCACTCCTCAGTAGAACAGAGGCAGCAGTAGAACACTCTCACAGTAGAACACTCACTCTCACAGTAGAACACTCTCACAGTAGAACACTCTCGCAGTAGAACACTCTCGCAGTAGAACACTCTCGCAGTAGAACACTCTCGCAGTAGAACACTCTCGCAGTAGAACACTCTCACAGTAGAACACTCTCGCAGTAGAACACTCTCACAGTAGAACACTCTCTCAGTTCTGTCAGTCGCAGTGGAGGTCTCGCTTGTCCAGTAGACTCTCTCGTTCTGTCAGCAGCTAAACACACTCTCAGTAGAACACTCTCGCAGTAGAACACTCTCGCAGTAGAAACACTCTCACACTCTCGCAGAACACTCTCGCAGTAGAACACTCTCTCTCGCAGTAGTACTCTCACAGTAGTCTCGCACACTTGTCGCAGTAGAACACTCTCGCAGTCGCAGTAACACTCTCGCAGTAGAACACTCTCGCAGTAGAACACACTCTCGCGCAGTAGAACACACTCGAACAGTAGAGTAGACCACTCGCAGTAGAACACTCTCGCAGTAGAACACTCTCGCAGTAGAACACTCTCGCAGTAGAACACTCTCACAGTAGAACACTCTCGCAGTAGAACACTCTCGCAGTAGAACACTCTCGCAGTAGAACACTCTCGCAGTAGAACACTCTCACAGTAGAACACTCTCGCAGTAGTTCTTGTCGCAGTAGAACACTCTCACAGTAGAACACTCTCGTTCTGTCGTCGCTGAAGGTCCGCCCTCCTCAGACTCAGAGGCAGCTGTAAACACTCCAGACAGTAGAACACTCTCGCAGTAGAAACACTCTCAGAACACTCTCGAGTAGAACACTCTCACAGTAGTACTCTCTCAAAGCAGCAGTAGAACACTCTCACAGTAGAACACTCATCATAGTTCTTGTCGCAGTAGAACACTCTCGCAGTGTAGAACACTCTCGTTTTAGAACACACTCTCACAGTAGAACACCAGAGAAAAGCACCTCATCATCTCAATCAGTAGAAGGAGCTCTCTTTGATTCACTAACATTTATTTCCTGGAGGTTGACACACGACCTTAGACACACCCTCACAGTAGTTTAACCCCATATCTTCATGCAAACTCTAGAACACATCTCACAAATCCACTGACAGAGTCACCGTAGTTTCACCTCCACGTCAGTAGTACTCTTCAGTGCACACACTCTCCCTCCAAAATGAACTCCCTGTTTCCCTAGAACACTCCCTCCACGTCCGTCCTCCACGTACACGTCCCACCAGTCAACACTTCACGCAGTCCCACCACGTCCCATAACACACCCACCACGTCAGTACGTCCACTCTCGTCAGTCCCACCACGTCCCTCCACACGTCCCTCCACGTCCCTCCAACGTCCCTCCACGTCCCCTCTCCCTCCACGTCCCTCCACGTCCCACCAGTCCACCACGTCCCTCCACGTCCCACCACGTCCCCACCACGTCCCCACCACGTCCCGTCCCACCACGTCCCACCACGTCCCTCCACGTCACGTCCCACCACAGTCCACGTCCACAGTCAGCTCCACGTCCCACCACGTCCCTCCACGTCCCACCACGTCCCACGTCCCTCCACGTCCCACCACGTCCCCCACCACGTCCCTCCACGTCCCTCCACGTCCCACCCACGTCCCTCCACACGTCCCTCCACACACGTCCCACCAACGTCCCCACGTCCACGTCCCTCCACGTCCCACCACGTCCCTCCACGTCCCTCCACGTCCCACCACGTCCCTCCACGTCCCACCACGTCCCACCACGTCCCTCCACGTCCCTCCACGTCCCTCCACATCCCTCCACTTTACTTCTGTCTGGACCAAGTCAAAGATTCTGTTTTGACCAACGTTTTGATCTTGTCTCTTTTAAGATCCCTCTCGTGTGTTTTGTTTCCTCTCGTGTGTTTTTCGTCTCGCATCATGTTCTCGTCCCTCTCCCTCGTGTTCTCTCACGTTCTCCTCCCTCTCGTCGCGTTCTCTCGTCATGTTCTCTCGTCCCTCTTGTCACGTTCTCTCGTCCCTCTCGTCGTAGTTTGTCTGTTTCACGCTGAGGGCTGGAGAGCTCCTGTGATTGGACTCGTATCGTTGACAATGAGTCACTTGTGACAGCAGCAGCTGCTCTTCAATATGCACAAACAGACCTCACCTCACACGGTTTCTCCATGGAGACGCACAGAGCTGCAGCACACGGACGCTGCATATTCTACAGAAATAAAGTGCATTTTTGCTCCAGAGTGAGATTTGTGTGACACCATCAAACCAGCTGCAAAAAGACGAGCTCATCATTCACCCGTCATTATTCATCCACCGTCAGAACTTCCTTTTCTCGTAGAGCAGAAGTATTTGTTTTGATACAGACAGACGATACGAGTCCCTGATTGGCCGATCCACCTGTCAATCATGCCCATCTGAACTGGAAGATTTCACGGTGACCACACTCTCATCTTCATTTTGACTTTATTTCCCAGGTCAGATGGAAACGTTTGAGCTGAAGATGAACAGAGATGAGTGTGAGGAATTAAAGTTTATCTTTTTACGAGTATTTTACAACAAACAACTCGGAGCAAAGAAAGAGGCAGCACATTTTGGTAGAGACGATATAATCCAGAGGTTGGTGGTTGGATTTGTGTCGTTCTGCTGCAGGAGCTGTGGTTTTTGGCTCTTTTGCCTCACAATGGGCTGTTCTGTTATTTTCTGCTTCTCGTCATTGTTCTGATCTTTTCTCTGTGGTCCATCCTACAGTGGAACTAAACGGCGAGAGTCCACATCACAGGGCTCCATTATTATCATGATTTCTGTCCCAGAGCTGATAGTAAATGTGCAAAAGGATTCAATTTCAAACCTCCAACAGCATGAATACATTTCCTCACTTCAGCCTGATCGTGTCCACGCTCTGTTCCTCTGAGACTCGCCGTAATTGGTCAATTTACAGCGTGTCTCGTCTGTCCTGATCTACATATGAACACGCACAGAGCCGGAGCGTGTCCCTGGACCAAACGACTCGATAAAACACCAAAGGGACAGAACACGAGGGATTGAAACATGTCCGACGCTCCATGAAATCAGAATGTGTTTAAAGAGTCAAACTGGACACGGACCAGGGCGTTTACCTCATGTTCTCACCGAAAAACACAACCATTCACTTAAAGCTGCACTATGTAACTTTTGTGGTGAAGGGCTCACACCTGCTGGTGTCCATGGAGATGCTACTGCTCTGTCCTGCATGTTCCACAGTACGGCATTAAACTTCAGAACAGTACGATTAAAGCCGTACTGTGGGACTTTCCAACGCTTCACTGGAGACTCTGAGTTTAACATGTGTCACAAACTCTTTTTCTGTCCTCACGCGGCTCGGACTCAGGTCCCGAAGGCGGAGGAGCCCAAACGGTGGAAGGTCTGACTCCTTTTATATTTCGATGTTTGATTGTGGCTTTTTGTGATTTTGCTTTGTGGCTTTTTCAGCTTTTCTCATCCAAATGTTTCATATATTTTCAGACATTTCTCACATTTACGTTGAATCATTTTGATCAATATTGTTTTTTTATTTTATTCGCTGTAGAAGTTCCCAAAACGTCAGAGCATGTTTCCATATTTCCACATTATTGATTGATTCATTTTATTTTTCTGTCAGATAATTATCTGTATATGTTCAGCAACTATTTAAATCATAAAGTCCAGGTACATGCAGCTCGCTTCTTAAAAAGTAAAAGTTCTTTCTGATGTGTGAGCGGCTCCGATCTGCAGATAAAGTCCAGATTTATTATGTCTTAAATCATGTAATTATTTAAAACTAAAGCAAAAAACAGCGACGTTACTTTATTGATCATCTAAAGATCCTGAGCTGATCTTGTTCTGTAAAAAGCTCGTGTGGCTGTTCGTTTAGAGCTGATCTTGTTCTGTAAAAAGCTCGTGGCTGTTCGTTTAGAGCTGATCTGATTCTGTAAAAAGCTCGTGTGGCTGTTCGTTTAGAGCTGATCTTGTTCTGTAAAAAGCTCGTGTGACTGTTCGTTCCTGCGGCTGATCCTCTCTCTGCAGAATTAGAGGTCACCGCTCCACAGAGCCGACGCTCAGACTCACAAAAGGCTTTTTAAACCCCAGGGGACGGCCAATCAAAAGTGTTTTTGAGGCAGTGACATCATCCTGGAGTGCGAGGCCCCGCCCCCTGCCCCGCCCCTGTGCTGACGGGCGTTTCAGGCTGTTGCATCATTGTGGTCGAGTTCATTCTGAATAAAGACTCAGTGTTTTGTGTTTGTGTCTGTCACGCCGTCGTGTTTATGGTAAAACTGTCCTTTTGTCTCACTGTGGCCTTTGTGTTTCAGGACGACTACATCCCGTATCCGAGGATCGAAGACGTGAGTCACACTAAACGCTTCTTCTACACATTCTGGAGGTTTAAGTTTGTTTTTGTCTTTTGTTTTCTGCAAAACCCACGACTCGTTTGGGTTTGTCCTCGTTTAAAAGTGACATTCAAGACTTTTAACTCACAAACCTGCAGATTTAGGCTGAGTTTTTCTCTCAAACTTAAAACACTCTGTTCCACCTTGTGATGTCATCAAGTGGTGATACAGGAAGTGCTCCACTGTGTTTTTAAACTCCACACACCTTCACTAGAATCATTTCAGACCTGGAATTCAACTAAAATCTCGACTGAACTAAAGTAAAAGGAGCTGTTCACATGAAAACTACCACTTGATGACATCACAAGGTGGAACAGAGCGTTTTGAGCTTTGTAGATGTGACAGACTAATAATAAAGTGTGACTCAAACATGTGAATGAAACAAACACGACTCAGGTCTGTTTTTTGAGGAGGAAACATTAGATCATGACTTAAAGCTACAAGAGTCAGTTTAGTGAAATACAAAACCTTTTAACTCATTTTGTTTAGATTTTTAGTCAGTCACTTTAGATACGTCACATTATTCATCTCGGTTCAGGTTTATTTAAACTTAGTAAAATGCAAAACTTGATGTTGATTTTTATTCTAGTTGTGGGTAAATTTTATGTAGTTTAGACCTGGTTTAGTCCTGGTTTAGTTCCACTTTAGTCCTGGTTTAGTTCCACTTTAGTCCCGGTTTAGTCCTGGTTTAGTCTCACTTTAGACCCGGTTTAGTCCTGGTTTAGTCCTGGTTTAGTTCCACTTTAGTCCCGGTTTAATCTTTGACCTGGTTGACTCCTGGACGATTCTTGTTCATCTTTTGTTTTTTAATTCTTCGTGTTTAATCATATCGTCCTTGTTAAGTCCAGATCTAAATACGGGTCAGTCGAGTTGTCCCACATCCTGATGTTCTTCTTCTGTCTCTCATACTGCTTCTCGTCCCTCTCGTCCCCCCCGTCCCCCCCGTCCCCCTCGTCCCTCTCGTCCCTCTCGTCCCTCTCGTCCCTCTCGTCCCCCCCGTCCCCCCCCCGTCCCCCTCGTCCCCCTCGTCCCTCTCGTCCCCCTCGTCCCCCTCGTCCCCCTCGTCCCTCTCGTCCCCCTCGTCCCCCTCGTCCCCCTCGTCCCCTCCTCCCCCCCCCCTCGTCCCCCTCGTCCCCCTCGTCCCCCTCGTCCCCCTCGTCCCCCTCGTCCCCCCCTCGTCCCCCTCGTCCCCCTCGTCCCTCTCGTCCCTCTCGTCCCTCTCGTCCCCTCTCGTCCCTCTCTCTCGTCTCTCTCGTCCCCCTCGTCCCCCTCGTCCCTCTCGTCCCCCTCGTCCCCTCGTCCCTCTCCTCCTCTCGTCTCTCTCGTCCCTCTCGTCCCTCTCGTCCCCCCTCGTCCCTCTCTCCCTCTGGTCCCTCTCGTCCCCCTCGTCCCTCGTCCCTCTCGTCCCCCTCGTCCCTCTCGTCCCCCTCGTCCCCTCTCGTCCTCTCGTCCCTCTCCTCCTCTCGTCCCTCTCGTCCCCCTCCCCCTCGTCCCCCTCGTCCCCCTCGTCCCCCTCGTCCCTCTCGTCCCTCTCGTCCCTCTCGTCCCTCTCCTCCTCCTCCCCCCCCCTCTCCCCCTCGTCCCCTCTCCTCCCTCTCGTCCCCTCGTCCCTCTCGTCCCCCTCGTCCCCTCGTCCCCTCTCGTCCTCTCGTCCCTCTCGTCCCTCTCGTCCCCTCGTCCCCCCTCGTCCCTCTCGTCCCTCTCGTCCCCCTCGTCCCCTCGTCCCCTCGTCCTCCTCCTCCTCTCTCGTCGTCTCTCTCTCGTCCCTCTCTTCCCCCTCTCGTCCCCTCGTCCCCTCGTCCCCCTCGTCCCTCTCGTCCCCCCTCGTCCCCTCTCGTCCCTCTCCTCTCTCGTCCCCTCGTCCCTCTCGTCCCCCTCTCGTCCCCTCTCGTCCCTCTCCTCCCTCTCGTCCTCTCTCGTCCCCTCGTCGTCCCCTCGTCCCCCTCGTCGTCCCCCTCGTCCCCTCGTCCCTCTCCTCCCTCGTCCCTCTCGTCCCTCTCTCCCCCTCTCGTCCTCTCTCCCCTCTCGTCCCCTCCCCCGTCCCTCTCGTCCCTCTCGTCCCCCTCGTCCCCTCTCCTCTCTCCTCCCCCGTCCTCCTCGTCCCCTCGTCGTCCCCTCGTCCCTCCGTCCCCTCTCCCGCCCTCTCGTCCCTCTCGTCCCTCTCGTCCCTCTCGTCCCCCTCGTCCCCCTCGTCCCCCTCGTCCCCCCCTCGTCCCTCTCGTCCCTCTCGTCCCCCTCTCGTCCCTCTCGTCCCCCTCTCGTCCCCCTCGTCCCCTCGTCCCCTCGTCCCCCTCTCCCTCCTCGTCCCCCTCGTCCCCCTCGTCCTCCTCTCGTCCTCTCGTCCCTCCCGTCTCGTCCCCCTCTCGTCCCCCCCCCCCCTCGTCCCTCTCGTCCCCCTCTCGTCCCTCTCGTCCCTCTCGTCCCTTTCCTCCCCCTCCCCCTCTCCTCCTCTCGTCCTCTCGTCCCTCTCGTCCCTCTCGTCCCCCTCCCCTCGTCCCTCTCCTCCTCTCCTCCTCTCGTCCCCTCTCCTCCTCTCGGCCCCCCCGTCCCTCTCGTCCCCCCGTCGTCCCTCTCGTCCCCCTGTCCCTCTCGTCCCCCTCGTCCCTCTCGTCCCTCGCAAACACCTCCTCCTCCTCTCGTCCCCCCAACTCCCTCTCGTCCCCCTCGTCCTCTTCTCCTCTTCTCCTCTTCTCCTCTTCTCCTCTTCTCCCTCTGGTCAGGTTCTGGAGAAGGGCGGCCCGTTTCCTCAGGTCATCCTCCCACAGTTTGGCGGTTACTGGATCGAGGACGTGGAGGCTCCGGCCGGGACGCCGTCCTCCTCCGAGTCCAGCTTCTGTGACGATGAAGACGGCAGAGACGGCATGAGTCCAGGAGGGGGCAGCACCTACAGACTGGAGTGTAACAGCACGGCCCGAGCGTATCGCAAACACTTCCTGGGAAAGGTACTTTCAACTGCAAAAGTTATGTCGATTCTAGAGATTTACTCATGTTTATCATGTTCAAAAAGATGGATTCTTGTCCTTGACTCGCCTTTATCGTTTTGTGTGTGACTTTTATCGTTTTGTGTGTGACTTTTATCGTTTTGTGTGTGACTTTTATCGTTTTGTGTGTGACTTTTATCGTTTTGTGTGTGTGTGTGTGACTTTTATCGTTTTGTGTGTGACTTTTATCGTTTTGTGTGTGACTTTTATCGTTTTGTGTGTGACTTTTATCGTTTTGTGTGTGACTTTTATCGTTTTGTGTGTGACTTTTATCGTTTTGTGTGTGACTTTTATCGTTTTGTGTGTGACTTTTATCGTTTTGTGTGACTTTTTTCGTTTCGTGTGTGACTTTTATCGTTTTGTGTGTGACTTTTTCGTTTTGTCGTTTTTATCGTTTGTGTGACTTTTATCGTTTGTGTGTGTGACTTTTATTGTTTTGTGTGTGACTTTTATTGTTTTGTGTGTGACTTTTATCGTTTGTGTGTGACTTTTATTGTTTTGTGTGTGACTTTTATTGTTTCGTTGTGACTTTTATCGTTTGTGTGTGACTTTTATCGTTTTGTGTGTGACTTTTATTGTTTTGTGTGTGACTTTTATCGTTTCGTTGTGACTTTTATCGTTTTGTGTGTGACTTTTATCGTTTTGTGTGTGACTTTTATCGTTTTGTGTGTGACTTTTATCGTTTCGTTGTGACTTTTATCGTTTTGTGTGTGACTTTTATCGTTTCGTTGTGACTTTTATCGTTTCGTTGTGACTTTTATCGTTTCGTTGTGACTTTTATCGTTTTGTGTGTGACTTTTATCGTTTCGTTGTGACTTTTATCGTTTCGTTGTGACTTTTATCGTTTCGTTGTGACTTTTATCGTTTCGTTGTGACTTTTATCGTTTATTGTGTGACTTCTGGTGCTTTTTAGTTCTTTTTCTCTTGGTTCCTGCTGGTCCCTTCGGGCTTAAACTGTATTGATTGCAGATGTCGGGAGCTGCAGAGTCACAGTCGCTCGGTTGAATATAAAACCTGCTCTTCAGGAGAAAAACGTTTATTCTTTTGAGGCTTTTGTAGGTTTATGTTGTTCTTTTTGTGTCTTTACAGGAACATATGAACTATTACTGCACGGGCAGCAGCATCGGGAACCTCATCATGTCTCTGAAGCACGAGGACGCCGAGGGCCAGGAGTTTCTACGCATCATTCTCAGGTTTGAAAACACGATTGTTCTGGAAACGACATGTTCATCACGAGAGAAGAGCCACAGCGTCAGGACGTCACAAAACACAGAGCAGTTTGCATCTGTCATGATTATAAAAACATCGATTTATAAAAACATCGATTTAAATCAGTTTCATTTCTCTTCATTTTGTGAATACACAAACACTGAATATACAACTGAACACACTGAACACACACTGAACACACTGAACACACACTGAACACACTGAACACACACTGAACACACACCACACTGAACACACAAAGACGTGAGTTTGGTCTCGGTTTTTAAATGGCTGTGATTGACAGGTGGATGAGCCAATCAGGGGTAAGCGTGGTCCATCCGTGTTGGAAATAATAAAATAAGAAAAAAAAATCACATTCAGCTGAAAAACATGTCAGAATCTGCAGATTCTGTGAGAGAAACTCTGTTAATCTGAGGTGAAATGTGACAGTCAGGTTGGTTTTGGGCTGAACGTCGTGTCGTTTGGTCTGAGGCGTAGAACTGTTTATGTGATGGTCCTGCCTGTCTGCCCCACACGGGGATCTGCTCTGTCTCGACCCTGTTCTGTCTCGACCCTGTTCTGTCTCTGCCCCGTCCCTGCCCGTGTGCCCCTCTGGGGGGTTCTGTTCCGTTCCCCTCTTGTCTGCCCCACTGGTGGGTCCTGACCCTGGGTCCTGACCCTGGTTCCTGACCTTGGTTCCTGCTCTGGTTCCTGACCCTGGTTCCTGACCCTGGTTCCTGCTCTGGTTCCTGACCCTGGTTCCTGACCCTGGTTCCTGCCTGGTTCCTGACCCTGGTTCCTGACCCTGACCCCCTGGTTCCTGACCTGGTTCCTGACCCTGGTTCCTGCTCTGGTTTCAGCTCTGGTTCCTGACCCTGGTTCCTGCTCTGGTTCCAGCTCTGTTCCTCTCGTCTTTTTGCTCCCTGTTTGGCTCTGAGCCTGTTCCTTGTTGTCAGTCCGGGGGACAGCCCTTATTTTCTGTTTTCTGCCCTGTTCAGTTGCTGGATCCTCGTCTTCTGTTTGTCATCAGTTCGTCTTCTGTTTGTTTCTGTTCCTCTGATGATGCCATGTTCTGTTTTGGTTCACGAGGACACGCAGGCTCTGCTTCCGTTCTGTTTGGCTTTTGGTAATAAACCTGTTTTTTGGAGCTTTGAGTTTTGACCCGTCCTTGTGCAGCTCTTGAGTCCTACACAGGTTTATGTCGGCTCAGGCGTTCAGGCGTTCAGGGGTCCAGGTTCAGGAGTTCACAGGAGTTCACAGGAGTTCAGCTGTTCTCGACTCAAACTCTGTGATATTTACACTTCGTTGCTCTGGGACGAGCTGTTCATTTGTAAATTTACAACAACAACTTCTTCACATTCTCAACAAGTCCAAGAATACAAAAATAGTATGTTTTAGTTTTATTTTCCATCTCTAAATAGAGTTTTCTTCTTGTGTTTCTTTTAAACACTTTGTCATAAATACGGATGTGTTTGGACTGAGGGGGCGGGGCTTCGGTCGATTATCACAGCAACAATTTCATTTAAAACACAAAACAAATCATTCTGTTTTTCTCTCATCGATCGTGAAGAATGTGGAGGCATCAGATAAACCACAGATGAGGCTCCGTGCTGCAGCGTGTGGAGACAGACTCGATACAGACACTTTATACAGACTCTATACAGACACTTTATATAGACACATTATACAGACTTTATATAGACTCTATACAGACACTATACAGACACTTTATTGAGACACATTTACTAGATTCTCATTTGAGCAGGTCACTATTTAAAAAGTCAAATGAACCTTTCCTGAATCTGTTTATAAAGACGTGTCTCTGTATCTTTCACAAGTTTAAAACACAGACTAGAAAATAACCACAGACTGTGAACCTCCTGGACTAAACCAGGTCTAAACCAGGACTAAACCAGGACTAAACCAGGACTAAAGCAGGACTAAACCAGGACTAAACCAGGACTAAACCAGGACTAAACCAGGACTAAACCAGAACTAAACCAGGACTAAAGTGAGATTAAACCAGGACCATTGTCACGCAGGTGAATTTGACTCAAATACGACACAAAGAGAGCAGCCAAATGTCTTTATATAACTGGAAGTGTCCTTCAAACAGGTAGTGTTCAGAATAGGGACAGTCAAACAAAAACTGAGGAATCGCGTCTTATTCAACATCAACAAAAATCTCATCCAGCACTGGGACGATAAGGGAACAGGCTGGAGAAAGAACCTCATGAACAGAGACTGGGATAAACACAGGGACAGAGTCACAGACAGATCGTTTCAGTCGAGTTCGAGAGCTGTTCTTTACAGGTCAAACGATCTAACGACATCTGACTGAACTGAGGGAGGATCTATACCCGACTCTGGGCTGATTATGAAAATGAGAGGCAGCTGCATCGAAAACAGGAACAAAAGAAGGACTGGAACATGGAGCTGGACGAGGCACAAACACAAATATTACAACAATGTTCCACGATGAGCCTCCTGCTCACTGAGGATCACAGATACGAGACAAACACAGAATCTGTCATTTAATGTGGAAAATGAAAGTCTATTGTCTAGATAAACAGTGGTATCGGAGCTGGTATCGGAGCTGGTATCGAGTCTTTTTGTTTTAGTATCACGACAACAATACTCAAGTGTTTGAGTTAATAAAACTGAATAAAACCCTTTTCTCTCGTCTGACTCTCCTGGACCAACAGCAGCTCAGGTGTTTGCTCGTGGAGGTTGGTAGTTTAACTCCCACTGTCGGCATTAGTGAAGCTGCTAAAGTGACTGGATCCACTAACTTACTGCTGTGCACTTTTGTTGTGTCCTTGGGCAAGACGGTTAAAGTCTAAAGTTCTCGTTCAAACAGAGGAAGGCGTCTGTGGCTCAGGAGTAAATATAAAGTCTGGTCGGGCAGAGACGACGGCGCTGAACGATTCAGCCCAAAGGAAAGTGAAACAGACACTGGGAGAACATGCATCTCCACAGAAAGTCAGATGTTCCTCTGAGGTGAACTTTACTGTGTCAAATGTGAGTTTCAGTCTCAGTTTCTGTGGAAAAATCAGGACAGTTTCCATCAATTATTCAAATCTAAATATTGTATGTTTTGACCCGTGAAAAGGACGTCGCCGGGACCTCACAGTCCTGCAGATCAAGAACTCCATGAATAACAGCTCACGCATCATTTGGCTGCAGTCGCTTAAACCAAATTGCGAGTTGGAGTCAGTTTGTGTCTGTTCTGCGCTTGGACAAATATGAGACGCTCAAAGACTTTCTACAGTGAGAAGATTTGACGTAGGCGACTGTATTTAGCAACATTCGACACAAAAAACTCAAGAAAAGTAGAGTTATTAAAAACTTTTTGTGTGAAGTGCAGACGGGAGGAAGAGTCAGATTGTCATATCGTCTTGTTCATTTTCAGAGAAACTCTTTAAAACTTGTCAAACTGTGGCTGCTCTGACCCGGAGCTTCTCTTTCTGTCTCGTTGCAGATCGAGGACCAAAACGATTCACGACAGAATCTCATTAGCAGGAATCAACCAGCTGCCCAGCGTCCCGCAGGTCGCCAAGGTGGGTCTGAAACTCGATGTTTGTGCAGCGGCTGAATATGATCCTGTCTCAAACTATATCTGCATTTTTTCAGCTGTTTTGTGACGACGCGACGGGGCTGAAATTCAACCCCGTCTTGTATCCGAAGGTGAGTTTAAGTGAGAAGAAAGACTCTTCACGAACTAAAACTCAGACAAACTTCACAGTTATATCACATTTTCTTTCACTGTCGTGTTTATAAATGTTCTTCCTGTTTGGACGCAGCAGAAATGACAAAAACAAAATGTAAAATCTGTAAACTGGACAAAAGCTGCAGGAGTGAAGACGTTTGCTCAGACGTGGAGGTAATTCTATAAAGTCAAAGGACAAAACTGTTGTGTCTAAAATGCAGGAGTCAAACTGTCAGACAGACCGTCCTCCTGCATAAACTGAACATTGTAGAGGCGCCTCCTCCACAGACCTCACCCGTCCTCCCTGGGCTTTTGGTACGAGATCATCAAACCCCATAAAACATAGAAAAAACCCCATAAAACCCTGTGTTTGTGTTTGAATCCAGGTCGTGTTCGGTTCATTTAGTCGTGTGAATGGTCCAAACGTCACAAAAATGTTCCACTCGCTCCAGAGAATTTAATTAAACCTGAACAAAAGTGAAGGTCTCGTCTGGTTTTAAACTTTTGTCAGATGTTCGTTTGAAAAATAATGTGCACGGCTCGTTTTTAAAGCAGCACTATGGAACTTCACTGGAACAAAGTCACTCGATGGAAATGTTTTTGTTCCCCTGAGAAGATGAAACCAGGCTCAGTGACAGGTCAGATCTGTGGAGCGGGGACCCCACTGGCTGCAATAAGTGATTTTCGATCAATAAAAACACATGGACTTGAAGAAATGAAACATGTTTGTTTAATGCAGCACTGTGGAACCTTTGAGTCAGTGCAAAGAATCAGGAGAGCTTCCTCCAGAAAAGTTCCACAGTGCAGCTTTAAAAAACAAAGCAGTGCATTAAAACTACAGTATCTAAATATGATTTTACTCCAGTCACATTCTGACGATAAGATAATTCAGTTTAACCAGTTTGATGCAGAAGTGAAGGATCCGAAACGTCGTCTGATGAAACTTTACGTCTTTAGAGGCAGGAGGTTTGTTACAGTCGTCCCAAAAGTAAAAACACAGAGAAAGAACCGGACAGTTTGCCTTGACGGAGTTTCAAGTATAAATTTCAGAGCAGGGAAGTGCCACTTTTTTACTTTGTAGAATAAAATAGATGTGACATGTTTTGACTCCACGTTCGCAGCGATCTCTCTCCCGCAGTCGCTCTCCAAACCAGTGAGCTGCCTCCCACTTCTTACCCAAAGTCTGCTGTCGTTTCCAGCGTCTGTCAACACCTCTGCAGCATTTATCAGCCGCAGTTAATGACACAAAATGGAGGCAATTGTCTAAAAGTGAACTGTCGGGTTCCTGTCTCTGTGGTGGGACTTATGAGCCGTGCTTTCAGCTTTTTTAGCCCGAGGAGAGAGAGAAAGAGCCATCTGCGGCGGCGTCTACACGAGGCTCGATCTGTCACCAGAGGCAATGACAGTGCAGCGTGTCGGCCTTGCATAACACGCCCGAAATCAGCCTCCGGCGATAATGGAAAGAGCAGGAAAACAGACAGGAGGAAATACGACTCCTACACAGAGAAGAACCATTTCAGGAACATTTCTATTTGGACAAGTCATGCAATTATTATGAGAGACTGATGCCAAATATTGACATATCGACTCTGACGGAGAGATCGAAGGAGCAAAGATAGTGGCAATAAGGTTATTTATTAAAGTGGGGGAGTTTCTATGTATTTTAACGTCTGTGGAGTCGCTCAGACGTCCAGGTTTGATCCTTTTACTGAGAAAAATCACTGAAATCGCCCGACACTTTTGTGAAGGTATTTGCTAACTTAAAACAAAATCATCATATTCCATCGTCTTTGTGCCGTTATTGATGCAGTAGCAACATGTGACCCCCCAAAGTCATAAATGTACATTATAAAAACATTCTCAGTACCACTTGAGAAAAGATTTGAGTTTCCACGTACCATCAGATCTTTTCTACGTCTAAACTCGTGCTAAAGCAGGTGTAAAACTACAGCCCACAGGACAAAAGTATCAGTAAATATTAAAACTGCAGTGAGTCCATCCTGGAGGAGCTCCGCACCACGAGCTGGACATGTCCCACAGTCTGAAAACCGTCTAGAACAAACAGTGGCTCATGTCGTCTCTTTTGCAGGGCTCTCAGTTGATAGTGGCCTACGACGAGCACGAGGTCAACAACACCTTCAAATTCGGGGTCATTTACCAGAAGTTTGGGCAGGTGGGTGAACAGCTCCGCTCGGTCGTTAAACTCCAGTCTGATCTGATCTTGTTTGTGTCGTTCTGGTTTTAGACGTCAGAAGAAGAGCTGTTCGGAAACAATGAAGAAACTCCGGCTTTCAAGGAGTTTCTGAGCGTCCTCGGAGACACCATCGAGCTGCAGGACTTTAAAGGGTAAAGAGAATATCCAAAACTCACACTGACACTATTAGAATAATATAATAATATATATATAATATATATTATATATAATATATAATATACATATTGATAATAATAAAGAGATATTCCAACACTGACACTGTTAGAATAAAACAATACATGGTCTCTCGCTATATCGTGCTGCATCTTTCTCGGTCTCACTGTTTCGCAGATTTTTTTGTGCAATTTTACATGTTTTTTTTTATATATCGTATGAACCTGCATTGTGTTCTGTGTCCTGATTGGCTGAGGGACTGTAGACCATTGTGTTCTGCGTCCTGATTGGCTGAGGGACTGTAGACCATCGTGTTCTGCGTCCTGATTGGCTGAGGGACTGTAGACCATTGTGTTCTGCGTCCTGATTGGCTGAGGGACTGTAGACCATTGTGTTCTGTGTCCTGATTGGCTGAGGGACTGTAGACCATTGTCCATCAGTCTCCTCCGTGTCTCCTGTACAGTACAGAATGTGTCAGACAAATTTACATAAATGTTGGATCAGTGTGACTCTGAAGTGCTGTATGTTTGCAAGTTTTCTCCCCGACAAAACCCACAATGTCGATGAAACGTTCTGCACCGACAAAGGCACCGACGAAGGTTTGAACTTTGTGTTTAAATGTGAGAGAGAAATGTGAGAAAATGTTAAGAGAAAAGTGTATAAAGTGTGTGGTGAGGGGTTTGACAGGCAAGAAACAGAGAGAATAATGTAAAAAATAAAGCTGACACTTTGTGGGTTATTTTTAGAACATAACCCGAGATAAATGAGGGATTATGTTTTATGAGGGATAAATGAGGGTTCCCCGACGTTGCTCTGACTCTGTGACTGGGATCTGGCCAAATCAAAACGACTTCAGTTCAGAACATTTTACTTTGAGTCGATTCAACTTGAGAAATCTGCCAAATATTTCTTTTCTAAATCCATTTTTGTCAGTTTAAGAGCGAGGAGTAGTTTTTCTTCTCTAGTACAGGAACGTTTCCATGGAAACAAGCAGGACGAGACCCTCCTCCAGGCCAAAAGAAAGTCAGGTCTGTGGAGATGCGAGTCAGAGTGAAGAGGCAGGATTTTAAATGAAGTAAAATCAAACATAATAAAAATAAACATGTTTTTATGTTTTTTAAGTTTCTTCTTCATGTGTCACATATAAATCCAGTGCGGTTCAGATTTATGTAAATGTGTTAATCTGTTCGTTGATTTATTTGAAGTGAAACTGACACAAAAGCGAGATCACATTTTCTTCCTTGGAGCCGTTTTATCGTTGTCAGATCAGACTTTCTGCGGCGTGACCCTGGAGCCTCTCGTCGGTTTTATCAGCTCTGATTGAAAACGTCTGAAGTGAGTCATCTGCGGCTCAACGTCACATTCAACGTTTTCACGAGTCTGAGCTTCACTTTCTGCACTTTACAGATAAAGTTCAAAGATAAAGTTCAAAGATAAAGTTCAAAGATAAAGTCAGAGTCAGTGTTTCGTAAAATAAATCATTAAGTCTGAGTTAATCAACATGAACCGCTCCATAAAATCTGATATTTAAACCTGAAAAGTTTTGAAGACCAGTGGACGCCTGAAGTGTTAGAATAGATCTGATGAAGATGGATCTGATGAAGGTGGAGCTGATGAAGGTGGATCTGATGAAGGTGGATCTGATGAAGATGGATCTGATGAAGATGGATCTGATGAAGATGGATCTGATGAAGGTGGATCTGATGAAGGTGGATCTGATGAAGATGGATCTGATGAAGATGGATCTGATGAAGGTGGATCTGATGAAGATGGATCTGATGAAGATGGATCTGATGAAGATGGATCTGATGAAGATGGATCTGATGAAGGTGGATCTGATGAAGGTGGATCTGATGAAGATGGATCTGATGAAGGTGGATCTGATGAAGATGGACTGATGATGAAGGGCGGATCTGATGAAGGTGGATCTGATGAAGATGGATCTGATGAGATGTGGATGGATCTGATGAAGATGGGGCTGATGAAGATGGATCTGATGAGATGGATCTGATGAAGATGGATCTGATGAAGATGGATCTGATGAAGATGGATCTGATGAAGGTGGATCTGATGAAGGGGGATCTGATGAAGATGGATCTGATGAAGAGGGATCTGATGAAGATGGATCTGATGAAGGTGGATCTGATGAAGATGGATCTGATGAAGATGGATCTGATGAAGGTGGATCTGATGAACCAACGGATCTGATGAAGATGGATCTGATGAAGGTGGATCTGATGAAGATGGATCTGATGACGGTGGATCTGATGAAGATGGATCTGATGAAGGTGGAGCTGATGAAGATGGATCTGATGAAGATGGATCTGATGAAGATGGAGCTGATGAAGGTGGATCTGATGAAGATGGATCTGATGAAGATGGATCTGATGAAGATGGATCTGATGAAGGTGGATCTGATGAAGGTGGATCTGATGAAGATGGATCTGATGAAGATGGATCTGATGAAGATGGATCTGATGAAGATGGATCTGATGAAGATGGATCTGATGAAGATGGATCTGATGAAGGTGGATCTGATGAAGATGGAGCTGATGAAGGTGGATCTGATGAAGGTGGATCTGATGAAGATGGATCTGATGAAGGTGGATCTGATGAAGGTGGATCTGATGAAGATGGAGCTGATGAAGGTGGAGCTGATGAAGATGGATCTGATGAAGATGGATCTGATGAAGATGGATCTGATGAAGGTGGATCTGATGAAGGTGGATGAAAACATGAACAAACACTTCCAGGGTTACCACCTAATGACATCACAAGGTGGAACCCAACATCTTGAGCCCTGGGGATTCAGACAACACGGCGAAAAGCTTTTTAAATGTGCTGAATATTGGACATTTTTGGGGGCAGCGGCTCAGGGGGCGGGAATTCAGAGGGGGCGGGAGCTCAGAGGGGGCGGGAGCTCAGAGGGGGCGGGAGGCCAGAGCGAGAGGACCCGGCGCAGCTGGGGAGGGGGGGGCGCCCCCTAGAGGGGGCGGGGGCTCAGAGGGGGCGGGAGTTCCGAGGGGGCGGGGGCTCAGAGGGGGCGGTGGCTCAGAGGGGGCATAAAGATGTATAAATGTGATCTATATAAATGTGACTTTTAACCAACGAAATATCACAGCAGCGAGTGGTTTTCATCTGTGAAATGTTCCACTGTCGTTTCTTTATTACTTTTTACGACACACTGGGTTATTGTTCCCGTGGTGTAAAGTCGTCTCAGTGTTAGTTTTATTTTTTCCGTGTTGGTCCCTGCACAGCGCTGACGTTGTGGTGTTGCAGGTTTCGTGGAGGTCTGGACGTGTCTCATGGTCAGACCGGATCAGAGTCGGTCTACACCGTCTTCAGACAGAGAGAGATCATGTTCCACGTCTCCACCAAACTGCCCTTCACCGAGGGAGACGTGCAACAGGTACTCTCCTCAGGGTACTCTCCTCAGAGGTTTGACAATCAGACACTAAAACGAGCATCGAGAACTGGAACTTTCAGAACTGGTTTAAGGCCAAGAGGAAAGATCATTTTGTGTTGAAAATGACAAACTAAACTCTGAGTGTAAACCTTTAATCGACGATCAGACTGACATACACTGACAAACATGGGCATATCCACACAGAGCGCCCCCTGCAGACCCAGAGCGCCCCCTGCAGACCCAGAGCGCCCCCTGCAGACCCAGAGCGCCCCCTGCTGACCCAGAGCGCCCCCTGCAGACTCAGAGCGCCCCCTGCAGACCCAGAGCGCCCCCTGCAGACCCAGAGCGCCCCCTGCAGACTCAGAGCGCCCCCTGCAGACCCAGAGCGCCCCCTGCAGACCCAGAGCGCCCCCTGCAGACCCAGAGCGCCCCCTGCAGACCCAGAGCGCCTTCTGCAGACCCAGAGCGCCCCCTGCAGACCCAGAGCGCCCCCTGCAGACCCAGAGCGCCCCCCCCCTGCAGACCAGAGAGCGCCCCCTGCAGACCCAGAGCGCCTTACTGCAGACCCAGAGCGCCCCCTGCAGACCCAGAGCGCCCCCTGCAGACCCAGAGGTACCCCTGCAGACCCAGAGCGCCTCTCTGCAGACCCAGAGCGCCCCCTGCAGACCCAGAGTGCCTTCTGCAGACCCAGAGCGCCCCCTGCAGACTCAGAGCGCCCCCTGCAGACCCAGAGCGCCCCCTGCAGACCCAGAGCGCCCCCTGCAGACCCAGAGCGCCCCCTGCAGACCCAGAGCGCCCCCTGCAGACGCTCTGCTGCTCTACATTTACTGACCCTCCAGAGACTCAGACTTATCAAAGATTCTGAGTCGACTGTTTTACCCAGTGATCGTAAAATTAAACTTTAATGGTTTATATTCAATAAATTCACAAGTAAAAGTAGATTAAAAATAGATCCACGTGTCTCTCCCTGAGAAAATAAAGATAAATAAATAAAGATAAATAAATAAAGATAAATAAATAAAGATAAATTAATAAAGATAAATAAATAAAGATAAATAAATGTTTCTTTTCCAGCTGCAGAGAAAGAGACACATCGGGAACGACATCGTGGCTGCTGTTTTCCAAGAGGAACCTACACCTTTTGTACCCGACATGATCGCCTCCAACTTCCTCCACTCCTACCTGCTGGTGCAGGCCGAGAACCCCTGCACCGAGGACACCACCTACAAGGTACTCCATCTATAAGGTACACCACCTACAAGGTACTCCATCTATAAGGTACGCCACCTACAAGGTACTCTATCTATAAGGTACAGAACCTACAAAGTACACCACCTACAAGGTACAGAACCTACAAGGTGCACCACCTACAAGATACACCAGGAAAGCCAAAGTTAAATCTGTAACTGGTCAAAAAGTTTTAGAGTGAAGACGTTTGTCTGCTCGTCCAAGACACTTCTTCAGTTCTGCTCAGATTCTTCTTCAGTTTGGTCAGATTCTTCTTCAGTTTTGGTCAGATTCTTCAGTTTTGGTCAGATTCTTCTTCAGTTTGGTCAGATTCCTGCTGGACATTTATATTTTCCTCAAACATCTCCCTCTCCATGAAGCCTCCGTCTGAAAAGTGACATACTGAACCTTTGAGTTTGTAGGGTAATAAAAATGTGGAATCTCTTCAAAACGAGATGAAGATTGTTTCTGACGTTCTGTGATTTTTAAACACAAACACGGTGCGTTTGTTTTATAATTTCTTTGATTTTTCCAGGTGTCTGTCACAGCGAGAGAAGACGTTCCTCCGTTTGGACCTCCGCTCCCAAACCCGGCGGTTTTCAAGAAGGTAACGTTTACATCTGAAATCTGTAAAGCTCTGGTTTTATATTTTCTTCTTTTCCAACATTTTGCACATTCAAAACAAATGATATTTAGGTTTAAATTGTGGATTGGTTTGGTTTACCTCGTCTGAAACTTATAAACGCAAAGGAGAAAGCACAAATCACAGGATAAACATCTCAAATATGGACCAGATTAAATTGTTGTTATATTTATTATATCAACCAAACAAACCTCAAACTCTCTGTTCATCGATATTTCAAATGGTTAATCGCCATGACAACGGCCTTTTTCATGACCTGACACTTATTGGTGAAGTTCTTTTGCTCTTATCTAAATGAAACGTCACAATATTCTACACAGACTTTATTTTTATCTCTGTAACAGTTTACGACATCGTGCCCTGACTTCCACCTCCCCAGACACTTCCCTTCAGACTCAGATAATGTCGCTGCAGTGTTTATTCCTCAGGGGCTGCTCCACAAAGACATGAATATGCAAACTGGAATTACTCTGAGGCGTTTAAGTTCAGACGAACAAGAAAAGAACGAAACACGAACAGTGAAGGACCCGAAATCCTCGAGTTTATAACAGAAATGTTCAGATGTTTCTGTTCCTCTGGAGAACTTTTGGACAGAAGTACCTGTGTGTTCAGGGTTTTTTGTTTTGTAAAATAATAAACTTGGTGTGAGATGCTGCAGTTATAGTTTGAGTTACAGAAAAAGGAGTTTTCATATTTCCGGTGGTGCTTAGGGTGGTGTTGAGGGTAGTGTTGAAGGTGGTGTTGAAGGTGGTGCTAAGGGTGGTGCTGAGGGTAGTGTTGAGGGTGATGTTGAGGGTGGTGTTGAGGGTGGTGCTGAGGGTAGTGTTGAGGGTGGTGTTGAGGGTGGTGCTGAGGGTGGTGCTGAGGGTGGTGCTGAGGGTGGTGCTGAGGGTAGTGTTGAGGGTGGTGCTGAGGGTAGTGTTGAGGGTGGTGCTGAGGGTGGTGCTGAGGGTAGTGTTGAGGGTGGTGCTGAGGGTAGTGTTGAGGATGGTGCTGAGGGTAGTGTTGAGGGTGGTGTTGAGGGTGGTGCTGAGGGTAGTGTTGAGGGTGGTGCTGAGGGTAGTGTTGAGGGTGGTGCTGAGGGTGGTGTTGAGGGTAGTGTTGAGGGTGTGTGTTGAAGGTGGTGTGTTGTTCAGGGTGGTGTTGAGGGTAGTGTTGAGGGTGGTGCTGAGGGTGGTGCTGAGGATGGTGTTTAGGGTGGTGTTGAGGGTGGTGTTGAGGGTAGTGTTGAGGGTGCTGTTTAGAGTGGTGTTGAAGGTGGTGTTCAGGGTGGTGTTGAGGGTGGTGTTCAGGGTGGTGTTGAAGGTGGTGTTCAGGGTGGTGTTGAGGATGGTGTTGAGGGTGGTGTTGAGGATGGTGTTGAGGATGGTGTTGAGGGTGGTGTTGAGGATGGTGTTGAGGGTGGTGTTGAGGATGGTGTTGAGGATGGTGTTGAGGGTGGTGTTGAGGGTGGTGTTCAGGGTGGTGTTCAGGGTGGTGTTCAGGGTGGTGTTCAGGGTGGTGTTGAGCTCTTCTCTAAAGTGTTATAAACAGAGTCTTTGTGTTTGGAGACTGCGGCTTCTGCCTCTGATCTGTACGACACTGATGAAGGTCACTCCTCCCTGCTGCTGTTTATCCTCCACTCACTCCTCTCTCTCCTCTCTCCTCTTCTCTCTCTCTTCTTCTCTCTCTCTTCTTTCTCTCTTTCTCTCTTGTGTCTTTCTTTCTCTCTTTCCCTCTTGTGTCTTTCTTCCAGGGCCCAGAGTTCAGAGAGTTCTTGCTGACGAAGTTGATCAATGCTGAAAACGCCTGCTACAAATCTGACAAATTTGCAAAACTGGAGGTGATACACAAACACACTCTCTCACTCCACAGGAGACACTCTCTCACTCCACAGGAGACACTCTCTCACTCCACAGGAGACACACTCTCACTCCACAGGAGACACTCTCACTCCACAGGAGACACTCTCTCACTCCACAGGAGACACTCTCACTCCACAGGAGACACTCTCACACCACAGGTGACACTCTCACTCCACAGGAGACACTCTCACTTCACAGGAGACACTCTCTCACTCCACAGGAGACACTCTCTCACTCCACAGGAGACACTCTCACTCCACAGGAGACACTCTCACTCCACAGGAGACACTCTCACTCCACAGGTGACACTCTCACTCCACAGGAGACACTCTCACTTCACAGGAGACACTCTCTCACTCCACAGGAGACACTCTCTCACTCCACAGGAGACACTCTCACACCACAGGAGACTCTCCTCACACCACAGGTGACACTCTCTCACTCCACAGGAGACACTCTCACTCCACAGGAGACACTCTCTCACTCCACAGGAGACACTCTCACTCCACAGGAGACACTCTCACACCACAGGTGACACTCTCTCACTCCACAGGAGACACTCTCACTCCACAGGTGACACTCTCACTCACAGGAGGAGACACTCTCTCACTCCACAGGAGACACTCTCTCACTCCACAGGAGACACTCTCACTCCACAGGAGACACTCTCACTCCACAGGAGACACTCTCACTCCACAGGTGACACTCTCACTCCACAGGAGACACTCTCACACTTCACAGGAGACACTCTCTCACTCCACAGGAGACACTCTCTCACTCCACAGGAGACACTCTCACACCACAGGAGACACTCTCACACCACAGGTGACACTCTCTCACTCCACAGGAGACACTCTCACTCCACAGGAGACACTCTCACTCCACAGGTGACACTCTCACTCCACAGGAGACACTCTCTCACTCCACAGGAGACACTCTCACTCCACAGGAGACACTCTCACTCCACAGGAGACACTCTCACTCCACAGGTGACACTCTCACTCCACAGGAGACACTCTCTCACTCCACAGGAGACACTCTCACTCCACAGGAGACACTCTCTCACTCCAGGAGACACACTCTCACACAGACCACAGGAGACACTCTCACTCCACAGGAGACACTCTCACTCCACACAGGAGACACTCTCACTCCACAGGAGACACTCTCACACACCACAGGAGACACTCTCACTCCACAGGAGACACTCTCACTCCACAGGAGACACTCTCACTCCACAGGAGACACTCTCACTCCACAGGAGACACTCTCACTCCACAGGAGACACTCTCACACCTGTTCTGGTTCTGGTTTCGTTCTGGTCAGTGGTGGAAAACGTTCTCAGTTTAGTTACTTAAGTAAAAGTACAGATATCAGGGCAAATACTCAAGTAAAATATCACATGAAAAGATCCATTTAAGTGAAAGTTTTAAAGAGTTTAAAATTAAACCCTCAGCCTTTTCAGCAGGTCTCACACAATGTTTCAGTCCAGTAAAAAAATTAGAAAGTACAGATACTGCTCTCAGATGTACTCAAGTAAAAGTAAAAAGTATATAGTTTAACATGTACTTAAGTAAAGTACAGATACTTCACATTTTTACTTAAGTACAGCACTTTATTACTTTGACTTTGACACGTTCCATCACGGATTCTTTGTTTATCTTCGAGTTTAGAGACAGTTTAGTTCCAGTTTGAATGTGCTGCGTGTCAAAGTGTCACATCAGACAAACTGTGTGGTGTGAATGTGTGATAATGTGTGATTAATGTGTGATAAATGTGTGATAAACGTGTGTTATGTGTGTGATAAATGTGTGTTATGTGTGTGATAAATGTGTGTTATGTGTGTGATAAATGTGTGATTAATGTGTGATAAATGTGTGATAAATGTGTGATAAACGTGTGAACAATGTGTGATTGATGTGTGATAAACGTGTGATAAATGTGTGATAAATGTGTGATATGTGTGATAAATGTGTGTTATGTGTGTGATAAATGTGTGGTATATGTGTGATAAATGTGTGATAAATGTGTGATAAATGTGTGATAAATCTGATAAACGTGTGATAAATGTGTGGTATATGTGTGATAAACGTGTGATAAATGTTTGGTGTAAATGTTCGGCGTCAGGGTCGGACGCGGGCCGCGCTCCTCGATAACCTCCACGATGAGCTGCACCGTCAGAGTCAGACCATCCTGGGCCTGGGACCAGGAGGAGACGACGACAAACTGGAGAACGGGGGCCACGGCGGGCTGCTCGAGTCATTTAAGGTGAATCTGAAATGTTAGAAACACCACAGACCTGTCGACTAATGTGACGGAATTACACTTTAACATTTTAAAAGATGAAATAAACAGCAGCTTGAGCGTCACTGTCACGTACATAAAGCTGTCGCTCTTTCTTTCTGGAACATGGAGCGCCACCTGCTGGTGTCAGGGGAGGTGCTTTTGTTTTGTCTGTAATGTTCCACAATAAAACATAAAAGTGATTTATCTCCATGGAGACCAGCTGCAGATCTGTTCATGTTTTCATATTGTGGAACATTCCAGGCAAATCTGTGTAATTACCCAGGAGACCAGCAGGTGGCGCCCAGTGACTAGAAAAGTGACGCAGTGCAGCTTTAAATGTGTCTGTGGGTGTGATGCTCTTGTGTTTGTGTGTTTTTTTTGCATGTTTGGTTGTTTGTTGTGTACCTCACACTGTGTTTTGTGCATGTTTCGTGTTTGTCACGTGGCTCTCGCTCTTCACAGGTGTTTTGTGTCGCCTCTTTGCTCTTTCTGCAGTCAGACACAGGGGGCGCTGTTCTGATTGCAGTCCTGGCACTGGCTGTGTACTTTGTCTCTGCATTAATGTGAATCCAGTCAAAATACTGCAAATAAACAAGTATTTTCATGATGTTGTTGATGTTTATGAGTTCAGACGAGACAATAATGAACATAAACATTATGTGATCATTAGAGTCGCCACAAACAGCATGAAACAGTGTTGAAAACATTATATATATATATATATATATATATATATATATATATATATATATATATATATATATATATATATATATATATATATATATATATATATATATATATATATATATATATATATATAATATATATATATATATATATATATGAAAATAATACTTATACTGAAATAAAGTACATTAGTCAATAGATTTTAGGTCTGTGGATCACGTGAGCATATTTCAAACTATAATGAAGCTAATCCTCCTTTTAAGTTTGAATTTTTCTTATAAATGTGACAGTCAACCTCCAGCTGCCTCCATCCACACCACCTTTTTCCTTAGATGAGTGCGCCCTCTGGTGTACAGACTGTGCATTGATCTCAAACCTCTGCATCAATACAAACTCTGCTTTGCTAAACTCGTCCTCCCCTGTCCACCAGAGGGCGATGCGGGTCAGGAGCCACTCCATGGAGACGATCTCATGGGAGACGATGGTGGGGGAGGTCTCCCGGCCAGTCTGACGGAGGAGGACGCCACAGAGCGCCAGCGAGTGGCGAAGAGCACGTTTCCCAGAGGAAAACATTATTACATCTGAGCGGTGGAGTTTAACCCAGAGCGCCAGCGAGTGCACGAAGAGCACGTTTTACTGTGAGTTTAACCAATCAGAGGAAACTTCATTATTACATCATTTTACTGTGAGTTTAACCAGAAACACGTCTTTATTACATCATTTTATCATTTAGACCAGACCCACGTGTTTTCTTCTTCTAAAGAGACACTGTGCCAGTTTTAGGTGGAGGATCTGAAACCTGCCTTAAAATGTTCCATAATTTGTCATGAAACGAAACATCTCCTTAAAAGATAAGCCATAATTCCCACAGTGAAACGAAACATCTCCATGGAACGAGGAAACTCCACCAAACGAAGTGAATAAATGAGAGTTTATACTTTTCTCCATCACAAAAGTTTGTGAGTCCAGCACAAAAAGAAAACTGTTCAAACACCAGTCTGACCTTTTGTGTCACTGCCTCTGACCAGTGCTGACTGTGGTTGTGTCCTTGAGCAAAGCACATCTCACACACCCTCTGTATGAACCAGGTTTAAGAGCGACTGAGCAGCACCTCTGAGAATCTGTGACAAAAAGACTGTTACTGTTCACAGTTTACAGATAAATCTATGAATAAGTTTTGATTCTGAGTTTTTGTTTCCTGCGAGTTCACGACACGTTTGTTCGTTTCAGCCTCCGGGTTTATCGGCCAAGTCTCCTCTGAAAAGCCCCGTGAAGCGACGCTCCGGCCTCTTCCCCCGTCTTCACTCCAGCACAGAAATCCCCTCCTCCGACAAGAGCTCGCGCAGGTACGAGCCGCTCGGTGGAAAACACTCTGCAGCGTCTCATTTTCATTAGAGTTTGAGCTTAGAATGTTCCAGAGTGTTACTTTTAAAGGGCTTAACTCCTAATCCATGTTCTAATGTTTCCTCCTCAAAAACAGACCTGAGTCGTGTTTGTTTCATTCACATGTTTGAGTCACTTTATTATGAGTCTGTCACATCTCCAAAGCTCAAAACGCTCTGTTCCACCTTGTGATGTCATCAAGTGGTAGTTTTCAAGTGAACAGCTCCTTTTACCTTTAGTTCAGTCGAGACTAAAATGATCCAGATGATTCTAGTGAAGGTGGAGTTTAAAAACACAGTGGAGCACTTCCTGTATTACTACGTGATGACATCACAAGGTGGAACAGAGTTTTTTTTTTCAGCATAAATCTGCAGGTTTGTGTTAAACATGTGAGAATGAAACAAAAACACTAGAACAGATCGTTGTCATTTAGAAACTTTAACTTTTTAAACTTTTTTTTTAACTTTATCTCAGTGTTTTTATTTTGCTCAAATCTGTTTTTCTCCACGGAGACAGATGCCAAGTTTCATACTGTGGAACATTTCAGGCAGAGTGATAACGTCTCGTGGAAACAGATCCTGACCTGTGGGTCTTTAAAGTGTGAAAGTGTGAGTTTAAAGTGTTAAAGTCTCTGTTCTTTATGTCCCACAGTGAGCACAAGCCTCTGGAGATCTGCCCCCTGTCCCAGGACGTGAGGTCAGACACTCCCTCCAACCCCAGCTCCCCAGAGATCTGCCCCAACAAAGAGAGGTGAGGGGCTCAGCCAGTTTATAACATGTTTATAACACATTTATAACACGTTTATGACACGTCTATAACACCTTTATACCCGTGTGTCTCAGGCCGCTCTTCAAACTGAAGGACTGCAGCAGCGGACGACCCAACATCTCCAGATCCTCGTCCAGCACCAGCAGCTTCAGCAGCACCACAGGAGAAACAGAGGCTCTGGAGGAACTCGAGTCTGTGAGTCTCACACTGGAACAGAGCAGCAGACGAGACAGGACGGACTGAAGAGAGAGACAGACAGAGAGAGAGAGACAGACGGAGACAGAGAGAGAGACAGAGAGACAGAGAGAAAGAGACAGAGGCTCTGGAGGAACCCGAGTCTGTGAGTCTCACACTGAGTGTCACACTGAGACAGAAGACTGAAGGAGAGAGGACGGACTGAGGAGAGACAGACAGACAGACAGACAGAGACAGAGAGACAGAGAAACAGACAGAGAGACAGACAGAGAGACCGGACAGAGAGAGAGACAGGAGAAACAGAGGCTCTGGAGGAACTCGAGTCTGTGAGTGTCAGGTACGACAGGAGCAGGACGGACAGGAGACAGGACAGACTGAGGAGAGAGACAGACAGAGAGACAGACAGAGAGACAGACAGACAGACAGAGAGAGAGAGAGAGACAGACAGAGAGAGAGACAGACACCACAGGAGAAACAGAGGCTCTGGATGAACTCGAGTCTGTGAGTGTCACACTGAGGAACAGAAGAGCAGGAGACGGGAGGCACAGTAGATGCTTTCAGGACATACTGTGGAACATTTCAGGTCCATCAGTCACATTTCCATGGAAACAAACACACCCCCACCAGAAAAGTTACATAGTGCAGCTTTAGTAACATCTGTTTAATGAATCCAGCTTCAAAATATATTTACACCATTTTAAATAATCTGAGTTTAACCTCCAGAGTCACATCACCGTCCAGACCATTACCCATGATGCACTTCTGTTCTCTCTGTCTCCAGGCCCACCTCCCGTCTGTCTCCTCCTCCTCCGCCTTTAGCCCCGCCCCCAGCGTCGACAGTCAAGGGTCAGGAACGCCGGTCATCATGTGTCGCAGCCCGACAGCAGGTGAAACACTGAATCCTGGTTTAGACCTGGTTTAGTCCTGGTTTAGTCCCGGTTTAGTCCCGGTTTAGTCCCGGTTTAGTCCTGGTTTAGTCCTAGTTTAGTCCTGGTTCAGTCCTGGTTTAGTCCTGGTTTAGTCCTGCTTTAGTCCTGGTTTAGTCCTGGTTTAGTCCTGGTTTAGTCCTGGTTCAGTCCTGGTTTAGATCCAGTTTAGACCTGGTTTAGACCTGGTTTAGTCCTAGTTTAGTCCTGGTTTAGTCCTAGTTTAGTCCTGGTTTAGATCCAGTTTAGTCCTGGTTTAGTCCTGGTTTAGTCCTGGTTTAGTCCTAGTTTAGTCCTGGTTCAGTCCTGGTTTAGTCCTGGTTTAGTCCTGGTTTAGTCCTGGTTTAGTCCTGGTTCAGTCCTGGTTTAGATCCAGTTTAGACCTGGTTTAGTCCTGGTTTAGTCCTGGTTCAGTCCTGGTTTAGATCCAGTTTAGACCTGGTTTAGACCTGGTTTAGTCCTGGTTTAGTCCTGGTTTAGTCCTGGTTTAGTCCTGGTTCAGTCCTGGTTTAGATCCAGTTTAGACCTGGTTTAGACCTGGTTTAGTCCTGGTTTAGTCCTGGTTTAGTCCTGGTTTAGTCCTGGTTCAGTCCTGGTTTAGATCCAGTTTAGACCTGGTTTAGTCCTGGTTTAGTCCTGGTTCAGTCCTGGTTTAGATCCAGTTTAGACCTGGTTTAGTCCTGGTTCAGTCCTGGTTTAGATCCAGTTTAGACCTGGTTTAGTCCTGGTTTAGTCCTGGTTCAGTCCTGGTTTAGTCCTGGTTTAGTCCTGGTTTAGTCCTGGTTTAGTCCTGGTTTAGTCCTGGTTCAGTCCTGGTTTAGATCCAGTTTAGACCTGGTTTAGTCCTGGTTCAGTCCTGGTTTAGTCCTGGTTCAGTCCTGGTTTAGTCCTGGTTTAGTCCTGGTTTAGTCCTGGTTCAGTCCTGGTTTAGATCCAGTTTAGACCTGGTTTAGTCCTGGTTTAGTCCTGGTTCAGTCCGTGTTTAGATCCAGTTTAGTCCTGGTTCAGTCCTGGTTTAGTCCTGGTTCAGTCCGTGTTTTGGGGTCTGTGAAAAAACCTCTTTTTGTCCTTTGTGGTATTATCTTTTCTATGTTTCTGTAAATCTGAGGAGGAGAAACACAAACACAGGGAGAACATTTAAACTCTGTGGAAACAGAACCTCGCTGCTGTGAGGTGGAGGTGCTTTTCTCCGTCTGCTGTTCGTCTGTTACCGTCTGAAGTTCATGTTTTAAGTCTCTGTCACATTTTTCGTTTCCTCTTTTCTCTCAGACGGGAAGAGTAAGACGTCGCCGAGGTCCAACTTGAAGTTCCGCTTTGACAAAATGAGCCACTCTTCAACAGCTGTAAGTCCTGAGCTGAAGGAGACGCCTCAGTGTGAAGACGTCCGTCAGCGAACGGGTCCTCTGTCATGATAATAACGATAATAATGATAATAACGATAGTAATAATAATGATAATAATGATAATAATAATGATAATAATGATAATAATGATAATAATAATGATAATAATGATAATAATGATAAAATAATAATAATGATAATAATGATAATAATAATATAATAATAATAATGATAATAATAATAATGATAATAATAATAATGATAATAATGATAATAATAATAATGATAATAATAATAATAATAATCATCATCATCTTCGGTTTAATGCAGCACTTTTCACACAACGCAGAGACGATTTTCATACTTAAACATAAAAGTTAAACATAAAGAAAGAACAGAACGAACCAAAAACAACAAGGATAAAGAGGAAGAGCCGTGAGTGAGTGAGGCCTAACGAGGAAGAGCCGTAAGTGAGTGAGACTTAACGAGGAAGAGCCGTGAGTGAGTGAGGCCTAACGAGGAAGAGCCGTGAGTGAGTGAGGCCTAACGAGGAAGAGCCGTGAGTGAGTGAGGCCTAACGAGGAAGAGCCGTGAGTGAGTGAGGCCTAACGAGGAAGAGCCGTGAGTGAGTGAGGCCTAACGAGGAAGAGCCGTGAGTGAGTGAGGCCTAACGAGGAAGAGCCGTGAGTGAGTGAGGCCTAACGAGGAAGAGCGTGAGTGAGTGAGGCCTAACGAGGAAGAGCCGTGAGTGAGTGAGGCCTAACGAGGAAGAGCCGTGAGTGAGTGAGTGAGGCCTAACGAGGAAGAGCCGTGAGTGAGTGAGGCCTAACGAGGAAGAGCCGTAAGTGAGTGAGACTTAACGAGGAAGAGCCGTGTGAGTGAGTGAGGCCTAACGAGGAAGAGCCGTGAGTGAGTGAGGCCTAACGAGGAAGAGCCGTGAGCGAGTGAGGCCTAACGAGGAAGAGCCGTGAGTGAGTGAGGCCTAATGGTAAAAGCTCTTTGTCTCCATGAAGATGTTATTTTCTACCGAGAATGTCCCGTAGTACGGCATTAAAGGTGATTGGGAAAAATAGAAGGAAGAAAAACTTCAGAAACAGCTTTTTAAAGGTAATTTTGGAGCTTTATTTAGTTCTTAACACATCGGCTCTAGTCTCAGACACTTTTGACTCCAGGATTTTTTATTTTTTAAATAAAACAGACAGAATAAAGTCTTCATCCCTCTGTATTTCCTGCTCACAGGTTCTGTAACAGCCTGTACTCTAAATACTCTAAATACTCTAAATACTCTAAATACTTCTCTCTGTCTCTTTCAGTCCGAGTAGCTCTGTGGCCCAGACTTAACTCACTTGCACAACAAAGAGACTGACTGCAAAGGCTCATGGGAAAAACCGTCCATCCACCATCGCGGCGTCTTTGTCGATCGCTTCAGCCAAGGACTGTACAAAACCACGAAGAGTCGGGAGTCGTTCTGTCGATACTGTGAGTGTAAAGAGACTCGAGTCGTTGGCTCTTTGCTGCTTCGTTTTTGTGGCAAAAATCAGTGAATATTTTACTACCAGTCGCTGCATCTTTGTTATTCTTTGCATCGTATGGAAGTGTTGGCGTAGTTCTGCGTCGTTTCATGCCAGTTTTTTAATAGAAGCACAGAGAGAAAATAAATATTGCTTTTTCAAATCGGGGTCAGACACTTGGACATTTCCCATTTGCCTTGAGTGGTGCGTCTGCTCCTCGTTCCTCGTCTGACACAAAATCTAAACACAGAAATGCCTCTAGACTAGATCCAAACGAATCGTCTCAGTAGCACAGCACTGGAGTCCGCTCATTTTAGATTTTTACTGTTTTTGTTTCGTTTTTTCTTGTATTTGTGATGTGCAGCTGCTACGTTTTATTTTGAGTCCACACTGAGTCCGGTGGGTCCAGGTTTGGGTCGGTGCGGCACAGTTTGGTACGACTCAAATGTTCGTTTCCTTGTTTTCCCTGAAGCTCTTGTACCTCAGTTATAAAAGCTGCATCGTTAGTTACTGTAATATTTTTCCTTTTACGTCTTGTGACTAAGTGAGGCCAGATCTATGAGCGGTACAGAATCTACGAGACTTTCATGGGTTTTATTTACCTGTTAGGCGCCATTTTGAGGACTTTTGACCAAATATAGGACGTTTTGGTCTGAACTGTCGGGCGTGGGTCACATACACAGGCTCATATTTCCAAAATCCTGTCGTAGGCAGATTAACACTGGTTTAGTGAACGATGACGCACCTGCAGCTGTAAAGTCTAAATGATGGATACGATATTTGAAGCAGTAGTAAAAGAATAGAACCACCAACTTAACTTCTGCCACGAAACAAGATTCAAGCACAATGCACGAGTTGTTTTTCCCGTAGAAGATGTAAATGTGCCGCACCCGTCCAACCTGCTCCAGACTGAGGCTCCGACACGGGACACGAAGGGACACTGCCAAACCACAGACTCCGCCAAAGCGACGCCTTAATCTGCTTCAGCGTTTTACTGACCCACGATCTGCTCCGTCTATCACGATCTGCTCCGTCCATCACGATCTGCTCCGTCCATCACGTCTGTGTGATCCTCCATCGTCCAGATCCATCGTGAAACACAAAGTCAAATCTGTCAAATCCATGTTTCTCTGCTCGTCCAAGTCTCTTCTTCAGCTCTGGTCACATTAAAGCTGGACACTGCCTTATATCTGTCTGAAGGAGGAGCTCGGTTGTTCTCTTTGTTTCCTGTGTTTGTTTTGGGTCTGAAGATGGAGTTGTAGATGGAGAACAGGTGATGTCTCAGGCCTCATTCCTGTTCAAAGAAGGATTCTCTTTCCTCACAAAAATATCTTCTTTAACTCTCGTCTCAAACCAGGTTCAGACCTGAACCTCAGTCTCTTCAGAGGTGAGTGTCTTTGAGATGGAGATGAACATCAGACTGTGTCCTGAGCTGTTCTCTCTCTCGTGTTGGTTCATTCTTTTATGTAGATGAACATCAGACTGTGTCCTGAGCTGCTCTCTCTCGTGTTAATTCTTTTACGTCTGTTTAGTTTCTCCAGGTTGACACTCACTGCTCTTCACTGAATGGACTAGATCACATCACTTCGTTTGTAGCTTGATGTTTCCAGTTTCAGTGTCGTTAGCGCCTCCTTCAGACAGATATAAGTCAGTGTCCAGCTTTAATCTGAGCAGAACTGAAGAAGTATCTTGGACGAGCAGCCAAACGTCGTTTTGTCCAGTGACAGATTTCACTTTTGCTTCTGTCCTTCATGTTTCACTGTGTCAGATCCAACTTTGGCTGAAATTAGTCTTTGCACTTTTTCGACGTATTTGTGGTACATTTAGTGAAGGTTTTGACCTAAAATACACGAATTTCAACGGGCATTTGATCCATTCTAGGCATTTAAGGTTCATTTTGAGCTAGTAAAAAGCTGAACCACAAAGACAAACACTTGAATTTCATTTTTTCTTCTTGTAATGTCCTCGCCTGAATATCTTATAGATGCTAGTAATGCTAACGTGCACACGACGATAAACTGAGCTGGTGCATCAACTGTGAACTACATGATTGTGAAGTAGATGCTAAACGCTGCTGGTTTTCTTCTGTTGTTAATGATTTTTGCTGAACATTTCATTTGGTAATGTTTTGTTTTTCAATTGGTCAATGGTCTCAAAGCTCGTTATTGGACAGAATGAATAAATAAACCTTTTTAAATTGTGTTTTATCATTGTACACGACGGTCAAAAGGTCGAGTTCACATAAATCCACGAGACAAACGCAGAGTTTAAAATGGAGCTGAGGCCGGTACAATTTAAAGTCAAAATTTTAGAGTCAAATATTGAGATGATTATAGCATCATTCAGTCTCATATTATTAACCTGGTGTTTGTGGACTCGATTCTTTTAAAAATGACCAAGTTCACTCAGTAATCGGGTTTATTCCTTTACAAAATGGTAAATAGTTTCCTCCTCCGCTAAAGTCGAGCTGGAGGATCTGATTTTTACTCTTGATCTGGTTTATTCTGAAGTTCTACAAGTTTCTGGAAGTGGTTCCAATATTCAAACTCAAACTGTGAGTCTCCTGAAAAGACGTAAAGTTTATTTGACAAGTTAATGGAGCCACGCCACAAATAATGAAACATTTAACATCGATTTTAAATGAATAGTTTGAAGAACAGTTCACAGACGTCTGCCTCCGTCTCACATTCAAACTTCTGCAGAGATGATGAACTCGACCTTCTGCCTGTGTTAAACCTGACCTCCGTCTGAAATTACAACAGAAATATTCTCCACCCAAAGCTTTTTACTGAACTGATGTAAAACCTGTGAATGAATCTGTAAAATGTAAAATGTGATTCTGCTTTTACGAAGGAACTTGAGACTCAGTGACATTTGGATTATTGTAAAAGTTCGATCTGTGAAAAAGGAATCAGGGAAAGTCACGCTTCATATTGTTTCGTCTGTTTTGTTTATTCTGAATATTGTTTTGTCTCTGTTTTGTTTTATTTCTCTTTTCATTCTCCGTGTTTCGTCACTTTTGTTCATTATTTTGCCAAAAATGCCCTGGGCTTATCTCTGTTTTTAAAAATGCCTAATTTATTGAACTTTTCTTACACTGATGTCACTTGTGTAAATGCAGAGCTTGTTATTAGAGTTTAAAGAAGGATAAATAGAGTTTAAGAGGCGTCTCCACATGTTCTGTATATTTGGTTCTGTAATGTGCCATGGAGAGTTTATTCTAAAATAAAATGTTGTATTTTGTGTCATGTTGTCTCAGTGTTTGATTGTATCAGTCTGAATATAAACCACAAAAACACAAGAAATTTACAAAATACTTTTTATTTTTCACAATAAAAATATGGCAAAGTAAATGTCGACTTCTGCACAAAACTGAAATCTTCTGAAATCTTCTGCCTCATGATGTTTTTTTAGTTCAGTTTTTCAAGTTCACAATAAAAAGAAGGTTTAATAGTGAATTAACCATTGAAAAGCATCTGTAAAAAAAAATAAAACTGAACAGATTATTTAAAAGTGAAGCATATTTCACACAAAACACCGTTTACAGAAGAAGTTGAGAGAAAAAGCTACAACCGACTGAACATCGGCCTTTTCACATTTGACCTGGAGTCAGTGTTTCAGCAGAACATTTATGGAAATAATTGACTTTTTTACTCTTATTTTCAAGACGCCATGTGGCTGATTTCTGTTTTTACTCAGTTTCTAACACGGACGTCAGAGGATTTGTTACTTTTAATTTAGATAAATATTGAGATTTAAAATGTGCAAATTATAACATAATGATTCCGTGTGTCACAGATTATAACTACAGCACAAACACAACAGGAAAATAAAACACTCACTATAAAACGTCCAGATGAAGTAAAACTACTTCTTGGACTGAGTGAACCTGACTGAGGAGTAAAGTGTGGGCTGTGGGGACTCGACCCGACGCTGCTGCCGCTGCAGAAGAGCCTCCTGAGAAATATCTGCGTACACCACCTGTGACCGACCGAAAACACGAGTTACTGATAAAACAACGGGACGAATGTTCTAAAGGTCAGACTGACGCAGACCGAAGGTTTAGGGCCGAGAAAAGGCCGTCCAGGAAAAGGCTGTGCACTGACCTCTGACCTCTGCGGGGGCCTCTGCGGGGGGCGCTGTGGAGCTGCGAAAAGAAAGACATTTATCTGCAAAATACAATCTGTGAGCACTTTGGATTAAACGTGAGAAACAAACAGTGTGTAAAAGACTTTTATAAACAGAAACAAACACGTAGTTTTCTAGGCGGTAAATAGTTAAACTTGGACATGATCAACTTCGTCTTGAAAAACAGTGAAGGGGGAATATCGGGGTGAATATAAATCATTTTGTACTGAGTGTAAAACCGTTTTTCGTGTGTTCACTTCTGGGGACTTACTCTTTGTGGAGGACGTCTCGTCTTTCCGAGGGGCGTGTCTTGTGGGAGGAGGGCGTGGCGGGCTCTGCTGCAGTGGAACACGGTTCTCAGGTGATGGGCGGGGCTTGGCGTGCGATGATGTCACTGGGGTGAACTTCCTGTGAAGAGCCTGAGGCGTGACCTTTGACCTCAGACAGAACACGAGGCCCAGGACGATGAAGACACAAAAAACAGCACCGGCACAAATCAGGATCCTGGTCAAAGTTCGGGCAGAGGGACGAGCTGCACGAACAGAGGAAATGAGTCACGGACAGGAACTTATCACTCACTTGTGCGACTTTATATGATCGATTCTTTGTGTTTTTATAATCATCTCTCACCTGCAGTGACGTTGACGAACATTAAATGTCCCTGTTCCATCTCCTGCGTCCCCCACAAAACCCTGCAGCTGTAGAATCCTTCATTCGATTCTCTCGCTCTCAGCAGATCCAGGACGAGGCGCGTTTGAAAGTTCGATAAATCTTCTCTCGTCACACGGAGATGATCGGCCGTTTGAACAGAGCTGTAATCTCCGTCTGTCGAGTTTGTCCAAAGCCACGTCCAGGTGAACGGGTCCCCGCAGTGTTGGACGACACAGGACAGAGACAGACTTTCTCCAGACTCGACCATAAACGTGGCTCTTCTGTTCAGAACCGCAGTGGAGCAGACGCCATCATCAGCGGAGCCTGAGACGAGATCGATAATCGATATTCAGGTAGAAGAGGTTCTGTTCAGGTGTGTGACCCTCCACAGAAACAGGGACTAAACCGGGACTAAACTGGGACTAAACCGGGACTAAACCGGGACTAAACCGGGACTAAACCGGGTCTAAACCGGGACTAAACCGGGATCAAATCAAGTCTACATCAGGACTAAACCAGGACTAAACCGGGACTAAACCAGGACTAAACCAGGACCAGATAAACCAGGGAAAAGTGTCTCAGACTAACATCTTCTTTCTTAAAATAATCAATCACTTCTTAAACAGTGTCTCATAAACAAGATGTAAATCTTTGTTCAAAGTTTCTCCAAATTTTCACTTCTTCATAAAGTTTTGGAGAAGTGTGAGTTCTGGATCTGACTAGAAAATATCACAGGTCTGACACTGTAACTTTGGTGTAAAGTAAATGCCAACTATTGTACCTCAGGACTGAAGTCTCCCTCAGGACTAAACTGGACTAAAGTCTCCCTCAGGACTAAAGTCTCCCTCAGGACTAAACTGGACTAAAGTCTCCCTCAGGACTAAAGTCTCCCTCTGGACTAAAGTCTCCCTCAGGACTAAACTGGACTAAAGTCTCCCTCAGGACTAAAGTCTCCCTCAGGACTAAACTGGACTAAAGTCTCCCTCAGGACTAAAGTCTCCCTCAGGACTAAAGTCTCCCTCTGGACTAAACTGGACTAAAGTCTCCCTCAGGACTAAACTGGACTAAAGTCTCCCTCAGGACTAAAGTCTCCCTCAGGACTAAACTGGACTAAAGTCTCCCTCAGGACTAAAGTCTCCCTCTGGACTAAACCTGGACTAAAAGTCTCTCCCCTCAGGACTAAACTGGACTAAAGTCTCCCTCAGGACTAAAGTGGACTAAAGTCTCCCTCTGGACTAAACTGGGACTAAAGTCTCCCTCAGGACTAAACTGGACTAAAGTCTCCCTCAGGACTAAAGTCTCCCTCAGGATTAAAGTCTCCCTCAGGACTAAAGTCTCCCTCTGGACTAAACTGGACTAAAGTCTCCCTCAGGACTAAAGTCTCCCTCTGGACTAAACTGGACTAAAGCTCCCTCAGACTAAACTGGACTAAAGTCTCCCTCAGGACTAAACTGGACTAAAGTCTCCCTCAGGACTAAAGTCTCCCTCTGGACTAAACTGGACTAAAGTCTCCCTCAGGACTAAACTGGACTAAAGTCTCCCTCAGGACTAAACTGGACTAAAGTCTCCCTCTGGACTAAACTGGACTAAAGTCTCCCTCAGGACTAAAGTCTCCCTCAGGACTAAACTGGACTAAAGTCTCCCTCTGGACTAAACTGGACTAAAGTCTCCCTCAGGACTAAAGTCTCCCTCAGGACTAAACTGGACTAAAGTCTCCCTCTGGACTAAACTGGACTAAAGTCTCCCTCAGGACTAAAGTCTCCCTCAGGACTAAACCAGGGACTAAAGTCTCCCTCTGGACTAAACTGGACTAAAGTCTCCCTCAGGACTAAAGTCTCCCTCACTCTTAACTAAAGTCTCCCTCAGGACTAAACTGGACTAAAGTCTCCCTCAGGACTAAGTCTCCCTCAGGACTAAACTGGACTAAAGTCTCCCTCAGGACTAAACTGGACTAAAGTCTCCCTCAGGACTAAAGTGACTAAAACTCCCTCTGGACTAAACTGGACTAAAGTCTCCCTCAGGACTAACTCCCTCAGGACTAAACTGGACTAAAGTCTCCCTCTGGACTAAACTGGACTAAAGTCTCCCTCTGGACTAAACTGGACTAAAGTCTCCCTCTGGACTAAACTGGACTAAAGTCCCCCTCAGGACTAAACTGGACTAAAGTCCCCCTCAGGACTAAACTGGACTAAAGTCTCCCTCAGGACTAAACTGGACTAAAGTCTCCCTCAGGACTAAACTGGACTAAAGTCCCCCTCAGGACTAAACTGGACTAAAGTCTCCCTCAGGACTAAAGTCTCCCTCAGGACTAAACTGGACTAAAGTCTCCCTCTGGACTAAAGTCTCCCTCAGGACTAAAGTCTCCCTCTAAACTAAACTGTCTCCCTCTGGACTAAAGTCTCCCTCAGGACTAAAACTGGACTAAAGTCTCCCTCAGGACTAAAGTCCCCCTCAGGAGTAAAGTCTCCCTCTGGACTAAACTGGACTAAAGTCCCCCTCAGGACTAAACTGGACTAAAGTCCCCCTCTGGACTAAAGTCTCCCTCTGGACTAAACTGGACTAAAGTCTCCCTCTAGACTAAACTGGACTAAAGTCCCCCTCAGGACTAAACTGGACTAAAGTCCCCCTCTGGACTAAACTGGACTAAAGTCTCCCTCTAGACTAAACTGGACTAAAGTCCCCCTCAGGACTAAACTGGACTAAAGTCTCCCTCTGGACTAAACTGGACTAAAGTCTCCTAGGACTAAACTGGACTAAAGTCCCCCTCAGGACTAAACTGGACTAAAGTCCCCCTCTGGACTAAACTGGACTAAAGTCCCCCTCAGGACTAAAGTCCCCCTCAGGACTAAAGTCCCCCTCAGGACTAAAGTCTCCCTCAGGACTAAAGTCCCCCTCTGGACTAAACTGGACTAAACTCAAACAGATAAAGTCGCTCTTACCTGAGGAGCAGAGACAGACCATGGTCCAGAACAGGCTGCTGAACATCTCGTCTTCGCTCTGTGTTTAAATCCTGGTTTATTCCGTGTCTCGTCTCAGTGGCTCAGTCCTTTACAGAACATGTTCTACAGACGTGTTTCACGCAGGAGGACGGTTTCATGTTGCTTCTTGTTTCCTGACGTGAGGAAGGAAGGGCCCCGCACAGACCGGCCCCACGAGCTCCACACCACAGGAAACAAACGGTTCATGAACTCCAGCCAAAAGCAGACGACACACGTGGGAGTTTTCAACACGATTCAATGAACTTCTCACTTTCCTTTTTTCCTTTACATTTAAAAAGCTCAAACAGGTCGACAGACAGGACGGGTTCTGTTTGGAGTCGTGTTGAAGTAATCGAAATACGTCTGATAAAAGAAAATAAAGAGTAAATGTGTTTGTTAATTAACTGATTACCTCAAACTTTATAAAACAAACTGTTACATAAACTTCTTCCAACTTTTTCAAGTGACACTTTTGGAGGTTTGTTTCATTCACGTCTCATCACGGAGTAGATCATGTGACCAAAACAAAACCAAAAATGTAACTTCCTCAAATCAACGTGTGACTGTGACCAATGTGCACATGTGTGATCTATGTGCACATGTGTGATCTGTGTGCACATGTGTGACCTATGTGCACATGTGTGACCAATGTGCACATGTGTGATCTATGTGCACATGTGTGATCTATGTGCACATGTGTGATCTGTGTGCACATGTGTGATCTATGTGCACATGTGTGATCTGTGTGCACATGTGTGATCTGTGTGCACATGTGTGATCTATGTGCACATGTGTGATCTGTGTGCACATGTGTGATATGTGCACATGTGTGATCTGTGTGCACATGTGTGACCAATGTGCACATGTGTGATATGTGCACATGTGTGACCAATGTGCACATGTGTGATCTATGTGCACATGTGTGATCTGTGTGCACATGTGTGATCTGTGTGCACATGTGTGATCTATGTGCACATGTGTGATATGTGCACATGTGTGATCTATGTGCACATGTGTGATCTGTGTGCACATGTGTGATATGTGCACATGTGTGATCTATGTGCACATGTGTGATCTATGTGCACATGTGTGATCTGTGTGCACATGTGTGATCTGTGTGCACATGTGTGATCTATGTGTGCACATGTGTGATATGTGCACATGTGTGATCTGTGTGCACATGTGTGATCTGTGTGCACATGTGTGATATGTGCACATGTGTGATCTGTGTGCACATGTGTGATCTATGTGCACATGTGTGATCTATGTGCACATGTGTGATCTGTGTGCACATGTGTGATATGTGCACATGTGTGATCTGTGTGCACATGTGTGACCAATGTGCACATGTGTGATCAATGTGCACATGTGTGATCTATGTGCACATGTGTGATCTATGTGCACATGTGTGATCTGTGTGCACATGTGTGATCTATGTGCACATGTGTGATCTATGTGCACATGTGTGATCTGTGTGCACATGTGTGATCTGTGTGCACATGTGTGATCTATGTGCACATGTGTGATATGTGCACATGTGTGATCTGTGTGCACATGTGTGATCTGTGTGCACATGTGTGATATGTGCACATGTGTGATCTGTGTGCACACATGTGTGACCAATGTGCACATGTGTGATATGTGCACATGTGTGACCAATGTGCACATGTGTGATCTATGTGCACATGTGTGACCAATGTGCACATGTGTGATCTGTGTGCACATGTGTGATCTGTGTGCACATGTGTGACCAGTGTGCACAAGTGTGATCTATGTGCACATGTGTGACCAATGTGCACACAGATCACACATGTGCACATGTGTGATCTATGTGCACATGTGTGATCTGTGTGCACATGTGTGATCTATGTGCACATGTGTGATCTGTGTGCACATGTGTGATCTATGTGCACATGTGTGATCTGTGTGCACATGTGTGATCTGTGTGCACATGTGTGACCAATGTGCACATGTGTGATCTGTGTGCACATGTGTGATCTATGTGCACATGTGTGACCAATGTGCACATGTGTGATCTGTGTGCACATGTGTGATCTATGTGCACATGTGTGATATGTGCACATGTGTGACCAATGTGCACATGTGTGATCTGTGTGCACATGTGTGATCTGTGTGCACATGTGTGATCTGTGTGCACATGTGTGACCAATGTGCACATGTGACCAATGTGCACATGTGTGATCTATGTGCACATGTGTGATCTGTGTGCACATGTGTGACCAATGTTCTCTAAAGTGTTCTGTCTATGTTCACAAGTGTTCTGTAAAGTGTTCTCTAAAGTGTTCTGTAAAGTGTTCTGTAAAGTGTTCTCTAAAGTGTTCTGTAAAGTGTTCTCTAAAGTGTTCTCTAAAGTGTTCTCTAAAGTGTTCTCTAAAGTGTGCTCTGTAAAGTGTGTTCTGTGCTCTTATGTGCGTGTGGGCGGTGATATAACTGTTAACTCCGCCCCCGTGCCACGTCACAGACGCGCCCTGAGCCTAAACAAGCGCACCCCGCTCTGTGAGAGAGTCACACATAAACAAAGAGACTTTACAGGACACAACTGAACACCACTGAACACCACTCAACACCACTGAACCTCGAAACACCCACAGACATGGAAGGTAAGAACCAGCCTGTCCCCGTGTCCCTCTGTCCCTGTCCCTGTCCCTCTGTCCCGGACCTGACCATGTGACACGAGCCGCTCTGACAGCTCCGCATGACAGCTGTGGAGCTAACAGGCTAACGGGCTAACGGGCTAACGGACTGAGCTAACAGGCTAACGGGCAAACAGACTGAGCTAACAGGCTAACGGGCAAACGGACTGAGCTAACGGGCTAAGCTAACACTGAATGAGTTAGCATGTGAATGAGCTAACATGAGTTAGCATGTGAGACTAATGTGAGAGCAGCGCGTTTCTGTGTCTTTATTTTCACTGTTTGTCTGAACAGATTTGTTCTGGTGGAGACTCTGAACAAACATCACTGTGTGAAACATCACTGAGTTTAAAAAACAGATGGTGTAGCTTTGTGCTGCTAACAGGACAGGAGTTAAGCATCTGTAACTCTTTAAAGACAGAATGATTATCTCTGAGCTTTGAGCAGCTGAGGACAGGAGCTGGACATGTCTCTGTCAGACTCTTAATAGACTCTGGTTTAGCTCTGAGCTGGAGGACAGGACTGAGACATGTCTAACTCTTTAAAGACACAGAATGATCATCTCTGAGGACAGGAGTTATGCATCTGTCAAACTCTTTAAAAAGACAGAGATTCATTTTGACTCAAACAAAAGCCTCATAATAATCAGGACTGTGTGATACTCGGCTCAGTCGGTTTAATGAGCTCCTGCTGTGTTCAGATAATTATGAATCTGAACAATAACATTTTACACCTCCCACTTTTTCCACTTTTTAACATCAGGTTTTAACGTTTGTGTTTAACATAACTACAGAGGTGCAGTACTATCTAAGTTTTTAACCTGGAATTAAACCTCATCAGAAATACACATCAGTAGAGGAACCACTTTTGTGTTGAACAATAACATGTTGTATAACCGGTAATGTGCAAATATGCAAGTCACAGCTGCCTGAACTTGGCCCCTTTCTATTGAAAACATGTCTGTTCTCCCAATCAGTGTCTCTGCAAGTCTAATACCTTCCTCTCATTTAATCACAGACGTTTTATTCACAGCTGCACACCCACTTATGGCATTTTTGTCTGTCCAGCAGGAAGTGGAAATGATATTCACTTTCACAGCTCGGATATTGGGCTTGTTGCTTGATTAGTTCGGACGCTGAACTTCTCTATGGAGGTCTGCTTTGTGTTCGTGGAAAATAACAGAAGCTGAGAGAGAGAGGGGTCAACTCCAGGCAGCATGCATGACTAGGCAATGTCTCTCTCCATGTTTAATTGCATTGCTGTATTTTGAGTTGCACAGCCCATGTTGGTCTGATTTGGTCGTGATGGACTTTCCACTGTGTTTCCCTGTTGAGCTCTGAGTGATTTACTGGTAAATAAGACAATAGAACATTTAAACTGACGAACCTGTTATGCCAGGGTGTAACTGCGGCTTAATATAACTCTGTAGGACTAAAGCCAAATGTGTAACAACGGCAAGTCCAGAATGAGATCACTCAAGTCTTTGTAAAGTTTTGGAGAAGTGTGTGTTCTGGATCCCAGCAGTGAGGGAACAATAACTGTACTAGAAAATATCACAGCCCTGTCACTATAACTTTGTGACTAAAGTAAATGCACCAGCTACTTATGTTTCAGATAAAAAAGTAACTACATAAACCATCCTCCTTTGCTCCATATCTGCTGAAACGAAGGCTCACGTGCTTCTACTCCCGTACACGTCTATATTTACAGCTGCAAGACATTCAATATCGTCCTAACAATAGTTTATGTTCGGGCTTAAATGATTAACTAGAATTATCCTGGCTATTAAACTCGACTCTTATTGTTCGCTCTTATCTGGGCTGTAGAGACACACGCTTAAACTGTTTTATAACAAAGACAGTCATCAGTAATGTCAATAAAACAAGCGTCATTTTAAGTTTATCTGATGAAAGTTCATCAAGAGTAAATGTTTTGACTGGTGGAAGTCGGGCTGTAACTCATGATTATTGTAGTGAAGTCCTCACACAGAACTTATGTCTCAAAAGTCCATTATTTCCATGGTTTTGACATGATAAAAACATCTTATTAGCAATAATCAGACTCTTAAAACACCATCTGCAACAACAGAAAGTAGATTTGTCTCTCGGTTGTAGTAATTTAAGTCTGTGCCTTCTCCATCATCATAAGAGCTTCCGACTGCATCATCCATGTTGTCAGTGGAACAAACATTATGTTGTTCTGTGTTCTCTAAAGTACTTTTATGAATATTGATCTTGGTTTTTCCAGCCATTATCATGATGTCATATAACTGTGAGTGCCCATAGATCAAGCTTTAAGTGTGTTCTGTCTGAGCGCAGAGTGCACAGGGCACATGGGAACTGGGACAATCCCAAATCCCAGCCCGGCGGAAATTCCTCTTTGAGTTTGGAAGTTCTGGTCCATCCTCAACATTTAATAGTGTCACATTTTCAGAGCAATCACCAGTTCACCATATAAAACACAATCAATGTGAACTATAGATCTAAACCAGGGCTGTCCAAACTAACTTATACTAATATAACCTAATAAAATCATATTTCATTGTCCTACAGACCTGATATTAATATTTCAAGACTTAGTTTTGACTCATACTTTAAATATGTATCCGTGTCGAATGTTTTTCAAGATCTTGCCCTTGGTAAAAAGAGTTTGGGCTCCTCTGATCTAAGAGGTTTGCTCTAAGTATTGAATTGAAAGTATTGAATATCAGATACTAATCAATCAATCAATCAATCAATCCAATAGAACAAGTATAAGACACAGTACACTCCCATGGACCACTCTGAACCTACTGGACCAAACCGGGACTAAACCGGGACTAAACCGGGACTAAACCGGGACTAAACCCAGGACTAAACCAGGACTAAACCAGGACTAAACCAGGACTAAATCAGAACTACTGGAGTCCAGATGGACACCAGATATAAGACAACATGGGGTTAGAAAACAGATGTGATTTACTGTTAGAAAACAAAGTGTGATTCTGTTGTGTAAATAAATGTTTTTATTATCAGGATCAGTTTTGAGTATAAAGTCTTGCACAGAAGTGAATTAAACTAAATCGTGTGAATGTGTAACACTTTCAGAACCTCTTCAGACAGAATATTTCAGCTCAGATGCACCGTCTGATGGTCACACAGGTTTACACCTCCTGAAAGAAAAAACATGTTGGTCTGATCTTGTTTAAAATAATAATTGTGCTGTAATCTGTAAAAACATGTTAAGTTGCCTTACAAATATTGCACTTTATATTATGTTCATGACTTTAGTGTTTCCAGAGCACGTCGAGCAGTTCTATCCCTGTGATCTATTCTTAGATTTTAAACGTGTCCCTCCTGATGTAAAGGTTTTGTGAGGACCCAGAGCTGATCCAGTTCTTGTCTTTGCTTTTGCAGGTACAGGTCTGAGCCAGGAAAAGGTGTCCCTGTTTCAGAAGCGGCTCAGGGGGGAGCCACGTTACCTTTTGGCCCAGAACGTGTCGACGTGTATCGACCCTCTGGAGGTGTGTCTGCACCGACAGACCGTCCAGGACACTGTGCACATCTTTCAGCACTCCATCCCCACAGAGGGCAAACCAGTCACCAACCAGAAGAACTCAGGCACGAGCTTCACCTTATGATCAGTGTTAAAGCCCAGTGTGACATTTTACTTTTGTTTAAGCCACACAACTGCATTTACATTTTACACCTTTCACTTTTCTGTACTTTAGGGAGGTGTTGGATCTTCTCGTGCCTCAACGTCATGCGACTTCCCTTCATGAAAAAGTTTAACATAGAGGAGTTTGAGTTTAGTCAGTCTTATCTTTTTTTCTGGGATAAGGTAAGACACTCTGCATATCACAGGTTTTCATGTTTTTAATTAAAATGACACGATGTGGTGGGGTAGAACCTGTGCTAATTACAAATGACAGTTTTACACGAGTCAAGTGGCAGTTCAAGTAAAGTTTGGTAACAGGAAGTGGCTCTGAATTATAAAAGAAATCCCTCTGTCGAGTCTGTGATCAGCTCACGTGGAGCAGTTTTATGACCAGTTTATAAAATAATAAAGGTGGCTGAATATATATTTGTGAGAACAGAAGCCTTGTGTAACTTAGACCAGCTTTGGCCCTTGTTTATGGTTGGTTGGTAATTTAGGTTTTTAAAATTCTAACCTGAACCACAGTTGTCAAAAGAGGGAAAACTAGGCAATATTTTAGTAAAATCTGAGCTGTCGTGGTGTTATCTCAGTGAAATGAGTAATCTAACCTCTCATATGCACGTTTCCATTTAGCTGTGGTGATGTTTGCCATGTTCCAGTGTTTAAATGATGTTTTTTCTTTCTCTTGGTGGTGGACATGTTGTTTAACAGAGGACTAAACATTATACATCCCCTCCTCCTACACTTGCCATTGTGCAGCTTAACCCCTCTTTTGTGTGTGGAGTCACTGCTCTTCTAGTTTACATCACCGACACAAACACAAGTCCATGTTAATCACAGCCACGTGGAGAAGTCAGATTTTTACATGTTTATTTGAAAATGAAGGTTCTATGATGCATTTAAAACACACAGTGTGTAAATCTGTTAAACTACCAAAAGTTCTGTACTACAACAGTTAAAGTTTGATAATGACACATCCTGAAACAAGACGTTTCAATGTTACTTTTACTTTGTACTGAACTAGGACTAGACTGGGACTAGACCGGGACTAGACCGGGACTAGACCAGGACTAGACCGGGACTAAACTGGGACTAGACCGGGACTAGACCAGGACTAGACCGGGACTAAACTGGGACTAGACCGGGACTGAACCAGGTCTGAACCAGGTCTGAACCAGGTCTGAACCAGGTCTGAACCAGGACTGAACCAGGTCTGACCCAGGTCTGCCCAGCTCCTTCTCCTTTCAGCATAAATCCAAACTCTCGTCTCGTCTCTGTTGGAGCGACAGACAAACTGCCTGTGTTCCTCACCGTCGCTGGTTTCTCGTCCTCAGATTGAGCGCTGTTACTATTTCCTTCACGCGTGTGTGGAGACGGCGCAGAGAAAAGAGCCGGTGGACGGGCGCCTGGTTCAGTTCCTGCTGTCGAATCCCACCAATGACGGAGGACAGTGGGACATGCTGGTCAACCTCATCGGTCAGTTCCTCCTCTGGTTCTTTCAATATGTCACAGTCAAAAGAAGAAGTGATTTGTGCTGAGTGCTGTCTGTAAGTGTTCAGGGTTAAAGGTTGTTTTATACTGGGTTGTTAAAAAATTATATTCACATTCTAATTGATGCCAAAACTATTATTAAAACGAGACACTTGTTTAAACCAGTATTGATCCTGTGATTATTCAGACCCTAAACAGGACAAAGCTGCAGTTCCTGCTCTTTATGGTCTTTATATCAGACCACAGCTTCATTTAAATTCTATTGTAAAAAAATATTTGTGTGAGTGCAATTTTGATATAACACTGATAAAAAAAAAAGTACTAAGTTTTTTTCAAGCTTTGAAATCAAGTTTAAAATCTCATTCCCAAACCTTTATTTTCACGGCTGATGCTGTGACAGACTTTAGAATCCAGAGAAACTGACTGAGCTCTGCTGATACTTTTTTGTTGATATACAAAGGCAGATTGGATTATTCTCCCCAAATTATATTATTTAAAATGACCAAAAACTCATCTACAAACCTGTTTTACTTCAAAATGGAAGTGAGAGCTCACATGTTGTACTGTGTCCCCTTCACTCACAAAATATCTGCTTCTGTAAGAGATTTAAGGCTGATGCCCCAGATGCTAAAAAAGCACAAATATCAGCCCAGTATATCTGTATATCTGTCTATCTGTCTGTATATCTGTCTGTATATCTGTCTGTCTACATCTGTCTATCTGTCTGTACATCTGTCTGTCTGTCTGTCTATCTGTATATCTGTCTGTCTGTCTGTATATCTGTCTGTCTATCTGTATATCTGTCTGTCTGTATATCTGTCTGTCTACATCTGTCTATCTGTATATCTGTCTGTACATCTGTCTGTCTACATCTGTACATCTGTACATCGTCTCACCGTCTCTCATCTCGTCTGTTCTAAACCCTGTAACAAACGTCTTGAATAACCTCAACATTAAACTGGTTGTCAAAATGTTTTTGCCTGGTCAATGTATAAAATATTTAGCCCATAAAGAATTCAAAGTATTCATAATATTTCTGTCCTTCTTCTGTTTAGAAAAATATGGCGTCATTCCAAAGAAATGTTTCCCCGAGTCGCACAGCTCCGAGGCGTCGCGCCGAATGAACGACATCTTGAATCATAAGGTACAAACTCATCACTGCAGGACTTTAGAGAGAAGACTCTGCTAAAGTGTTTGACTTTTACAGCTGAGAGAGTACTGCCTACGACTTCGAAACATGGTCGCCAGCGACGCCACCAAAGCAGAACTGTCTGAGGCGATGGACACCATGATCGAGGAGGTGAGGCTTTAAACGTAACGTCACACTTTCCTCTGTTTTACGTCCTAAAAGTCCTGTCTGCAGTGTGTGACTAAAATACTGTTACATTCTTGGCCTGCAGTAGATTTTTGGGGATTTATGGCGTCCTTTAAACATTTATGATTAGTTCCAATGACGCATAATTTTACTGAAGTTAAAATCGAGTAACAATAAGAAAATTAAGAAATAGAGTCTGTCCTGTTTGTTAAATATATGTAACGTGGGCATTTCCTCATCTCTTTTACACCAAAATCTGATCATAATGTGATTTCTGGACCTTTAACATCACTTAAACTGCAAAATGTGACGAGAGTAATCAGAGGGACGATGATCTGAAACGAGGTGAATTTACTTTTATATTTCATTTTATCTTAAAAAGTGCAACATTAATCAGGTTTTGAGTGCACATGTAACTCACGTCTTTTGATTCATTTCCTCGTCGTGTAACTGACTCTGACAGTCGGCTTTGGCCTTTTGTTGATGTTATTTATGTTTTGCCAGAAGAGGGCGCTGTCAAATAAGCTGTGAAACAAACGGCAGCATCAGGCTCCTCTGAGTGTGACACATGTTTGTGTTCGTAATATAAAGAAATGTGTTTGAAATCTTATAAAAATGACTCTTTATCCACTTGATATCTGACATTTATGCAGCAGTTTTATATCTAAATATGTCCCCCAGCCCCAGCCTGCCCCAGCTTCACTGTGGGTCCCTAGAAGTTGATTATTTTGAATCTTTTATCTAAATTTATGGTCACATTTTGCGATGTTGTCTACTTTACTTTACTAATGAAATACTTGCTGTAAAAGTATCTCAGAATGATTCACGTGCACTTCCACCGATGCTGTAGACTGATGGAAAAGACTCGTTTTACTGAACACACACTCACACAAACCCTGTGACGTGATTAAAGTGGAGGCTTCATACACATTTCCCCTCAGCACAGAGCCCCTCACAGTTCAGTGTTTTGTCAAGTGCAGTTGTAATGTTTTATAATATATTTGTCTAACAGGAACCATCTTCAAACAAGGCCTCCTGTCTGGATCTCCCCGTATGAGTTGTACAAGTTATAGATGAGTTATTAGGCTGTTCAGAAGAAGTTTGAAGATCTGGCATATTGTGTAACATAGGACTTTTATCTAGACTGTTCTGGACCATCGTTTGAAGATTGATCTGATGAGTCTGACACGCACGCCTCACTCGAGTCCACACAGAGCATTGTGCGTCTCACCTGTCGTCGTCCTTGTTGTTCGTTCGCCGGGTCCGTGTTTAAACAGTGTCCCTCGTCTCACACACCTTGGTCCATAGATGCTCGTGGCCATCAGCACCTCCTCCTCCAGCTCCAAACTCGTGTTGTGTAACGGAGCCCTCACGACAGAGCAGGGAGGGGCTGTGTGTTTGTGCACCTGGAAGTGGTTTGTTTTACGAAACGCCGCACTGTCACGGCCACTGCTGATGTGCGATTCGCTCATGGCCCAAGAACGACCGCAGCAAAACTCAGTCACATTATAGAGCTCCTGACCCGAGATGAAAGGAGGCACAGGAAGCAGAGAAGAACGAGAGAGAAGAACGAGAGAGAAGAACGAGAGAGAAGAACGAAGAACGAGAGAAGAACAAAGAACGAAGAACGAGAAGAACGAGAGAGAAGAACGAAGAACGAGAGAGAAGAAGGCAAAGAAGCATTAGAGAGAAGAACGAGAGAGAGAAGAACGAGAGAGAAGAGAGAGAGAGAGAAGAACGACGAGAGAAGAAGACGAGAAGAACGAGAAAGAACAAGAGAGAACGAGAGAAGAACGAGAGAGAAGAACGACCGACCGCAGCAAAACTCAGTCACATTATAGAGCTCCTGACCCCGAGATGAAAGAACGAGAGCACAGAAAGAGAGAGAGAAGAACAGAGAAACGAAGAACGAGAGAGAACAAAACGAGAGAGAGAACGAGAGAGAGAGAACGACGAGAAGAGAGAGAGAGAGAACGAAGAGAAGAACGAGAGAGAAGAACAAAGAACAAGAGAGAAGAACGAAGAACGAGAGAGAAGAACGACCGCAGCAAAACTCAGTCACATTATAGAGCTCCTGACCCCGAGATGAAAGGAGCCACAGGAAGCAGAGAAGAACGAGAGAAGAACGAAGAACGAGAGAGAAGAACGAAGAACGAGAGAGAAGAACGAAGAACGAGAAGAAGAGAAGAACGAGAGAGAAGAACGAAGAACGAGAGAGAAGAACGAGGGAGAAGAACGAGGGAGAAGAACGAGAGAGAGAAGAAAGAGAGAGAGAAGAACGAGAGAGAAGAACGAGAGAGAAGAACGAAGAACGAGAGCGAAGAACGAGAGAGAAGAACGACAGAAGAACGACACAGAGGAACACATGCTGGAAAAATGGTTTCTCATAAGATACAGACTGATATTATGCTAATGATGACATATCTGCTTCAGTGTTTCATGAAACACATTGTAGTAGTATTGTTGTAGTAGTATTGTAGTAGTATTGTATATTATTGTAGTAAACATAAGACATGAAGCTCCTTGTGCTCGTCGTCTCTCACAGATGTCTTGCTCATGGACACGAGGGCAGTGGTTTATGTCGTCGTCTCTCGGGCTGTTGCCCATGGACACGAGGGCTCTTTACACTCGGGCACAGGCCCTGTGCGAGCCTCTTTACAGGCCCTGTGCCGTGTAAAGAGGCCCCTGTGCCACAGGGCCAAAGAAAAGCTGTATATTTGACACTTTGCGTGTTGCTGTAGTGTTTGTGTAAAGTCTTGTGGTTTGCCTTTAAACAACAGTAAAGTGGCATTTCCCCTGCGCTGCCACATGTTTCCTCTGCACAGACGCTGTGTTTGTGTGGATCAGGGGCTGTGTCAGTCCTGGTTTGGCGTCTGAAGGTGAGGTTGTGCACACTTCCTTCTCAGAAATGCTGTTTCTCATCAGGCCGAGCCCAAACTCACGGCTCTGACAGTGAGTTTGGGTTTGGAGTGAGTCTGCTTCTGCTTAGACACCATTTTAAGGATAGATGCACAAAGCTGAACATGGTGCCAAAAACCACTCGTACATGGTCAAACGGCGCTCGATATCGTGTTCATCCTCTAGAGTAGAATAAAAGTCATTTAAATAATGATTACTTGTCTGGGTGTTAATTGGTCAGACATAATTACAGCTGAACCAGTAAAGACACTGCAGCAAATCAATAAAACAAGTGCATTTATTTACTCACAACAAACTCTCCTGGAGTTAAAACCTGTGAGTTTTAATGATCTGTAGAGTCCAGCTGAAGGTTTGGAAGTTCACGTCTCACCACAGCCCTGATTTCTGCCTGATTCTAGAAGAAGAGCATCCGACGTGTAAAAAAATACTATGACAACCCTCAAAAGTAACACATCAGTCCACTACAGAAAAACGTCTTGTCATTTGTCAGCACAGTTTCTTTATGTCCTCGGTCTCTTGCTCTTGCGTGAGAACGGCGTACGCCCATATTTTAACCCTGGAAACATTGATCCAAGTCTCATCCATCTTCAGTTTGAAGCAGCACCTGCGCCTGAACCTGCCTCTGTCTCCTTCACTCACACATGGAGCTTTATCAGGGGAGCAGGATTAGTTTCAAAGCGTGGCTGCTTTGGTTCAGTCTGGGATATCTCCAGATCTTTCTGCCTCCTTTACATGGATGAAAACGAAGTAGATGGTTTACAGATGGGACCGCTCACGCCACCCTGGACCTTTCTCATCCTACGTTACATCATTGATTCAGAGACACATGGAGCTGTGGGTTTGATCACAGTTTGGCAGCTTCTCGTTTGAACCTGTTTTCTTGTTGCCTCTTTATTCCAGCGTCAGCCCAGGACAGAGCTGCAGCCGTGACATTTTAGGCCATAGATTCAAATGAATCCTTCAGATCTACCACTGGGTAATATTTAAAGGGCCTGATTAATTTACATTTATTTACCCAAAGTCTGAGCTTCTCTCCTGTGTTTTCGGGGGGTTGGACGAGTCGCCTGTTTGACTCTGAACTGATCACTGAAAACTGCAAATGATTTGATTATAATTCATCTCATCACTCACCTTTTGTTTTATGTTTCATCTCAGGTGCCACAAAGGCAAAATGATCTGCAGTTTCTCGACACAAATGTGAAGTCTGCTTTTTCTCTTTTCATTACATTTATTTTATTTAATCCCATTTTGCACCTTTTATTCTCCGGCCTGTTCCTGTGACTTTTAAACTTACCCCTGCACTCTACAAACCCTCTGTTCTCCCTCTGTCTAGACTCCAGAATGACATTAAGTCTAACGCTCTGGGACGTCCCTGAACCCCGTCAGATGATCGTCTTGTTTCTGACTGTTGGTTGGTTTCTCGTGTACGTCTCAATTTGAGGCGTCTGCAGCCTCAGCCTTGGCAGTTTGACCCGTCAGGCTAAAATTGCTCCAACTGTACAATAGCCACATGTGTTACTTGTTTACAAAACACGCGAGTTTAATCAAAACCCCGCTCATTTTTATCCAAACTGTTTTGCATGGTGTCATTTGCTTATACTCCCAGGTCCAGCTTCTACACAAGAGTTATACATTGTCCAGGTTTGAGACGGGGGCAGGTCAGGTCGACTCTGGAACAATTATATTTGAGCTTAAAGACATTTCAAAACTGGACTGTTTCGTTTCACACATGCAGAGGAGTCATAATTGTTACTAATTGATAACTTTTGGCGGAGTAACACGACTTTGTATTGGGATTACTGTGAGAAATGTATATTAATGTTTGTTAAAAACACTTATTACTTGCTGTTTGGTGTTTATGATGAGGACTTCAGAGGGTTTTTGTTAGCTGCCTTTATAGACTGTAAAGAAGTGACTGAGTGTGACCACGGCGTTCGGCTCAAGTGAATCTCATCGAGGCTCGAGCAGGTGTAGGGGGGAATCTGGAGTCGAGTTACGTATTTAGAATTCTGACCAATTCGAGTATCATAGCAACCACAGAGCCAATCAGGAGCGAGGATGTTGACGGTAATGCCCCTTTCCACCCACACCTCTGGTTTAGCAGAGAGCGAGCGCTTAGCAACGCTGTCAATCAAACCTGTTGCTAACGCTAACAGGAGCGACGTCGGGGAGAGAAGGACCTGATGTGTCTGTTATTAATGTTCATATGTTGATTTACAGACACAGACGTGAAATAAAAACCCCAGGATCATGTAGAGGGTTAATACGAACATTTAAGACCAACATGAGTCTGACAGCAGCAGGGACAGACAGGGGGCGTTTTCTCATGTAAAGCTGAGCTGGAGCTCTTCCATGATCATGTTTTATCTGAAACGTGGCACCTAGAGGTTTGTCCATGTCCATTTATATATATATACAGTATGTGGTGGCCCCCAAGTTAAATTTCATGAAGTAACTAAAGTTGGTCAACAAAAAGGGACATTTATTATGTTTGATACACTGATTTACTGAACGTTCACACTAGGTTCGTTAAGGATCATTGCACTTAAAAACCCTTTAACCATGAGTCAGGAACATGTTTGAAATGTAAGATCCACTGATGAAGCAGCTTCTACTGGCACAAATGGGGTTTTATACCAGATCATCACTTTATAGTTCTTAAAATGTACAAGTAAAAAGTAAAAACTACCAGTGTATACACAATAAACAAAGTATTTGATTTTGCTGAACTAGAAAAACTCCTAGAACAACAAAAATATTGACTTAAATTACGTAATGAGTGAAATCCTGTGAGCTCTGTGTCCCTTTCGTCGCAGAGGCAGGTGGTTCAATATTGTCCCTGGTCTGATGTCACTGCGTCTGTTTAAGTCTCTTTTCACACTCCCACTGTGTTTCCTCCTCCACAGAGTCAGAGGAGGTGTGGGCGCAGGGCGAAGGTTGGCACGAGGTGAAAACTGGGCAGTGAAATGTGAAACGCACTGATACGTTTTTTGTATCTTAGGGGAATTTACTAACGAAGGATTAATCAACTGTCACTAGGACTTTGCACCAAACTAAAATGCTGCTTATTAGTATTTCTCTGTAAATATAAAGACTGATTTAAAATGTCCCTCCTCTGTGTCTCGAGTCAGAACCAAACACAGTCACATCGTGTTTGTTTTCACTCATGTGAAACGAAGCAGCTCATTGGCCCCTCATCATTTTGAATAAAATCACATTTCTCTCACCTCAGAGGAACAGTTTAGAGCTTCACTCCCCTGTGATATTTTTGTTTCTTGTAAACAGTCATATTTGTTTGAATGGACCATGCATGTCCCTGATTGGTTAATCCACCTGCCAATCATATCTGAAAACACAGAGGAAGTATTGAACAAGTGTGTTCTGGATCCCAGGCAAAAAAAACCAATAACTCCTTCACTCTTTACCTTCTTTTCTGCTGTTGTGCTTATATCTTTATCTTTAGGAAGATCTAACATAAAAAAAAATCACAACTTTACAAAAAGAAAATGTATATGAACGTTTAATGATGGTGTTTTACTTCATGTGCCTCATGACGGAGAGAGAAAAGCAGAGAGAATGAGTAAAATGAATGAAAAAGAGAGAAATGTTTTCCACTCTCAAAAAGAAAAAGTCTGTTAGTCAAAAATCCCCCAGAATCTTACAAATCTTTGTCTGGGTTTAATGTTTTCATTTTGTGCACCTTAAAGTTTTTCTTGAAGTGAGACAAAGGCGCCGTTTAGGGAGAGATGGAAGTACCACCTCCACCTCCTCCACCTCCTCCTCCTCCTCCTCCTCCTCCTCCTCCACCTCCACCACCTCCTCCTCCTCCTCCTCCACACGCTCGCCCTGATGTTGTCTAACCCAAAGCTCTGGGACAGACGCCTTTGACTCGAGTGTTTTGTTTTGTGACTCTGACGACGCTGAGGATGATTTATTATTTAAGTGGCTCCTTTGAGTTTTCTTTGCTGATGTTAAAACGCTCTGTTAAAATACAAAGAAACACAAAGATGGAAGTCAAAGAACAAAAATAAATCCAGAAGTGGACCTCCGCTAAGGCCCTAATCTGAACTCGCATGGACAAAGCTGCTCTAAAAACTGAAAGAATCAACAGGATCTGAGCTTGTGTTTGTGAACTTACACTTTTGTCCAAACTTTTTCTGTAGCTGTGCCAATTTTAAAAATAAATCTTAACCTTGGACCTTTACCAGATTTTGAAGCGTGAGTGAAAAACATGTTTCAGAAAGTTCTCCGCCCACTTAGTGTCTCATAATTATACAAGTGATTATCCTGGATCCTCAGTTTGTTTCAATGAGACGTTTTAAATCAGCTGCTTCCTGATGATTTACATTGAACAAAAGTTTTCCACAATATTCAGTCTTTTTTTTATTATATATATTTGGCTCACTGGCCCTTTAACACTTGTGTCTTTTAATAAAATATTGTATTAACTGTTTTAGTCAAATCTACATCTTTTTAATCCTTTTCCTTTGTCATTTCTTTTGCTCCGTTGACTGAGCAGAGCAACACGTGACACTTGTTCTTTGTAGCGACATAGTTCATGTGAATGGACAGATATCTCTATCTGCAGTTTGCTTAAACATCCCGCTCTAATCATATTTGATAACAAAAACATGTGCTGGAGGGAACATGAGGGCTAAGACTCTGGGAACGCTGCATCAGAGGCTTCAGTTTCCAAACAGCCCCCAGTGACCCCAGAGAAGAGACTCCAGTGTTTCTACTGAGAGACTTTAGACCTTCAGGAGCGAGAGTTCTGCATCGTGTTGGTTTTAACCTCACTGTTTTTATTGTATCGTTGTCCAAATACAGGTCTATAATTTGCCACAAGTGGCAGATTTGTATTTTGTCTCATTTCAAGTAAACTGGACGAGTGCTGAAGAGTTTGAATCAGAAACGAGACATTTGAAGTGAAAGTTGTATTTGACCTTGTCCTGCATCATGCTCATTGTGTCTAATATTATACGTTTGTATAAATAATACCATCTCTGTACTCTGTGTATTTGGCCTAATAGTTGATGTAAATCTGTTTTTGTTCAGGTGTTCAGAGTGGCCAGTGTTTGTCTAGGCAGCCCTCCAGAGACCATCTGCTGGGAATACAGGGACAAAGACAAGAACTTCCACCGAATGGGACCCCTCACGCCGCAGGAGTTTTACAGGGAGCACGTCAAACCTCTTTACAACATTCAGGACAAGGTGAGTCGAGGGGAAACTCTGTTACTGAACGTCCCGTGTGGTAATACAAGCCCTGACTCACGCTGCAGAATATATTGAAATACTAAATAACTTCAACTATAAACACGCTGATGTTCTTACAATAAGAGATTTTATTTGTCCCACATTTGGAAAACTGCAGTGTTGGAACAGAACAAACATTATAAAAGAGCAGTGTTTGTAAAAAGGTCCAGAAAGGCACTACACGGCAACATAAAAGGTGGAAAAACATCAGTTCTGTTGTGCGTTTACAGTAAGACTGAATGTCTTCACGGTGTTTCGAGCAGGTCTGTCGCCTGGTTTTCGATCTCCTTGTCTACGTCCTTCGTGTAAATGCTTCTGTATTTTCAGATCTGCCTTGTGAACGACCCACGGCCTCAGAATCCTTATGGGAAGCTTTACACTGTGGAGTTTCTGGGGAACATGGTGGGAGGCCGTAGCACTCTGTACAACAATCAGCACATCCAGCTGCTCAAGAAGGTGGCAGCCGAGTCCATCAAAGAGGGAGAGGTGGGTCTGGGGGAAACAGGATCTCGTGACGGTGCCAGTGTCGTAAATGTGACACTTGAATGTTGTAAATCTGAACTTAATGTTTTGATTTTCCCTCCCTGCGCAGGCCGTGTGGTTTGGCTGTGACGTCGGCAAACATTTCCATGGGAAGTTGGGGATAAACGACATGAATGTGTGAGTATCCTGCGTGAAGGTTCGGGCATAAAACAGAAAACAAATTGTCCGAAAAAGTTTACAAATTTCGGTTTCACAAAGACTAAACTGTGTTGAGGCTTGAGGGATGAAACTGCGTCATCGAAGTCGTTTAAAAACAACAAAAAAAGTTTGAAAAATGCTTTGAATGTTGGATACAATGGAAACCAACGAGGACCATTTATGTTCACGTTTCCAGGTTTGGACCAAGAATATGGTTCAGCAGTTGGATTTATGCAGTTAAAAAACATCCTGTATGTACGAAAATATAAGAAAATATAAATGTCTGGTTTGTCTGTTTGGCTGCACATGTCAGATCAGTATCACTGAGTGAGACTTTGCAGCTGTAAATATCAACGTGAATATATTTTTATTTCACAAATTTAATACACAAACACTTTTTGTAACTGATTTGCTCATTTATCAGTATTGAAGTGTTGAGTTTTGATCAAATCTGCATTTCTTTAATAAATGTTCATGTAGAAGTTTAACAGAGAAAAACAGTGTTGTAAAAATGTTTAAAATGCTGATAAATGTTCGACTGGTGTAAGATGATGTGAAACATTAATAATCATGATATTATCGACTCTGAAGCCCTAAAACTCACGTCTCATTGGTCAAACCTTTCAGCTCGTCATCATTTGTCTGTGTTTCTGGCGCCAGGCTAAATTTACCTCCTGAACCTGTTTGCTGTGAGTGTCTGTTCACTACAGCAGCTCCAGGGATGAGCTGCAGTTATGTGTTTATAGCCAAATATCATTATCACAGTTGAATAAAATAGATTTACAGACTCTGCAGAGCCTGTGCGTCCAGCACAATGAGAAGAAAGAAAGACTGAGAATAAAGACTCGAGCCTCGTGGACTCGGTGTTGGGTTCGAGTCCCAGCAGAACATCTCTAGTATTTTTTGTTTTTTTCTAATTTATATTTTTACATAAAAAGACCAAACCAAAAATCGAATCAGATGCAGAAGTTTTTTTTAAAGCCGCCAGTCACAAAAACAAATCCGCCTTTTCTGTCGCACAGTCCAAAACTGTGAAGGACACAGTCCCAGACCCAAAGTTCTGCAGTATTAATATTGTAAAATCATGAGACTTTAGCTGGACGGGCAGGTAACTTCCCCAACATTTCACTCTCACTTTCACACATTTTGTCCTTCTACATTTTCAGTTGTGGAGCGTTTGGTTCTTCCATCATTTCAAAATGAAATGAGAAATGAGAGAAGTTAATAAAATAAACTCACATTTCCACTTTCCGCTGCCTCGTGCATCTCCAGGTTTAACCACGAGCTCGTCTTTGGCGTCTCGGTGAAGAACCTGTCGAAGGCAGAGAGGCTGATTTTCGGAGACTCGCTCATGACCCACGCCATGATCCTGACCGCCGTCACCGACAAGGTGGGTCCTCGGAGCGGGACAGGTGCCTCAGTGCGGGCCAGACACATGCAAACAAGGTGTTTCCTCCACACACGGATACACAACACTGCACGTTTCAAAAGTTTCTTCCATCAAACATTGTTCACTGTTTATGCCGCTCTAATGGGCTGCAGTTTCTCTCGGTGCTGTCAATTTCCTCTCCGTAAGCAAGCCCAGATGCCCTGACACGTTTTTGGGGCTGTCATATTGTACACCTGGTCCTATACATGCTCTTTCTGTCCCTCAGGAGGGGAAAGAAGGCTACGAGAAGTGGAGGGTGGAAAACTCGTGGGGCGACGACCGTGGAAACAAAGGTAATTATTTCAAATATTGATACACAAAGCTGTTTTCCAAGTCACAACATCTGACTGATGTCCATTTGAATATAAACACAATAAATGTATTTGTGTTTTGGCCTGGATATTTTATAGCTCTACAGAATACGCACGCTGCTCCAGTGAAAGTATGTGACATTTTCCTTTTTGGATTTGAGGAAAATTCTTTGGGAAAAAATCCAATTCATCTGTTTTTTTTAAACTCAAAACCAGGGTCAAAACAGCAGGTCACAGACACTCAGACATGGCTGTATCTGGTTTTCTTCACACAAAAGATGAAAAGTTTCTCCCAAGATACTGAACCTTCTCAAATGACACTTCAATCACTGAGATATTTAAAATCTTTTACCAAAATGGAAATAACCCACTGCTACTACCTCAGTAACACCGGCTCCTTAAAGGGAAGTGAGGACGGCCCGCTCTTTCAGCTCTGGAATCTGCTGATATCGGGTATCAAAACGGGTATCAGAGACCGAAAACAGCATTTCCTTCAGACAAACGTCAGATTAAACTGATCCGAGTTTGTTCTGTAGCTGATATTTGTCCCACAGTTACGACACACCAGCTTTGTGTAAATACAAACGTGCAGAGACTTTCTGGGTGACTACGACCTGTAAATAGTCTTAGTTTATCGGTTTATTTCCTTAACCAGGATGGGGGCTGAGTCGATATTTGGAAGCCGATTTCCGATACCAGTATCAGATCAGTGTGTCCCTAATAAACTAAATCAGAACCACCATTTGTGTTTGACACAAAGCTCCTCTGTTAAAACTTACTCTGGGGGAGTGAATCAAAATACACTCTAACAAAAAGGAAAAAACTCCAAAACCACCAGAACTTTCATAGTGACAAAACATGGACCACCAAAGAAGAAATTAATTAGATATGTGCTAATTTGTGACCCCCTCAGCCCAATAATCACCAGGAAGAAGATTACAGTATCACACTTTTCTCCTTTTTGCACCGAGCGTCTGTGAATCCATCTTCAGTTTATTTTCTCTGAATTCTAAGCAGGTTTACACTAAAGGCCTCCCCATGTGGCGGCTTTATGAACTTATAATTGGCTGTGTCCTGTAGAAATGCTCACATTTGGTGTTTTTGTTTCTTTGCTTGGAACTTCAAGGGGAAATTACATAAAGTTAATGTAACAAAACAAGTTGACCTCAGACCACTGGAGAAACCACAGTGACTTTGTTCATAATGCCTCCTGTGGCTTTCCAAGTTTTCTTAACCACAAATTGGCAGAGATAACCGAAGTCAGCTGGTTCTGCTACTACTGCAGCAGAATGTGAGGCTTTACTGAAGAGCTCGGCCCCACAAACACTTATTATACTTTATATTATTAGTTCAGAGCAGGGTCGTCACGAGTATCACGAGTGTGGAACTAGTATCGAGACTAGATACTCATTTGAGTATCGATACTACAAAGAAATGAACTTTTCCTGAATATCGTCAGAACGATCTTGTCTCCATGGAACTGTGAACCTTCTGGACACAGGGATTACACCGACCACATGGGAATATAAAGGAAAGTACTTCTAAAAGTACTTCTAAAGGTACTTCTGAAGAAGAGTCCAAGTCAAGGCATCTGAGGAGGTACACCACCTCCTCCATTTTAGAGTGAGACATGTGGGAGGTACACCACCTCCTCCATTTTAGACTGAGACATGTGGGAGGTACACCACCTCCTCCATTTTAGAGTGAGACATGTGGGAGGTACACCACCTCCTCCATTTTAGAGTGAGACATGTGGGAGGTACACCACCTCCTCCATTTTAGAGTGAGACATGTGAGGAGGTACACACCACCTCCTTCATTTTAGAGTGAGACATGTGGGAGGTACACCACCTCCTTCATTTTAGAGTGAGACATGTGGGAGGTACACCACCTCCTTCATTTTAGAGTGAGACATGGAGGAGGTACACCACCTCCTCCGTAGATAAGCAGGTGCAGGTCTAGATGAGGTTCCAGGTCTGATCTGTGGAGAGGCCGCTCTCACAATAAGAATGTTTATTTTGTTTGTTTTTATAAATTCTCCTTTCGCTGAATAAATGAAAGATGCATTTGTAATGCCACAGTGTGGAGCATTCCAGGCAGAGTAATAACATCTACATGAAGATAAGCAGGTCATTTTAAGAAGTGAACCTTCAGAACATCGTCTGATCGTTGTGGTCGTTCAGATCGTTCTGATCGCTCTTTCAGCCACACGATCAGAACGATCTGACGTTCACCCCTTAAATACAAACGAGCCCTAACCAGAGTCAGGATATTTACTCTAAACTCTGCTCCACACCTTCTGCTCCCGTGTGACTGTAGAACATTTGCACCGTCTTGAACCTCAGACTCTCGTGGCTTCGGGGAAAACATCTGAAAACTTCTGTCAAGTCAGATTTCTTTCACACATTCTCTGTTGCATAAACATCGGGCCGGTCTGTCCACGGCCAAATTAATAAAGTTTCAGAGAACAAAAGTTTAAGACGTGGAGCTCACTGGGGAATGTGGGACTCTGTTTGTTTGAGAAAAGCTGCAGGGAAAAGACACACAAACAGCAGCGGCGGTAAAGAAAATACTGCAGGTTTTACACATGGACTGGACTTTAAATTTAAAGACGACACATTTATGTACAGCACAGTTCAACGTTTCAACATCACAATAATATGAAGCCGACGCACAGACTCAAGTCGTCACAAAAATGTGAAGTTTGTCAGAGCAGCTGGTGCCAAAACTCTGCATCGATTCTGCCCCAAACTCAAGTGATCTGCTGCTTCAGGCGTCAGGAGGCGGTCCTCTGGGCCGTCTGTCCTCTGGGCCGTCTGTCCTCTGGGCCGTCTGTCCTCTGGGCCGTCTGTCCTCCGGGCCGTCTGTCCTCCGGGCCGTCCGTCCTCTGGGCCGTCCATCCTCCGGGCCGTCCGTCCTCTGGGCCGTCCATCCTCTGGGCCGTCCGTCCTCTGGGCCGTCTGTCTGTCCTCTGGGCCGTCCGTCCTCTGGGCCGTCCGTCCTCTGGGCCGTCCGTCCTCTGGGCCGTCTGTCTGTCCTCTGGGCCGTCCGTCCTCTGGGCCGTCCGTCCTCCGGGCCGTCCGTCCTCCGGGCCGTCCGTCCTCTGGGCCGTCTGTCTGTCCTCTGGGCCGTCCGTCCGTCCTCTGGGCCGTCCGTCCTCTGGGCCGCCTGTCCTCCGGGCCGTGTGTCCTCTGCATTTTACACAAAAACATGATCATAAGTGTTTTTTTATGACGGTGGTGCAGTTTTCTTTAGATTGTGGATCATTCCAAAGCGTAAACCGTCTTTCACTCTCACATTTCAAACACGTCTGAGTCTTTTCTCTGGGATTAGTTTGATGTTAAATGACTTTGGCTTCTGTCTTTTGATGAAATATAAAAAGAGCCGGTCTTCTGAACTTTGACATGAACAGATTCAAAAGACTCGGGTCCCTTAAAGGGGATTTTGTGAAAGAAATGTGTATTTTTTGTTCCGTCAGTGTTTCTTGTCTTTTCCATTTTACCTGAACAGACCCGGTTCATGTTCACTCAGTCTCACTGTCTCTCTCTGATCTCCCTCCAGTCCTGAAGGGGGCGCTCCCTGGTATTTGAACTTTTACTGAATGTGAGAGTTCAGAGCAGTACTGGGAGTTTTTTAGAGAACATGGTGATCCAGACTCTGCCACATCTCTGTCAGTCTGCCCCAGGGCAGTCGTGGCTTTAGTTCACCATTAAATGTGACGCAACACTGTGACTTTTGAATATCAATGTGTAAAAACGTAAAAAAAACACCAACCAGCCGGTGATTAACCCGAACATGATGAGAGTTTGCTCATGTGTCATTAAACGTGGTTCGGGTTAAACTCAGACCCGTCAAACACAAACCACTTCTTCTTTTTAAGAATCATTTCACTGTGAGGCTGCACTCACGGCCAAACCGACATTAGACTTTCCAAAACATTGTCTTCAGTTCAAAAATTCAATATTTCATAAGAGCATCAGGGCTGGTCTCGCTCGGCGGGTGGACGGGGTTTTTCGGAGTGGAGGAGGTGGAGCTGTGAGGTCAGGACTTTCACGTTTCCCTCGTCTTTCCCTCGTCAGTGTCGATCTTTTCCTCTGTGACTCTGACGCTCTCCTCAGAAGTGCAGGAGTTTTACTCACTTCAGTGGAAACTAGAGAAACGTCTTTGATATAAAGTGCAGTAGTAGAGCTCGGCGACAAAAATGAATCTTATTTACTGCCACGATTTTCACAATTAAGTTTAATTTTGTCGTATTATAAATAAACTTTTCAATATTAACTTGAACATAAATGATACAGACGTTTAACCGCCGCCTTTAAACTTCACCCCGTTCATCAGTGGAAATAACATTCTGATCTGTTGAAACGTGATGAATAAAACAGGTCGACTTGTGTAAAATGTTCTGTGTTCACATTCATGACACTCAACACTGCACGTTCTCCGTGTTCTGCTGACGTTCTGCAGCGTAGAACTCGTCGGCCGTCAGATGTAGAGTTTGTCATAGAGCTCGTTGTGCGTCGGGTGTAGAGTTTGTCATCGAGCTCGTTGTGCGTCGGATGTAGAGTTTGTCATAGAGCTCGTTGTGTGTCAGGTGTAGAGTTTGTCATAGAGCTCGTTGTGTGTCAGATGTAGAGTTTGTCATAGAGCTCGTTGTGTGTCAGGTGTAGAGTTTGTCATAGAGCTCGTTGTGCGTCGGAGGTCAGGGTGAGGTGTCACTAATGCCGGGTCACACTGTTGTTCTTGTTTCTATGACACCGTCTCTTCAGACTGAAGTGCTTCTTTTGTTCTTTTTCCATGTGTGCATCACTTTAATCTTGACAACAGCTCAAACTTATGTGACGTCTGTGTGTTTTACCTGAAACAAAATCCATTCACAGAACATTTAAACAAGACTGAACTTGTATTACCTGTATATGTGTTTTTTGTTGACTGTGTGAAGCACTTTGGGAAGCTGAAGTTGTTTTAAAATGTGCTTTATAAATAAAACTGAAGTGACTCTTTCTTCTCCTGTGACACTGTCCTTGTCCCTGTCGTTACCTGTTGGTCACTGTTATTCTAAATCCTCACAGTTCAGATTTTCAGCTCCGTTGGGCCGTTTGTTGAGAGCTTGGGCAACTTCGCAGTACTACAGGATCTTTCTAATCTTTTGAGTTTGGTTCAAAGCGTTTTCTTTGTTTTGGTGGAGAAAATGTAGCCCAGGCTCATCTCTGACAGTATAAAAGTTTGATTTGCTGTGGTAATCTGCTCTGTGTCAGCTGGAAATCACAGGATCTTTATCACACTAATGTTTTCTTTAAGTGTCTAAATGATCGTGACAGGGCTCCTCCCACAGAGATTTTACCTGGAGATGGAGGTTTGCCTGGAATGTTTCACAATATGGCATTAAAGTTCATGGAGGTACAGGTCCTGTCTGTGGAGAGGTAACAGAATGCATGTTTTTAAAGTATTTTTAAGCAAAAAAACAAGACAAACAAACATCCCAAGTAAAGCAACAACATCTCCAAGGAAACATGAAATGACCTGGTCACGAGAAACGACCTGGTCACGAGAAACGACCTGGTCACGAGAAACGACCTGGTCACGAGAAAAAGCGATTGGGGTCACGAGAGAACGACCTGGTCACGAGAAACGACCTGGTCACGAGAAGTTTTGACCTGGTCAAAGCGAAAACGACCTGGTCACGAGAAACGACCTGGTCACGAGAAGTGACCTGGTCACGAAAAACGACCTGGTCACGAGAAGTGACCTGGTCACGAGAAACGACCTGGTCACGAGAAACGACCTGGTCACGAGAAGTGACCTGGTCACGAGAAACGACCTGGTCACGAGAAGTGACCTGGTCACGAGAAACGACCTGGTCACGAGAAGTGACCTGGTCACTAGAAACGACCTGGTCACGAGAAACGACCTGGTCACGAGAAACGACAAACAAACACGAGTAACGACCTGGTCACGAGAAACGACCTGGTCACGAGAAACGACCTGGTCACGAGAAACGACCTGGTCACGAGAAACGACCTGGTCACGAGAAACGACCTGGTCGCGAGAAACGACCTGGTCAGACGTGGCGTGTTCTGGCGCTTCTGTAACACTCGTCTTCATCACTGAACTCCTTCTCTTCTTGTCGTCTTCTTTTGCAGGTTACTTGATCATGACCGACGACTGGTTTTCCGAGTACGTTTACGAGGTGGTGGTGGATAAGAAGTTCCTCCCCGCAGACGTCCTGGAGGTGATGCAGCAGGAGCCCGTCGTACTTCCTGCCTGGGACCCGATGGGGGCGCTGGCTTAACGACAGAAACATCCGGCCTGTTCCTCTGCTGCTTTTACCTCTGCCCCTCCAGAATCAACCTCTTCTAGATAAAATAATAAAAGATTTTGATTTCTTTTTTACTGGACTTTGTCGTCTTTTTGTCTTTGGGACAGACTTTAGTCACGTTTATATTTGAAATGGAAAAGGCCGATTCAGGAGGAGGAGGACGATTCTGTCATAAATCCATTTACTGAGTCACAGCGAGTAGAGCTCCGTGTTTAAGATTTACTACAACGACATCATAATTACATTCAAATGAGTTTCACTCATTTCAACAGTTTTACAGAAAGGCCTATTACATTTATTATTCTATTATTACATTTATTATTCTATTATTGCATTTATTTTTATTTATTACATGGATTATTGTATTTATTACATTTATTACATTTATTCTGTTCATTGCATTTCGTCTCTTATAGATGAACCTAGAGAAACACATAAAACATTTAAATTACTGTATTTTTTCTAGTTGAGGATCCACGTCCTGCTTGTCTGCACAGATGTAATTGTGAATGTTCCACAGTACGGCTTTAAACTTCTATCTTGCATTATTCAATAACGGGCTCAAATTAATATTTTCAAAAACATTTATTCTACGCAGATCCGACTCGTAACTTGGCCTGGAACTGCCTCCAACTCTGGAGATAAGTTCAGTCTCAAACTGTAAATCAACAGGAGCAGGTGTCCCACCCTCACCTACAGCTCCAGGAGCAGGTGTCCCACCCTCACCCTCAGCTCCAGGAGCAGGTGTCCCACCCTCACCCTCAGCTCCAGGAGCAGGTGTCCCACCCTCACCCTCAGCTCCAGGAGCAGGTGTCCCACCCTCACCCGCAGCTCCAGGAGCAGGTGTCCCACCCTCACCCTCAGCTCCAGGTGTCCCACCCTCACCAGCTCAGCTCCAGGTCCCAGCAGGTGTCCCACCCTCACCCTCAGCTCCAGGAGCAGGTGTCCCACCCTCACCCGCAGCTCCAGGAGCAGGTGTCCCACCCTCACCCTCAGCTCCAGGAGCAGGTGTCCCACCCTCACCCTCAGCTCCAGCAGCAGGTGTCCCCCACCCTCACCCTCAGCTCCAGGAGCAGGTGTCCCACCCCTCACCCTCAGCTCCAGGAGCAGGTGTCCCACCCTCAGCTCCAGGAGCAGGTGTCCCACCCTCAGCTCCAGGAGCAGGTGTCCCACCCTCACCCTCAGCTCCAGGAGCAGGTGTCCCACCCTCACCTCCTCCAGGAGCAGGTGTCCCACCCTCACCTACAGCTCCAGGAGCAGGTGTGTCCCACCCTCATCCTCAGCTCCAGGAGCAGCAGGTGTCCCACCCTCACCCTCAGCTCCAGGAGCAGGTGTCCCACCCTCATCCTCAGCTCCAGGAGCAGGTGTCCCACCCTCACCCTCAGCTCCAGGAGCAGGTGTCCCCACCCTCATCCTCAGCTCCAGGAGCAGGTGGTGTCCCCTCACCCTCAGCTCCAGGAGCAGGTGTCCCACCCTCAGCTCCAGGAGCAGGTGTCCACCCCCTCAGCTCCAGGAGCAGGTGTCCCACCCTCACCCGCAGCTCCAGGAGCAGGTGTCCCACCCTCACCCTCAGCCTGGAGCAGGTGTCCCACCCTCACCCTCAGCTCCAGGAGCAGGTGTCCCACCCTCAGCTCATGATCAGCACATGTTTCTCGTGGGGGATAAAGTCGACGTTCCTCTTTCTCAGTTTGTTTTTGAAGCTCGTCTGACAGGAGGAGGAGCGACCTGCAGATTTTTGTGCTGTGATTAATGACGTTTGAAACCCTCCCAAAAAAACATTATTCACATTTGGACTGATTTACTCCAACAGGCCAAAGAAAACCTGAAATTCTTCACAAATTAAAAATCCTGTGATATTTCAGATTAAACATAATTCACCCAGACACAGAAGAACGAGAAAAAACAGGATTCAGAACAAACAGGATTCAGAACAAACAGGATTCAGAACAGCACTTTGTGTTTCAGCCAAAATAAAGACAGAATAATGTGTCTCTGTGTGATGTGTCTCTGTGTGATGTGTCTCTGTGATGTGTCTCTGTGTGATGTGTCTCTGTGTGATGTCTCTGTGTGATGTGATGTGTGTGTGTCTCTGTGTGATGTCTCTGTGTGATGTGTCTCTGTGTGATGTGTCTCTGTGTGATGTGTCTCTGTGTGATGTGTCTGTGGTTGTGTCTCTGTGTGTGTGTGTCTCTGTGTGATGTGTCTCTGTGTGATGTGTCTCTGTGTGATGTGTCTCTGTGTGATGTGTCTCTGTGATGTGTCTCTGTGTGATGTGTCTCTGTGTGATGTGTCTGTGTGATGTGTCTCTGTGTGATGTGTCTGTGTGTTGTGTCTGTGTGTGTGTCTCTGTGTGATGTGTCTCTGTGTGATGTGTCTCTGTGTGATGTGTCTCTGTGTGTGTGTCTCGTGTGATGTGTCTGTGTGTGTGTCCTGTGTGATGTGTCCTGTGTGTGATGTGTCCTGTGTGATGTGTCCTGTGTGATGTGTGTCCTGTGTGATGTGTCCTGTGTGATGTGTCCTGTGTGTGTGTGTGTGATGTGTCTCTGTGTGTGTCTGTGATGTCTCTGTGTGATGTGTCTCTGTGTGTTGTGTCTCTGTGTGATGTGTCTGTGTGTGTGTGTGTGTCTGTGTGATGTGTCTCTGTGTGATGTGTCTCTGTGTGATGTGTCTCTGTGTGATGTGTCTGTGTGATGTGTCTGTGTGTGATGTGTGTGTGTGTCTCGTGATGTGTCTGTGTGATGTGTGTCTGTGTGATGTGTCTCTGTGTGATGTGTCTCTGTGTGATGTGTCTCTGTGTGATGTGTCTGTGTGATGTGTCTCTGTGATGTGTCTCTGTGTGATGTGTCTCTGTGTGATGTGTCTCTGTGTGTGATGTCTGTCTGTGTGATGTGTCTCTGTGTGATGTGTCTCTGTGATGTGTCTCTGTGTGATGTGTCTCTGTGTGATGTGTCTCTGTGTGTGATGTGTCTCTGTGTGATGTGTGTCTGTGTGATGTGTCTCTGTGTGATGTGTCTCTGTGTGTGTGTGGTCTGTGTGTGTCCTCTGTGTGATGTGTCTCTGTGTGATGTGTCTCTGTGATGTGTCTCTGTGTGATGTGTCTCTGTGTGATGTGTCTCTGTGTGATGTGTCTCTGTGTGATGTGTCTCTGTGTGTGATGTGTCTCTGTGTGATGTGTGTCTCTGTGTGATGTGTGTCTCTGTGTGATGTGTCTGTGTGATGTGTCTCTGTGTGATGTGTCTCTGTGTGATGTGTCTCTGTGTGATGTGTCTCTGTGTGATGTGTCTCTGTGTGATGTGTCTCTGTGTGATGTGTCTCTGTGTGATGTGTCTCTGTGTGATGTGTCTCTGTGATGTGTCTCTGTGTGATGTGTCTCTGTGTGATGTGTCTCTGTGTGTGATGTGTCTCTGTGTGATGTGTCTCTGTGTGATGTGTCTCTGTGTGTGTGTGTGATGTCTGTGTGATGTGTCTCTGTGTGATGTGTCTCTGTGTGTGTCTGTGTCTCTGTGTGTGATGTGTGTGTGTGTCTCTGTGTGATGTGTCTCTGTGTGTGATGTGTCTGTGTGTGATGTGTCTCTGTGTGATGTGTGTCTGTGTGATGTGTCTCTGTGTGATGTGTCTCTGTGTGTGTGTCTCTCTGTGTGATGTGTCTCTGTGTGATGTGTCTCTGTGTGATGTGTCTCTGTGTGATGTGTCTGTGTGATGTGTTGTCTGTGTCTCTGTGATGTGTCTCTGTGTGATGTGTCTCTGTGTGATGTGTCTGTGTGATGTGTGTGTCTGTGTGTGTGTGTCTCTGTGTGATGTGTCTCTGTGTGATGTGTCTCTGTGTGTGATGTGTCTCTGTGTGATGTGTCTCTGTGTGTGTGTGTGTGTGATGTGTCTGTGTGTGTGTGTGATGTGTCTGTGTGATGTGTCTCTGTGTGATGTGTCTCTGTGTGATGTGTCTCTGTGTGATGTGTCTGTGTGATGTGTCTCTGTGTGATGTGTCTCTGTGTGATGTGTCTCTGTGATGATGTGTCTCTGTGTGTGTGTGTCTCGTCTGTGTGTGTGTGTCTGTGATGTGTCTCTGTGTGATGTGTCTCTGTGTGTGTCTCTGTGTGATGTGTCTGTGTGATGTGTCTCTGTGTGATGTGTCTCTGTGTGATGTGTCTCTGTGTGATGTGTCTCTGTGTGATGTGTCTCTGTGTGATGTGTCTGTGTGTGATGTGTCTCTGTGTGATGTGTCTCTGTGTGATGTGTGTCTGTGTGATGTGTGTCTGTGTGTGTGTGTCTCTGTGTGATGTGTCTCTGTGTGTGATGTGTCTCTGTGTGATGTCTCTGTGTGATGTGTGTCTCTGTGTGATGTGTCTCTGTGTGATGTGTCTCTGTGTGTGTCTCTGTGTGATGTGTCTCTGTGTGATGTGTCTCTGTGTGATGTGTCTCTGTGTGATGTGTCTCTGTGTGATGTGTCTCTGTGTGATGTGTGTCTCTGTGTGATGTGTGTGAGTCTGTGTGATGTGTCTGTGTGTGTGTCTGTGTGTGTGATGTGTCTCTGTGTGATGTGTCTGTGATGATGTCTCTGTGTGATGTGTCTCTGTGTGTGATGTGTCTCTGTGTGATGTCTCTGTGTGATGTGTCTCTGTGTGATGTGTCTCTGTGTGATGTGTCTCTGTGTGATGTGTCTGTCTGATGTGTGTGTGTGTGTCTCTGTGTGATGTGTCTCTGTGTGATGTGTCTCTGTGTGATGTGTCTCTGTGTGATGTGTCTGTGTGATGTGTCTCTGTGTGATGTGTCTCTGTGTGATGTGTCTCTGTGTGATGTGTCTCTGTGTGATGTGTCTCTGTGTGTGATGTGTCTCTGTGTGATGTGTCTCTGTGTGATGTGTCTCTGTGTGATGTGTCTCTGTGTGATGTGTCTCGTGTGATGTGTCTCTGTGTGATGTGTCTCTGTGTGATGTGTCTCTGTGATGTGTCTCTGTCTTCTGTGTGATGTGTCTCTGTGTGATGTGTCTCTGTGTGATGATGTGTCTCTGTGTGATGTGTCTCTGTGTGATGTCTCTGTGTGTCTGTCTCTGTGTGATGTGTCTCTGTGTGTGATCTCTGTGTGTGTCTCTGTGTGATGTGTCTCTGTGTGATGTGTCTCTGTGTGTGTGTCTCTGTGTGATGTGTCTCTGTGTGTCTCTGTGTGTGATGTGTCTCTGTGTGATGTGTCTCTGTGATGTGTCTCTGTGATGATGTGTCTCGTGATGTGTGTCTGTGTGATGTGTCTCTGTGTGATGTGTCTGTGTGATGTGATGATCTCTGTGTGATGTGTCTCTCTGTGTGATGTGTCTCTGTGTGTGATGTGTCTCTGTGTGTGATGTGTGTGTCTCTGTGTGATGTGTCTCTGTGTGATGTGTCTCTGTGTGATGTGTCTCTGTGTGTGTGTCTCTCTGTGTGATGTGTCTCTGTGTGTGTCTCTGTGTGATGTCTCTGTGATGTGTCTGTGTCTCTCTGTGGTGATGTCTCTGTGTGATGTGTCCTGTGTGTGATGTGTGTCTGATGTGTGATGTGATGTCTCTGTGTGATGTGTGTGTGTGTGTGTGTCTGTGTGTGTGTGTTGTCTCTGATGTGTCTCGTGTGATGTCTCTGTGATGTGTCTCTGTGTCTGTGTCGTGTGATGTGTCTGTGTCTCTGTGTGTGTGTGTGCTGTGTGATGTGTCTCTGTGTGATGTGTCTCTGTGTGTGATGTGTCTCTGTGTGTGTGTGTGTGCTGTGTGTGTCTCTGTGTGATGTGTGTCTGTGTGATGTGTGTGTGTGATGTGTCTCTGTGTGATGTGTCTCTGTGATGTGTCTCTGTGTGATGTCTCTGTGTGATGTGTCTCTCTGTGTGTGTCTCGTGTCTCTGTGATGTGTCTCTCTGTGTGATGTGTCTCTGTGTGATGTGTCTCTGTGTGATGATGTGTCCTCTCTGTGATGTGTGATCTGTCTCTGTGTGATGTGTCTCTGTGTGATGTGTCTCTGTGTGATGTGTCTCTGTGTGTGTGTGTCTCTCTGTGTGTGGTTGTGTCTCTGTGTGATGTGTGTCTGTGTGATGTGTCTCTGTGTGATGTGTCTCTGTGTGATGTGTCTCTGTGTGATGTGTCTCTGTGTGATGTGTCTCTGTGTGATGTGTCTCTGTGTGATGTGTCTCTGTGTGATGTGTCTCTGTGTGTTGTGTCTCTGTGATGTGTCTCTGTGTGATCTGTCTCGTGTGATGTGTCTCTGTGTGATGTGTCTCTGTGTGATGTGTCTCTGTGTGATGTGTCTCTGTGTGATGTGTCTCTGTGATCTCTGTGTGTGTCTCTGTGTGATGTGTCTCTGTGTGATGTGTCTCTGTGTGATGTGTCTCGTGTGATGTGTCTCTGTGTGTTGTGTCTGTGTGTGATGTGTCTCTGTGTGATGTGTCTCGTGTGATGTGTCTCTGTGTGATGTGTCTCGTGTGTGATGTGTCTCTGTGTGTGATGTGTCTCTGTGTGATGTGTCTCTGTGTGATGTGTCTCTGTGTGTTGTGTCTGTGTGTGATGTGTCTCTGTGTGATGTGTCTCGTGTGATGTGTCTCTGTGTGATGTGTCTCGTGTGTGATGTGTCTCTGTGTGTGATGTGTCTCTGTGTGATGTGTCTCTGTGTGATGTGTCTCTGTGTGTTGTGTCTGTGTGTGATGTGTCTCTGTGTGATGTGTCTCTCGTGTGTGATGTGTCTCTGTGTGATGTGTCTCGTGTGATGTGTCTCTGTGTGTGTGTGTGTCTCTGTGTGATGTGTCTCTGTGTGATGTGTCTCTGTGTGTTTGTGTCTGTGTGTGATGTGTCTCTGTGTGATGTGTCTCGTGTGATGTGTCTCTGTGTGATGTGTCTCGTGTGATGTGTCTCTGTGTGTGATGTGTCTCTGTGTGATGTGTCTCTGTGTGATGTGTCTCTGTGTGTTGTGTCTGTGTGTGATGTGTGTCTCTGTGTGATGTGTCTCGTGTGATGTGTCTCTGTGTGATGTGTCTCGTGTGATGTGTCTCTGTGTGTGATGTGTCTCTGTGTGATGTGTCCAGGCTTCGACTCAGCAGTGAGACTTAAGGTTGGTGTTAACTTTATTTCAACTTTATGTAATAATAATGTCATATCCTGACCTGAGCAAGAGAGAGAGAGAGAGAGAGAGAGAGACCACCCGCGCAGGGGGGGAGAAAAAAAAAAAAAAAAAAAAAAAAATATCTATATATATATATATATATATATATATATATATATAAAAATCTCCTCCTCACCCTCGGCGGGTGGTCTCTCTCTTTATCCCCTCTTTTTTCCACACTCGGGTCCTCTCCCAGAGGCCTGGAGCTTGATGTTTCTTCAGTATCTTTACTGTTCCTTTTCTGGACTGAGATGTCTGATGTTTCTCCTGGGATCTGCTGTAGTCTCTCCTCCAGTTTGGGGTCACTGCCCCGAGTCCGATGACCACGGGGGGCCACTGAGGCCTTCACCTTCCAGACCTTCTCCCAGCTCTTCTTTGAGCCCCTGGTATTTCTCTAGTTTCTCATGCTCCTTTTTCCTGATGTTCTCTTGGTTCTGTGATGTTCCACCATGACGGCTTTGTGTCTGCTGTTTATCCACCTCCACTATGTCCGGTTTGGTCCATCTCCATCTGTCAGTCTGTATCTGAGTCCCACAGGATCTTGGCTCATTCTCCACGACCTTTGGAAGTGTTTCTTGACCTGGGGGTTTCCAGTCCGTTCTCTGCACAGATGTTTCTGTCACTATGGCTCCACTTGGTTATGTGGCTCCATGTTTGTTTTCTGCATCTTACACCTGCAGTTATGAGCTGGATTGTCTCAGGAGCCTCTTTGTCTTGGGTCTTGTCTGGTGGTAGATCTGAGCCTCTATCGCTCTGGTGCTCAAGGCTCCTGTGCTCCAGGATGAGCCTCTGTCCTTCAGTCCAGCTCTTTCTCGAGTCATTGGTGGATTTCTTGATATGATCCACTTCAGTTTTGTTCCGGTGGTACATCCTCCTCCGTCTCCACCTCCTCCACCTCCTCCTCCACCTCCAACTCCTCCGTCTGTGTGTGTGCATAACCCCGGCTGTTGTGTGTCCCTCTGTGCACTGTGTGTTTGAGTGTTTTGTGTCTGTGTGTTTAAGTGTGTGTGTATTGTGTGTACATGTGTGTGTGTTCATGTGTGTGTGTCTGTATTGTGTGCTCGTGTGTGTGTGTGTGTATTGTGTGTGTGTATTGTGTGTGTATTGTGTGTTCGTGTGTGCGTGCGGAGGAGATTAACCCAGTCCTGAGTCTGATGCTGATTGGACGTTGAACAAAACGTTGGTCCACAGAAACTCGGGTCACTCACGGGGCCGAGTTTTGAGTTTGTTGTAACAGACGGATTAAGACGACAGCGCGGCCTTTGTTCAGTTTGTTTAGTCCTTTAACCTTTTTATTCTTCACTTTTACTCTCTTCTTGGCAGAGGCTCAAACTCCCAATAAGTCGTAGGTCACATGAGACGAGCAGGTTACAGTCGGACGCAGACGGATTAAACTCTATTTGAAGCAAAACTCGACTCAGTAACATGTTTATCTGAATAATGTTTGTGTTTGTGTTTGTGTTTGTGTTGTGTTGTGTTTGTGTTGTGTTGTGTTGTGTTGTGATCTGTTGTGTCTCTTATAAATATGCACCAGGGAGGTCGGGATTAGAGGATCTGCTCCGGCTCAGGCCAAACTGTGACTTTGTGTCTTTAATAAGCCTCAGGTGCAGAGTGTGGCCTGTGACCCAGAGACGGAGAGAAGGAGAGGAGAGGACGGAGAGGAGGAGAGGACGGAGAGGAGAGAGGACGGAGAGAGACAGAGAGAAGGAGAGGACAGAGAGAAGGAGAGGAGGAGAGAAGGAGAGGACGGAGAGGAGGAGAGGACGGAGAGACAGAGAGAAGGAGAGGACGGAGAGGACAGAGAGGACGGAGAGACGGAGAGAAAGAGAGGACAGAGAGGACGGAAAGACGGAGAGGACGGAGAGAAAGAGAGGACAGAGAGACAGAGAGGACGGAGAGGACAGAGAGGACAGAGAGGACGGAGAGGACGGAGGAGGAGGAGAGGACGGAGAGACGGAGAGAAGGAGAGGACGGGGAGGAGAGAGAGGACGGAGAGGACAGAGAGATAGAGAGACGAGGACGACACGGGGACGACCCGCTGAAGACGAGGTGAGACTCAGGCGTCTTCAACATCACAAACTGAGATTTCCTTGTTTCAGACTCAGAGGTTTTTATCTGTGACTCTTTGAGTGAAACTAAATAGTTATAAAATCCATCCCTGTTGTAAAGTCCAAGTATTTCTATGCTCCAAGTTACAAAAATAAGCAAATTTAACAATATTTAACAGTGAACAAGTGAGATTTTTTTTTCATTTCATTGGATAATATTTATTTATAGTAATTAGTTTGTTTTACTTTTGATTTGAAAGAGTTTAAATCTGATGTAGAGTCTGAGTTTCCTTAAACATGCAGCAGCCGTGTGACTTTTTCACATATTGGTGTAAAAATTCACAGAAATGATCCTTCCCTCGATTCTTGAACAACTCTCAGTAAATCCAGGTCAAACTCAGCTCAAAAATGTGGCAGAAATCCAAAGCATTTTTAGCAAAGCCTTGAGTAATTAACACAATATGAGCCCAGCCTCGAAACGCACGTCTGAAAGGAGCAGCTCGTTTCTCAGAGGAAACGTTCCACACGAGGATCACGAGGATCACGACTTCCACGACTTCCACGACTTCCACGACTTTCACGACTTTCACGACGTTCACGACGTTCACGACGTCGTCACTTCAGACCCGTCGCTTCTGTGCCACAGGTTTGTTATTTTTACATTTATTAAAGTAGCTCTATAAATTTAAATCAAATCTTCTGTCCAGCTCCTCGTTTCCATGGAGTTTTTCTTTGACATGTTCCACAGTAGGACATTAAACTTCAGTCTTAATAATCAACAGCACAGGGTTAAGTTATTAGTCAGATCTGTGCAGCGGCGAGCCCACTTACACTAAGAACATGTGTGTTTGAAGGTCTTTTTATCAAAGGAAACTCCAGGAGTTAAACTAATGTGAGATTAAGTCTCAATCCAAACAAAATGTCTGTGTCCCTCAGTCTGACCCAGAGGAGAAGACAAAGTGAAAACTGGAACTGGACAAAAAGTTTTAGAGTGAAGACGTTTGTCTGCTCGTCCAAGTCTCCTCTTCAGATCTGGTCAGATTATTTCTTCAGTCCTGGTCAGATTCTTCTTCAGTTTGGTCAGATTCTTCTTCAGCTCTGGTCAGGTTCTTCTTCAGTTTTGGGTCAGATTCTTCTTCAGTTCTGGTCAGGTTCTTCTTCAGTTTGGTGTTTGTGTGTAGGTCTGTTGAGCTACACTAAGTGAGCACTGTGCCTGAGACATAATTATCATGTTCATTCAGGTCTTAATTGGCCTGGTGGCTCGTTCTGTTGTTCTCTTTGTTTCCTTTGAGTCTAAGGATGGAGTTAAATGTTGAGGACAGGTCTCAGGCCCCATTCCTGTTAAAATGATTCTCTTTCCTCACAGAAATATCTTCTTTATCTCTCGTCTCAAACCGTTTCTTTTCTCTGACTCAGATCTGAACCTCACTGTCTTCAGAGATTGTGATTTACAAAGATACAAAGCAGAAGTGTCTGAAAAACTTTCAATTTTCAGACAGTTTGAGATTCTGGTCTATTTCAAACCTACAAACACTTTAAGACAGAAACTGATTCAACCAAAGAACAAAACCTTAAGACATAAATAAAGTGATGTGTCGACTCCATCAGTGAAGTGAAGAGAGAAGAGAGAAACTAAACAGACATAAAAGAAAGAACCAACATGAGAGAGAGCAGCTCAGGACCACAGTCTGATGTTCATCTCAAACACACTCACCTCCTCTGAAGACAGTGAGGTTCAGATCTGAGCCAGAGAAAAGAAACAGTTTGAGACGAGAGTTAAAGAAGATACAGGGAGACGGCTGAAGTTGTCAGACACTGGTCTGTTTTTGCTGATGTTTTGCTCTTGTTTTCGTGTAAGTTAGAATCTACGGAAGCCCCTTTGTCCAGAAACAAACAGAAGAAACGTGTTTTCTGAGAGCAGAGCGACTTTGTTTTATTTGGTTAAATAATGCGTCACGTGGCGGCACAGTCTCTAAAATCTCTTTGACGCACTAGTCTTAAACTTTCTGGATGAAGGTGTAATATTAGCCTCTTTAATTATATCGTGTATTTTTCAAAAACACTGCTCATTATTCGACATAATCCCGTGTCTCGTCGTGTCTGATTTATGTAACGCTCTGACTCTGACGACCTGCTGTGAATGAATAATTTGGAGACAATAAATGAAATCGCTGGAAGGATAATCCTCCTCGTGTCGTTCTCTTTAAACGAGCTTTACTCAACAGTTTTGGACCAACGAGGAGCTGCAGCGACAAATATCCAAAATGAAAAGTGATTTTGTCCAAATAATGACCCATGTCTTTGGCTCCTGTGACAGATTCTGACAGATTCTGACAGATTACAGCGTGTCCCCCTCGGATTATCTCACGAGGAAATGTACGAGGCGACGGAGGAAACATGTTTGGAGTTAATGTTCGTCACGGAGAGAAAACGATGTACAAGCAAAAACTCACAAATATTCAACCAGATGTTATTATTATTTTAATATTTATTATTATTTTTAGGTTTTTGTTTTGTTTTTTGTGATGGGAACCAACGTCTCTCCTTATTTTAAATGTTAAACTTCATTTAAATAGTAAAAATAAGACTTAAAGGCACCGCACCTGATTTTTACTCTTTTAAAAACTCGACCAGAACCAGATGATTTGAGACGTTCGGTCCAAAGGTCCGTTTGTTCCTCCTCACTTTCCTCAGACTTTTCTCGTCTGTCATGATCCACGCTCCTGTTTTGCCTCCTGTGTCTCCTCCCCCTCCCTCACCTGCCTGACTCCAGAGCTGGGCGGAGCCCTGGCTCCTCCCACACACACCTGCAGCCCATCAGGGCAATTAACACACCTGCAGGAGGATAAAAGGAGCCAGGACCCAGCTCTCTCGGCCAGGTCGTCTGATCGTCACCCTGCTGATTTTCACCGTGTGTCTCTTCATGCTGCTCACATCTCTGTTGGTCCTCGTGTCTCTGCTGTGCTTCCTGCCCATGTTCGTCTGCTTGTTGTCCTGCCCGTGTCCTGCCCGTGTTCTCCGACCCTGTCTCCCGGTACCGGCTGTGCTCCCGTCCCGTGTCTTCCCTGGACCTCTGGACCCTGACCGGCACCCAGCTCCACGTATGTTCTCCCGTCACCTGTCTTTGTTTGTTCTGTCATTAAACACCCTTAAACTTGCCCCGAGTCCCGCACCTTTGGTCCGCCTCACACCCCACATTACGACATCGTCTTTGACTTTTTAAACGATTTTGTAACTTTCAGAGACGAGTTTTATTCTCAGTCGACTGTGTCTGAGGCTCCACCATGAGGGACGTGAGACAAAACAGGCAACGGCAGACACAACATGTGTAGTAAAACATGTGTGTGCTGCTGTGTACTTATACTTATACTATATACTCATACTTATACCATATACTTATACTCATACCATATACTTATACCATATACTTTTATTCATACCATATACTGATACATATACTTATACTTAGACCATATACTTTTACTATATACTTAAACTATACTATACTTATACCATATACTTATACCATATACTTGTACTATATACCACTATACTTATATCTTATACCATATACTTATACTTATACCATATACATCCTCATACTTATACTCATACCATATACTTATACTTATACTATACACTATATACTTGTTTCCTTTGTAGTTTGGACCTGAACCAGAACAAACACACAACACTTTTCAGATCCAAATGTGTGAAGAAACGATTTCCAAGTGGGACAAAAAAGTATTTATTCAGCACCAATCGTTCAAGTTCTCCTCTTAAAAAGATCAGAGGCCTGTGATCTGCAGATCTCCTCTAGAGCAGTGATGTTCTGGGACTTTCACCTCCCTCCAAACATTTTCTCTGGGGTTTTATCTGGAGACGGGGCCACTCCAGGACCTTGAAATGCTTCTTCTGAAGCCGCTCCTTCGTCGTGTGTTTGGATCATTGTGTCGCTGAAAGACCCAGACACGTTTCATCTTCACTGCCCTCGCTGATGGAAGGAGGTTTTCACTCAGAATCTCACGATACATGTCTCTTTCATTCTGTCTTTACACGGATCAGTCGTCCTGGTCCCAGAAAAACAGCCCCAGAGCCTGATGTTTCCTCATGCTCCACAGTAGGTCTGGTCTTTGGATCAGCTCAGCATCTTTCTCCAAACACCATGATGGCGGGTCTTCTGACATTGTCCCAGTCTCTTCTGGATCATCCAATCCAAACTTGAGACGGGCCTGGACATGTCCTTAATCAGGGGGACACGTCTCTGCAGGATTTGAGTCCCTGGTCGTAGTGTGTTACTGATGGTGCCTTTGTTACTCTGGTCCCAGAACAGATCAGAAACAGCGTGATACAGACCCTTTGATTCATGTATTAGTGTAGTTATTACATATTATTATACAGTACTGTCGTGTTTTTGTTTAGGTGGAGTAGACTATACTCCATAATAACTGTGCGTTAAATACACGGTGATTTTTTTGCTCGGAAATGTAAATGGGAGCTGGCTGCAAGAGACTCGAGGATCATGAACTAAACCTAAAATAGGACTTGCTGTAATTTTTCAGCTCAGTTGTAATAGTGGCTGTTATGTGTCTTCAGGTGTCGGCAGGTGTCGGCAGGTGTCTTTAGGTCGGCAGGTGTCTTCAGGTGTCGGCAGGTGTCTTCAGGTGTCGGCAGGTGTCTTCAGGTGACTTCAGGTGTCTTCAGGTGTCTTCAGGTGTCTTCAGGTGTCTTCAGGTGTCGGCAGGTGTCTTCAGGTGTCTTCAGGTGTCGGCAGGTGTCTTCAGGTGACTTCAGGTGTCGGCAGGTGTCGGCGGGTGTCGGCAGGTGCCAGGCTGTCAGGTTGTCACTGTCGCACTCCAGGTGACATGACCAGAACTGTTAGAATGAAGAATAGTTTTACAATAATAATGTTTTTGAATGAGCATGTTGTTTGGAGCTGAAGTGTCTGTGACGAGGCGTTTGCTCTGGAGCTTCTCAAACTGTGGTTCATGGCTCATATGTGACACTTTGTATTTGTTTTTCTAGTTTAGTTTCTAATTTCAGTTTTATTTAGAGTCACATTTTTGTTCTGACCTGGTTTAGTCCCGGTTTTGTCCTGTTACCTCCTTCTGGTGACAGTATGTTTGAAGGGACAGTGTTCCTCTTATAATCAGCAGTTTGTCTTTTTAAACTCCATAGAGGGAGACGATATATCAAATTGTTGATAATATTGTTTTGAATTAAAAGAAAAAAGTGACATTTCTGAACTTTTGTTATCTCACATTTGACGAGTTTTCTCAGAGGGAGGACCCAGAATGCAACACTGCACTTTAATGAAAACCTTAACAAAGATCAGAAGTAAAAAAAACCAAACAAAAAAATCCAAAATGGAAACTTACGAGACACTTAAGTGACACTGATAAAGGCCCAACAAAAGACAGAGGAGAACACAGGGTTTATGCAGCAAAGGATCGAGAAACACGAGGGTTTTTTATTAATCCGGCCGAACGTGACCAATTTATATTAAAATAGGTAAGAGTAAATTTCAATTTACTTTCCCCTGTAATGCCAGTGTTTCCCCAAAAGATGGCGCACTTCAGCTACATCAACCTTGTTCACGTGTATGACTCTTATTCTCTTATCACCTTCTGTAAAAATGATCAAAGAAAAGTGGAGAGTGAGCTGACAACAAAATATTCTGATCAAAGGCTGTGGGCCTGATACTCCAAGAAACTGTTGCGGTTTTCAAAGAGTCGACATCAGGTCGATATCAGCCGTGACTTTGTTACGAAGCTCGACAGCTACGCCAACGAGGAGTCAGCACAGGAGCAGGCGGCAACAAGTTGTTGATCGTTTGGCACTTGATAAAACTGAGTGTGAGTTTTTCTACTGTGTTTATATAAAGTGAAATTCAATACAATTAACTATTAATTGAATTAATGCATTTGGAAAACAATTTGTACATTGAGCCTTGTATATTCAGGCTTTGCTACATGTCACAGGCCAAATCTCTAATGTCATTTATACATATATATCCTGGCCCCGCCCCCTGTCACATTTAGACCCACTGTCAAAAAATGTACCCACCCCTGGTTTATACACTCGTAAAGGAATGAGACGCAGGTGAAACACACGAGGGTTTTTGGGCTTATTAATCCGGCCGAACGTGACCAAACTATATTAAAATAGGTTCGTGTAAACCTTGTTCAATTTACTTTTCCCCTGTAATGCCAACATTTTGCCAAAAGATGGCGCACTTCAGCAACATCAGCCTTTGTTGCGTGTATTACTCTTATTCTTTTTTCAGCCATCCATCCATGTTCTTCCTCTTATCCGGGGTCAGGTCGCATACAGCCCTTAGCAAAGGGCCCCCGACCCCATACTCCCAGAGCACCCCCCAAAGGACACCATGAGGAACACATTCGAATACCTTGAACCTCGAGGACCCGATGGAGAGTGTAGAGCTGGTCCAGTGTTTCGCAACCGGGACGAAAACCACACTGCTCCTCCTGGATCCGAGATTCGACTATCGGCCGGACTCTCCTCTCCAGTCCCTGGAACAGACCTTAAGTCTGCGGAGTGTGATTCCCCTATAATTGGAACACACCCTCTGGTCCCCCTTCTAACACAGAGGGACCACCACCCCGGTCTGCCAGTCCAGAGGTACTGTCCCCGACCGCCACGCGATGTTGTAGAGACATGTCAGCCAAGACCCACAACATCCAGAGACTTGAGGTACTCAGGACGGAGCCACCGAGGAGCTTGCCAACCACCTCAGTGACTTCGGCCAGGATGATAGACGAGTCCGCCTCCGGGTCCCCAGTCTCTGCTTCCTCCTCAGAAGACGTGACAGTGGGATTGAGGAGATCCTCAAAGTTTCCTTCCACCGTCCGACAACATCCCCAGTCGAGGTCAGCAGCCCTCCACCCGCACTGTAAACAGTGTTGGTGAAGCACTGCTTCCTCCTCCTGAGGCGTCGGACGGTTTGCCAGAATTTCTTTGAGGCCGTCCGATAGTCCTCCTCCATGGCCTCCCCGAACTCCTCCCAACCCCGAGTTTTTGCCTCCACGACAGCACGAGCTGTCCAAGACACGTGGCCGGAAGTCAGATGACATGACTACAAAGTCGATCATCGACCTCCGACCTGTCCTAGTGCCACGTGCACTGATGGACCTTGTGCTCGAACATGGTGTTTGTTATGGACAAACTGTGGCTAGCACAGAAGTCCAATAACAAAACACCACTCGGGTTCAGATCAGGGAGGCCGTTCCTCCCAATCACGCCCCTCCAGGTGTCACTGTCATTGCCCACAGCATTGAAGTCCCCCAGGAGAACAACAGAGTCCCCGGTGGGTGCACTGTCCAGTACCTCTCCCAGGGACTCCAAGAAGGCCGCACTGCACTTGTGTTCGGCCTGTAGGTGACACAACAGTGAGAGACCTGTCCCCGCAGGGACGTGACGGCGGCTGAGCTGTGGGGCAGTGAGCAAGCCCATACCAGCTTGCTCGAGGTGAGGTTGAGAATACCCCCCCCCCCCCCAGCCACCAGGTGCTCGCTCTCAAGCACCACCCCAGGTCTGGCAGAATGGTGGGGCCCCAGTGACACCAGTGCGGGGGATGTAATTAGCCTTGATCTTTTTCTTTTCATAAAGGGCTTCTGAACTGTTGCCCCGTCCCCCTGGACCTGTTTGCCACGGGTGACCAGGGGCATGAAGCCCCCGACAACACAGCTCCAAGGATCATTTGGGCTCAAACCCTCCACCACGTTAAGGTGGAGGTTCAGGGAGGGGTGAAATAAATGTTGATGAATCTGTAAGTTGGTTGCCAACCTCTGAGCCATAGCCGCCCGTTCCCATGTTGACTCCTTTCTCGCTGCATATTTGAGATGCTTCGTAACAAAGTGACGGCCGATATCGAACTCTTTGAAAACTGCAACAGTTTCTTGGCATCAGGCTCAAAACTAAATAAAACGTCAGTATTTCTCAGCCTTGATTTTAGTTCATTCTGTTGTTTGGAAACTTGACTTAAGCCGTTAATGACGGTTCGAGAGTTTACCTCCATCACCAACAGGAGCAAAGATACTCTGAGCACGACTGTCCTCACGAACCCACGTCCTCACAAACCCGTCCTCACGCGTCCTCACGAACCCGCGTCCTCACGAACCCACGTTCTCACAAACCTACGTCCTCACAAACCCGCGTCCTCACAAACCCGCGTCCTCACGAACCCACGTCCTCACGAACCCACGTCCTCACGAACCCACGTCCTCACAAACCCGCGTCCTCACGAACCCACGTCCTCACAAACCCGCGTCCTCACGAACCCACGTCCTCACGAACCCACGTCCTCACGAACCCACGTCCTCACAAACCACGTCCTCACGTCCCCGCGTCCTCACGAACCCACGTCCTCACTCACGTCCTCACAAACCCGCGTCCTCACAATCCCGCGTCCTCACGAACCCACGTCCTCACGAACCCACGTCCTCACGAACCCACGTCCTCACGAACCCCGCGTCCTCACGAACCCCCACGTCCTCACGAACCCACGTCCTCACGAACCCCGCGTCCTCACGAACCCCGCGTCCTCACGAACCGCGTCCTCACAAACCCACGTCCTCACAAACCCGCGTCCTCACAAACCCGCGTCCTCACAAACCCACGTCCTCACGAACCCACGTCCTCACGAACCCACGTCCTCACAAACCCACGTCCTCAAGAACCCACGTCCTCAAGAACCCGCGTCCTCACAAACCCACGTCCTCACAAGCACAACCCCCCGCGTCCTCGCAATCCCGCGTCCTCACAAACCCGCGTCCTCACAACCCACGTCCTCAAGAACCCACGTCCTCACAAACCCGCGTCCTCACAAGCCCGCGTCCTCACAAACCCGCGTCCTCACAATCCCACGTCCTCACGAACCCACGTCCTCAAGAACCCACGTCCTCACAAACCCGCGTCCTCACAAGCCCGCGTCCTCACAAACCCGCGTCCTCACAATCCCACGTCCTCACACGACCCACGTCCTCAAGAACCCACGTCCTCACAAACCCGCGTCCTCACAAGCCCGCGTCCTCACAAACCCGCGTCCTCGCAATCCCGCGTCCTCATAAACCCACGTCCTCATAAACCCACGTCCTCATAAACCCATGTCCTCACAAACCCACGTCTCCAATAACGAGACAGAGAAGGAGACACAGAGACAGACACTGTAACTGTGTGTAACTGTGTTTAACTCTGTGTACAACTGTATAACTGTGTGTAACTGAGTGTATAATTGTGTATAACTGGTGCTTTGAGCCAAACTTCCCTGTGTGTGTGTGTGGACTGTTCACACACAGAGACACACACACACACACACACGTACACACATACACACACACACACACACACACACACACACACACACACACACACACACACACTCTCTCACACACACACACACACACACACACACACAGACTTGTGCATCAGCGAGAGACGGAGAGGAGAGAGAGAGGAAGGAGAGGAGGAGGAGAGAGAGAAAGGAGAGAGAAAAGAGAGAGGAGAGCGGTTTAATCTTCCACTGAGCTGCACTCCGTCCTGATGAGCTCCGTGTGCAGTTCCCATGTGCAGTTCCTGTGTGTAGCTCCCGTGTGTAAGTCCCGTGTGAAGTTCCTCTTATAACTTTTGCTCTTATAAGGATTTTAAAGTTTCGATTGGACGACGCTGCAGCTGGTTCTTTCAGAGTTTGTTTACCACTTGTTGGATTCTGAAAAGGTAAAGTACAAAATGTGTTTAAGCTGTGGTCGTATTAGAGACGCTTCTCCCTCTGGAATATCTCACATGTTTAGGTTATAAAATGATTCATGTTTTTATGTTTTAAAGTCTCTCTTTTGGAAATTCTTCTTAGTTTCAAAACAGTTAAAAGTAAAGAATCAAAATGGTAAAATACAAATTCTGACTGTTTTCTGTTTAATGCCTCACTGTGGCTTCATTATCTTATTGTGCACAGTTATATTCCACAAAATCACATCTTTTTTTTTAAAAACTAATTTTGTCAGATTTGTGCCAAAATACAGTAAAAAATGTTTGTAAAACTATGTTTTTTTTTACAGAGAGACGAGGTGCTTGACAGACTTCAAAACTGAAAATATGACGTGTAAAATCGTGCACAAAAGTTCTGCTCGGCTCTGTTTGAAACGCTCGTTAAATCCATGTCCTCCAGTTGTGTTTGGATGTAGATCCACGTTTAGTTTCACTTTTCAGAACAAGCTCCAGGTGAATGTTTCTGTGTAGATCTGACTTTAAATTGTGTGTTTTTCAGATCTCTTCTTCCGTCGTCCGATGGAGAAAACCTCCTGTCCCAGTGACTCAGAACCAGCCACATTTTCACTTTAGTCACCACTTTGACTCTTATCTTAAGTCTTTGTCTGACCATAAAGGAACTATTTGTTTTCTCTTCTCGCGGTGACCTGGTCCAAACTGCTCCTTTACCGTCGCTTAGCGCTGCTCCCCTGATGGGCGCCACGTCGTTCACTTCAGCCACACTGTCGTCGTTCTCGGGCTCTTCTCTTCGCCCCTAACCAACTTTGCCAACAGCAACATCCAATGGAGACCGAAAACATAATGATGACCAAGGACATAGGAAGCGACACTGAAGCGCTTCAGGACGGGAGCGAGGAGACGAGGGACAGAGAAAACGAGAAGTTGATGCTGGCCGACGGCACGGAGCAGAGAGGACATAAACTATCCAACTCCGAGCCGCAGGTGTCCAACGGTTTCACCACAAGCACTTCCCAAAACCTCCGAGAGGCTCAGGGCAGCGGGGCGGGGGCGGGCGGGACCGCGCCCGGTCTGGGACACTCCTCCTCAGCTCCTATGGGGGGCTTCAGGACTCTGGTCGTCCAACAAACCAGCCTGGAGAGGCCCAGGGAGACCTGGAGTAAGAAGATGGACTTTTTACTTTCTGTCATCGGCTACGCCGTGGACCTGGGAAACGTGTGGCGCTTTCCCTACATCTGCTACCAGAACGGAGGAGGTGAGGAGGAGCCGGGGGGAGGGAGGAGACGGGGAGAGAGGGAGGAGGAGAGGAGGAGCCGGGGGGAGGGAGGAGACGGGGAGAGAGGGAGGAGGAGAGGAGGAGCCGGGGGGAGGGGGAGGAGACGGGGAGAGAGGGAGGAGGAGAGGAGGAGGAGCCGGGGGGAGGGAGGAGACGGGATAGAGGGAGGAGGTGAGGAGGAGCCGGGGGAGGGAGGAGACGGGGAGAGGGAGGAGAGGGGGAGACGGGGAGGGAGAGAGACGGGGAGAGAGAGGGAGGAGGTGGGGAGGAGGGAGGAGGAGAGAGGTGAGGGAGGAGGACGGGGAGAGAGGCAGGAGGAGACGTAAAGAGATGCAGGAGGAGAGGGAGGTGGTGAGGAGATGGGAGGGAGGAGAGGAGGACAGAGGAGGAGGAGGGAGGAAATGGGGAGGAGTTGGGGAGACAGGTAGAGATGGAGAAGGAGGATTTGTGTGCAGGAGGAGGAGGAGGATGGGTGTGCGGGGAGAGATGGAGGAGGACAGGGAGGACGTGAGGAGACGGGGGGAGAAGCAGGAGGAGGACCAGTGCTGTGAGATAAAGTCGACAGGTTGATGATAATATTTCAGATACACGGAGGATAAAATGGAGGAGTCACTGCCTCTTGGCCCAGTTTTATTCAGAGTTTATTTTATGAATCTGAGCTGACGTGAAACGAGGAGAGTTTAGGCCAGGAGGGGGCAGCAAACACGGGCCACAGTGAGGGGGCGGGGCAAACACGGGCCACAGTGAGGGGCGGGGCAAACACGGGCCACAGTGAGGGGCGGGGCAAACTTGGGCCACAGTGAGGGGGCGGGGCAAACACGGGCCACAGTGAGGGGGCGGGGCAAACGACGGGCCACAGTGAGGGGCGGGGCAAACACGGGCCACAGTGAGGGGGCGGGGCAAACACGGGCCACAGTGAGGGGCGGGGCAAACACGGGCCAAAGTGAGGGGCGGGGCAAACACGGGGGCCACAGTGAGGGGGCGGGGCAAACACGGGCCACAGTGAGGGGCGGGGCAAACACGGGCCAAAGTGAGGGGGCGGCGGGCAAAAACACGGGCCACAGTGAGGGGCGGGGCAAACACGGGCCACAGTGAGGGGGCGGAGACAGAGATTTAACCTGTAACATGTAACAAAACATGAATAAGACTCATTGGACCGAGGGTTTTCCAAATTCATTCATTCAATTAATTTATTACAGTTTAATAAACACAGCATAAAAACCTCAAACCTATTTTAATATAATTTGGTCACGTTTGTTGGACCAGATTAATAAACCCAAAGGGCCGTGTGTAGCCCCTGGGCCGTAGTTTGCCTATGTCTGATTTGTCTGGTTTATGGAGAGTTTAAGGGAGAGTTTGGGGCAAGTTTGGGGAAAGTTTGGGGAGAGTTTGGGGAGAGTTTGAGGAGAGTTTAGGGCAGAGTTTGGGGACAGTTTGGGGAGAGTTCACAGAGAGCTTTGGGGAGTTTGGGGACAGTTTGGTGGAGAGTTTTGGGAGGGAGAGTTTTGGGGAGAGTTTGGAAAAGAGTTTTGAGAAGAGTTTTGGGAAAGTTTGAGGAGAGTTTGAAGAGAGTTTGGGGAGAGTTTTGGGGAGAGTTTGAGGAAGAGTTTGATGGAGAGTTTAAGGGAGAGTTTAAGGGAGAGTTTGAGGAGAGTTTGAGGAGAGTTTTGGGAGAGTTTGAGGAGAGTTTTGGGAGAGTTTGAGGAGAGTTTGAGGAGAGTTTTGAGGAGAGTTTGAGGAGAGTTTGAGGAGAGTTTGAGGAGAGTTTGAGGAGAGTTTGAGGAGAGTTTAAGGGAGAGTTTCAAGTGAGTTTCAGGAGAGTTTGGAGGAGAGTTTGGAGGGAGAGTTTGGAGGAGAGTTTTAGGAGAGTTTTAGGGAGAGTTTGGGGAGAGTTTGGGGAGAGTTTGAGGAGAGTTTTGGGAGAGTTTGAGGAGAGTTTGGGGAGAGTTTTGGGAGAGTTTGGAGGCGAGTTTGAGGAGAGTTTGGGGAGAGTTTGAGGAGAGTTTGGGAGAGTTTTGGGAGAGTTTTGGTGAGAGTTGGGGAGAGTTTTGGGGAGAGTTTTAGGAGAGTTTGGGGAGAGTTTGAGGAGAGTTTGGGGAGAGTTTGGAGGAGAGTTTGAGGAGAGTTTTGGGAGAGTTTGAGGAGAGTTTGGGGAGAGTTTGGAGGAGAGTTTGAGGAGAGTTTTGGGAGAGTTTTGGAGGAGAGTTTTGGGAGAGTTTTGGGAGAGTTTGAGGAGAGTTTGGAGGCGAGTTTGAGGAGAGTTTTGGGAGAGTTTGGGAGTTTGGAGGAGAGTTTGAGAGAGAGTTTGGAGGAGAGTTTTGGGGAGAGTTTTGGGGAGAGTTTGGAGGGAGAGTTTGGGGGAGAGTTTGGGGAGAGTTTGGGGAGAGTTTGGGGAGAGTTTTGGGGAGAGTTTGGGGAGTTTGAGGAGAGTTTGGGGAGAGTTTGGGGAGAGTTTAAGGGAGAGTTTGAGGAGAGTTTTGGGAGTTTAGGGGAGTTAGATCCTTAGAGCTCAGAAAAAGAATGCATGTTTTTCAGACACAAAAACACCAGGTACTGAATGAAGATGAGGGATTTAAACACCAGAAAAGTTCCGTACTGCACCTTTAACTTAAAATTGTAGTTAAAATCTCTGAAACCAATGTGACGGTGCTTAGTCTGAACCCAGTACCAGTATGTGAAAAATGTACCGTGTCGGACAATCTTACATAAACACTTTGAGTACAATAGAAACTGGAGGAGCTGGAGTCGTGCCACGGCTAAAACGTTCAACAGAAAATGATATGTCCAACGCTCAAAGGTCACCCCCCACACGACTGTTTATGTCCACATCATTAAGAGTGTGGGCTGTGACAGAAACCCCCCGTCTGCTGGAGAAACTAACATCCAGTTCAAAGTGCAGTGATCACTTTCATACTTTTTGGGCCCATTGATTAAGAAATATTGGACTGATATTCATAGAACATTGCAGGACATATTCAGATGTACATTTCCTTTTCTTTGGATGTTTACCACAGGACTGGATGAAAAGGGATAAATGCCTATTTATCGCTCCTTGTTGGTTGCAAGCAAAGAAATGGTTGTCACGGGAAGGACCCAATTTGACAATGTGGAGGGAAATTGGACATTTATCGAATGGAGGAGATGACGGCGTTGGTGAATGACAGGCAGGGTTGGTTTGTGTCCTGTTGGGAGAAGTGGGTGGAATATGTAGATCTAGAAATGCCCAATTTTCTTTAAGAATGTGACTAAATGGAAGATTGATGAGCAGTTTGTGGTCGCTCCCTTTTTGTTCCATTTGTGTTGTGTGTTCTGGTGGAAATGATGGGAATGGTTGTGAGGAGGAGAAAAATGTGTATGTTAAAAGTCCCCACCTTTGTAAAACACTAAAATGTGAGTGTAGGAGGCACAGAGCCCGGGTCAGTAAACTGTGGGTTCATCTTGGTCCAAGTTCAAGCTCAGTTTAGTCCTAACGTGGACCTGTTTTAGTCTGGGTTTAGTCCAGGTTTAGTCCGGGTTTAGTCTGTATTTTGATCTTATCACTGGGCATGAACGGGGCCTCCTGTGTTTAACCCGCCCTCCATGTTCGAGATGTGTTTGGGGTGAATATATAAACTGTAGAGAGAGGGCTGATATCTGCACCTTCGACCTTAAATCTAAAGCACAGCACAGTGTTTAGTTTAGGTAAAGCAGCTGCCCACAGAACATGTATAAACTGTATTTGAAGACAAAGTGAACAGGGTCAATGTGCTGCTCTCTCCATCTGCAGAAAAACATGTGGACGACTTAGTACAAAAAAATTAAACACAAACTCTGCAGATTGGCCCAAAAATATCAGCAGTTTGTCTGGATTATAAACCATCGGCGTCTGTCAGTAACGATCGCAGAGGTCAAGTATGTACTCAGTCTGTCTCTGTACTGTCCTTACTCTGTCCTTACTGTCTCCTCGTTGTGTCCTTACTCTGTCCTCACTGCGTCCTCGTTTGTGTCTTTACTCTGTCCTTACTGCGTCCTCGTTGTGTCCTTACTCTGTCCTCACTGCGTCCTCGTTTGTGTCCTTACTCTGTCCTTACTGCGTCCTCGTTGTGTCCTTACTCTGTCCTTACTGCGTCCTCGTTGTGTCTTTACTCTGTCCTTACTGCATCCTCGTTTGTGTCCTCACTGCGTCCTCGTTGTGTCTTTACTCTGTCCTTACTGCGTCCTCGTTGTGTCCTCCTCTCTGTCCTTACTGCGTCCTCGTTTGTGTCCTTACTGCGTCCTCACTGTGTCCTTACTCTGTCCTTACTTTACTCTTTGTGTCCTCACTGCGTCCTCGTTGTGTCCTTACTCTGTCCTTACTGCGTCCTCGTTTGTGTCCTCACTGCGTCCTCGTTGTGTCTTTACTCTGTCCTTACTGTCTCCTCGTTGTGTCCTTACTCTGTCCTTACTGCGTCCTCGTTTGTGTCTTTACTCTGTCCTCACTGTCTCCTCGTTGTGTCCTTACTCTGTCCTTACTGCGTCCTCGTTGTGTCCTTACCACTGAAACGTTACATGTGATAATAGACGTAGAAGTCGACTGGTGCCTCTGGGTTTTCTTGACTTAACTGTAAAGTTTGAAAGGCAAAAACATTAAATATCAGTAGTGCCAAAACACATTTTAAAAAAAAGATAAAAAACTGAAAAATGTCCGTTGGCTGTTAGAGTCAGAGTCAGTCAGAGAGACTCTGGACTGTTCAGAGGCAGGAGAACGTGTCGATAAAGGGATGTGGGGTCAGAGCCGCCGAGCAGGAGGTCCAGAGCAGGAGGTGCAGAGCAGGAGGTGCAGAGCAGGAGGTCCAGAGCAGGAGACTAAAAAGGGAATTTATGGATGTGGTGAAAGAGGACACGGAGCTACTGAACAGGGCTCAATACAGACTTTTTTAAGACTTAAGTGACACACTGTACGTGATCTAAACAGGACAAGCTCCTTTAGTCTGTTTATATTCAGGTTTATATTCATGTTTATATTCAGGTTTATATTCAGGTTTATATTCATGTTTATATTCAGGTTTATATTCAGGTTTATATTCAGGTTTATATTCAGGTTTATATTCAGGTTTATATTCATGTTTATATTCAGGTTTATATTCAGGTTTATATTCAGGTTTATATTCATGTTTATATTCAGGTTTATATTCACGTTTATATTCACGTTTATATTCACGTTTATATTCACGTTTATATTCATGTTTATATTCAGGTTTATATTCACGTTTATATTCACGTTTATATTCAGTTTATATTCATGTTCATATTCAGGTTTTATATTCATGTTATATTCACGTTTATATTCAGGTTTATATTCAGGTTTATATTTATGTTTTTATATTATGTTTATATTCAGGTTTATATTCACGTTTATATTCACGTTTATTCAGTCAGGTTTATATTCATGTTTATATTCACGTTTATATTCACGTTTATATTCACGTTTATATTCACGTTTATATTCACGTTTATATTCATGTTTATATTCAGGTTTATATTCACGTTTATATTCACGTTTATATTCATGTTTATATTCATGTTTATATTCAGGTTTATTGCTTTTGTTGCTGCCAATTGTTGCTGAAGGGAAAGATTTGTAGAGTTCGTTGAAATTGTTGCTGGTCTTGTGCAAATCCAGATAGAATTCAGTCAAGGACTTTAGCTCTAAGATTTCACCTACTGCAGGTTTTGAGTTGATGAAGGAAACCGGAGAGAGCAGAGGAAACTCACAAGACACTTCTCCAAACGAAACCTGCAAACTCAGGCAGGAAAGCCTGATCGTGAACTGTTCTTACTTTTAGGTGAGCGTAGTGAACTATTCTTACTTTTAGGCGAGTGTCGTGAACTATTCTCACTTTTAGGCGTAGTGTAGTGAACTATTCTCACTTTTAGGCGAGTGTAGTGAACTATTCTCACTTTTACGCATAGTGTAGTGAGCAAATCTCACGTTTAGGTGAGCGTAGTGACTATTCTCACTTTTAGGCGTAGTGTAGTGAACTATTCTCACTTTTAGGTGAGTGTAGTGAACTATTCTCACTTTTAGGTGAGTGTAGTGAACTATTCTCACTTTTAGGTGAGCATAGTGAACTATTCTCACTTTTAGGTGAGCGTAGTGACTTATTCTCACTTTTACGCATAGTGTAGTGAGCAAATCTCACGTTTAGGTGGAGTGTAGTGAACTATTCTCACTTTTAGGTGTAGCGTAGTGAACTATTCTCACTTTTAGGTGTAGCGTAGTGAACTATTCTCACTTTTAGGTGTAGTGTAGTGAACTATTCTCACTTTTAGGCAAGTGTAGTGAACTATTCTCACTTTTAGGCATAGTGTAGTGAACTATTCTCACTTTTAGGCGTAGAGTAGTGAACTATTCTCACTTTTAGGTGAGCATAGTGAACTATTCTTACTTTTAGTCGAGTGTAGTGAACTATTCTCACTTTTAGGCGAGAGTAGTGAACTATTCTCACTTTTAGGTGAGGATAGTGAACTATTCTCACTTTTAAGCGAGTGTAGTGAACTAATCTCACTTTTAGGTGAGCGTAGTGAACTATTCTCACTTTTAGGCGTAGTAGTGTGTGAACTATTCTCACTTTAGGTGAGCGTAGTAAACTATTCTCACTTTTAGGTGAGCGTAGTGACTTATTCTCACTTTTAGGTGAGCATAGTGTGAACTATTCTCACTTTTAGGCGAGCGTAGTGAACTATTCTCACTTTTAGGCGAGTGTAGTGAACTATTCTCACTTTTAGGCGTAGCGTAGTGAACTATTCTCACTTTTAGGTGAGTGTAGTGAACTATTCTCACTTTTAGGCGAGAGTAGTGAACTATTCTCACTTTTAGGTGAGGATAGTGAACTATTCTCACTTTTAAGCGAGTGTAGTGAACTAATCTCACTTTTAGGTGAGCGTAGTGAACTATTCTCACTTTTAGGCGTAGTGTAGTGAACTATTCTCACTTTTAGGTGAGCGTAGTAAACTATTCTCACTTTTAGGTGAGCGTAGTGACTTATTCTCACTTTTAGGTGAGCATAGTGAACTATTCTCACTTTTAGGTGAGCGTAGTGACTTATTCTCACTTTTAGGTGAGCATAGTGAACTATTCTCACTTTTAGGCGAGCGTAGTGAACTATTCTCACTTTTAGGCGAGTGTAGTGAACTATTCTCACTTTTAGGCGTAGCGTAGTGAACTATTCTCACTCTTAGGTGAGTGTAGTGAACTATTCTCACTTTTAGGCGAGCGTAGTGAACTATTCTCACTTTTAGGCGAGTGTAGTGAACTATTCTCACTTTTAGGCGAGCGTAGTGAACTATTCTCACTTTTAGGCGAGCGTAGTGAACTATTCTCACTTTTAGTAGTAGTGTAGTGAACTATTCTCACTTTTAGGCGAGTGTAGTGAACTATTATCACTTTTAGGCGTAGTGTAGTTAACTATTCTCTCTTTTAGGCAAGTGTAGTGAACTATTCCCACTTTTAGGCATAGTGTGGTGAACTATTGTCACTTTTAGGCGAGTGTAGTGAACTATTCTCACTTTTAGGTGAGCGTAGTGAACCATTCTCACTTTTAGGCGAGCGTAGTGAACTATTCTCACTTTTAGGTGGAGTGTAGTGAACTATTCTCACTTTTAGGCAAGCGTAGTGAACTATTCTCACTTTTAGGCAAGTGTAGTGAACTATTCTCACTTTTAGTCGAGCGTAGTGAACTATTATCACTCTTAGGCGAGCGTAGTGAACTATTCTCACTTTTAGGCGAGCGTAGTGAACTATTCTCACTTTTAGGCGAGCGTATTGAACTATTCTCACTCTTAGGCGAGCGTAGTGAACTATTCTCACTTTTAGGCGAGCGTAGTGAACTATTCTCACTCTTAGGCGAGCGTAGTGAACTATTCTCACTTTTAGGAGAGTGTAGTGAACTATTCTCACTTTTAGGAGAGTGTAGTGAACTATTCTCACTTTTAGGCATAGCGTAGTGAACTATTCTCACTCTTAGGCGTAGTGTAGTGAACTATTCTCACTTTTAGTCGAGCATAGTGAACTATTCTCACTCTTAGGCGTAGTGTATTGAACTATTCTCACTCTTAGGCGAGTGTAGTGAACTATTCTCACTTTTAAGCGAGTGTAGTGAACTATTCTCACTCTTAGGCGTAGCGTAGTGAACTATTCTCACTCTTAGGCGTAGTGTAGTGAACTATTCTCACTTTTAGGCGAGCGTAGTGAACTATTCTCACTCTTAGGCGTAGTGTAGTGAACTATTCTCACTTTTAGGAGAGTGTAGTGAACTATTCTCACTCTTAGGCGAGCGTAGTGAACTATTCTCACTCTTAGGTGAGCGTAGTGAACTATTCTCACTCTTAGGTGAGCGTAGTGAACTATTCTCACTCTTAGGCGAGCGTAGTGAACTATTCTCACTTTTAGGCGAGCGTAGTGAACTATTCTCACTCTTAGGCGAGCGTAGTGAACTATTCTCACTCTTAGGCGAGCGTAGTGAACTATTCTCACTTTTAGGAGAGTGTAGTGAACTATTCTCACTCTTAGGCGAGCGTAGTGAACTATTCTCACTCTTAGGCGAGCGTAGTGAACTATTCTCACTCTTAGGCGAGCGTAGTGACCTCTCTCTTCATGTTTCTGCTCCTGGACGTGTTTAAAAATGCTCTGAACAGTGTCGTTATTACACATATTTAAATCCATCGTCACTTGTTCCACAGTTTATTGTTTGTGCTTCATCTTTCAGCTCTTGTAGTATTTCTTTATATAGTTTTATTTGTCCTGGCACCAGTGCTGCAGCTGATATTGACACAGAATACTCAGGACTGTTACTACACATCGTTCACCTAGCAGCAAACAGGAGCCCCCTTTTATTGGATTTGCAATAATAAAATCTTTGCAATTTCCTGTGCAGCGTCCGTGTCTCCCCGAGCGGGCAGAGATGGGGCCGGGACACAGTTGATACAGGCTACAGTATTAATTGTGTTTTTTTTTCATGAGAACGCAGTGAGTTTCTTTCTTACTTAATAACCTGTCGCCACAGCAGCCGCTCAATCAAGGCTTATCTGCGGCTCCTGTCACAGCGACGAGCTCAGGGACCAGGGGCCGGCACAGTGTGATACGCTGCTTTTAAATATCACAAATGCACGACAGAATCACCACCACACAACATGTAAACTGTGATAAAAAGAATCATTTCAAAAAGATCAAGACTATTCTGAAAAACAGGCCACGATTATTTCAAACTGTTCAAGAAATGTTGTGTATCTGACGCGTCTTTTTCGAAATTTAAAGCTTTTCTGTGTATTCTGCATGTTTACTGTGTCCAGGAGGAGATTTGATATAAACCTCTATGATTTTCTGCCTTTTCCTGAAACATAAATGTTATTTATTGTTATTGTTTGAATATTTCCATGTTCCAAACATCGAACTGGTGCAGTGGTTTAAGTCGCTCCTGACACCAGCCCTCCTCCGGCTCGTTTAAGTAGAATAATAACGACTTTCACAGACTGCTTTTCAAAGTTTGGTGAAAAATAATTGATGTAGAGCCAGATGAAGTTGATTTGACAAGTGTTTCTCTTGTGTCCACTTATCCTCTGTCCATAAAAGTCTTTTTATTTAATGTCTCTCTTTGTTCCCATTTCACATTCTACTCACACCATCAATCTTCCTCCACACTGTTCACACGCCGCACATGGACCGAGTTCACCGCAGGTTTGATCCAAAAACGTTTGTACTTCAGGAAGTAAGTCCGGTCAGGAATGATCTCGAGTTCTCCAGCCGCTCTCCAGCCTTAGACTCCGAGAGTTTGAGGTCGTGTGTTTGTGTTTAAGACGATTCAGGTTCAACTGTGAGACTGAGACGGTTTTAGTGAAGAAAATCTCAACACAAAGTGAGAAGCTCGTTCAGTTTTCTCACTGGATGAACAGAGATGTTTGTCCTGTTTAGACGCTGTTCGCTCCTTAAACTTCATCATTAAAGTTTCTTTACACATGTTCCATCTTTAAATATGATCGAATGTTTTTATGTTCTAACAGTTTATACCAGGAGAAGTACAACGCCTCCATCTTTAAGAAAAACTAAACTCGAGCGTGAACCGAGCGTGAAACTCTTTTTATTAGTTTGACGTCACATGATCTCGGAGAGAAAATGTTCTATTTGAAAAAAAAAGTCTGCAGGTGGATTATAATGACGCTTTACGGGTGCTCTGTGTGGGTGCTCTTTGCGGGTGCTCTTTGCGGGTGCTCTTTGCGGGTGCTCTTTGCGGGTGCTCTTTGTGGGTGCTCTTTGCGGGTGCTCTTTGCGGGTGCTCTTTGTGGGTGCTCTTGAGGAAGTCATGATGGACTGGAGCTGAGATGTTTGAGATGTTTGTTTCTGCTCGAGACACTTTGCTGAACTAAAACCTTTAATGAACAGTTTTATTTGCAGCTGAATAAGTCAGAAAATGAAAAACTTAAACGTAAAACGTCTAAATCCCCCGTGTTGTGCACAGGTGCGTTTCTGCTGCCCTACCTGCTGATGGCGGTGTTCGGGGGGGTGCCTCTGTTCTACATGGAGCTCGCTCTGGGACAGTTTCATCGCAGCGGCTGCATCTCCATCTGGAAACACATCTGCCCCATTTTTAAAGGTAACGCCCCTTTAAAGGCAACGCCCCTTTAAAGGTAACGCCCCTTTAAAGGTAACGCCCCTTTAAAGGTAACGCCCCTTTAAAGGTAACGCCCCTTTAAAGGTAACGCCCCCTTTAAAGGTAACGCCCCTTTAAAGGTAACGCCTCTTTAAAGGTAACGCCCCTTTAAAGGTAACGCCTCTTTAAAGGTAACGCCCCTTTAAAGGTAACGCCCCTTTAAAGGCAACGCCCCTTTAAAGGTAACGCCCCTTTAAAGGTAACGCCTCTTTAAAGGTAACGCCCCTTTAAAGGTAACGCCTCTTTAAAGGTAACGCCTCTTTAAAGGTAACGCCCCTTTAAAGGTAACGCCTCTTTAAAGGTAACGCCCCTTTAAAGGTAACGCCCCTTTAAAGGTAACGCCTCTTTAAAGGTAACGCCTCTTTAAAGGTAACGCCTCTTTAAAGGTAACGCCCCTTTAAAGGTAACGCCTCTTTAAAGGTAACGCCCCTTTAAAGGTAACGCCCCTTTAAAGGTAACGCCCCTTTAAAGGTAACGCCTCTTTAAAGGTAAACGCCCCTTTAAAGGTAACGCCCCTTTAAAGGTAACGCCTCTTTAAAGGTAACGCCCCTTTAAAGGTAACGCCCCTTTAAAGGTAACGCCTTTTAAAGGTAACGCCTCTTTAAAGGTAACGCCTCTTTAAAGGTAACGCCCCTTTAAAGGTAACGCCTCTTTAAAGGTAACGCCCCTTTAAAGGTAACGCCTCTTTAAAGGTAACGTCCCTTTAAAGGTAACACCCCTTTAAAGGTAACGCCTCTTTAAAGGTAACGCCCCTTTAAAGGTAACGCCTCTTTAAAGGTAACGCCTCTTTAAAGGTAACGCCTCTTTAAAGGTAACGCCCCTTTAAAGGTAACGCCTCTTTAAAGGTAACGCCCCTTTAAAGGTAACGCCTCTTTAAAGGTAACGCCCCTTTAAAGGTAACGCCTCTTTAAAGGTAACGCCTCTTTAAAGGTAACGCCCCTTTAAAGGTAACGCCTCTTTAAAGGTAACGCCTCTTTAAAGGTAACGCCTCTTTTGGTTTCAAGGTTTCTTTCTCTCGAGTGTTTGGACGCTGAATCTGAAGTGTTCTCTGCACTGAAAATATAATTTATCTAAAATGATTAACTGAGTTGGTATTAATGACTCATAACGAAGCATGAAGAAAGACTTAGTTCATAACTGTTTAGTAACAATGTCAGAGACGAGCTGCACCTTCAGACAGATATAAGGCAGCAGGAATCTGAGCAGAACTGAAGAAGGATCTGATCAGAGCTGAAGAAGAGACTTGGACGAGCACCGATCGTCTTCACTCCTACGACGTTTTGTCCATTTACAGATGTGATGTTGGTTTTACTCTGGATCAGACCTGGACGACTGAGGGACACACAGACTCTAAACTCAAACTCTTCATTATGTCGATGATCTGACATGTCGTGCACTAAAAACACTTTATTATTCTCTAAACGCAGGACTCGCAGGTTCAGTAAAACCTGCAGTGTGTTATTTGTGAGCCGAGGTGTGAGAGACAGCGGCCGTCCTCTGTGCCCCCGACAGAAGACCCTCGTCTCCTTGTACCTTCTGTGGACTCTCTGTAATGGAAATCCTCACATTTTCCCTCCAAATGCCACACTCACAAACTTGTGCTTATGTAAATGATGTAAATGTCACACACTTTTACCCAAAGAGACGTGGAATCAGCCTGGATCTGCTCACGAGCTTTGTACAGCGAGACGGACAATTTAAACAAACTCATCTTCATCTGGAAAAGCTCCACTCGTCCAGGACGGTGTCAATCTCAGGGTTTTACAACGATTCACAGCTCGATTTACTGAATGTCTCTCCTCCATTTACTGAATGTCTCTCCTCCATTTACTGAATGTCTCTCCTCCATTTACTGAATGTCTCTCCTCGCTCGGTGTCTCCATTCTCACCACAGCCGTTTGTTTTAATGATCTTGTGTCTTTCCAGTCAGTGCTTCTTTATTCAGTTGTTGAGGACAAACCGGGACTAAACCTGGACTAAACCTGGACTAAACCGGGACTAAACCGGGACTAAACCGGGACTAAACCGGGACATGTAAATTTTTGATTCCATCTAAACCTGGACTAAACCGGGACTAAACTGGGACTAAACCTGGACTAAACTGGGACTAAACCTGGACTAAACCAGGACGGAACCAGGACTAAACCTGGGGGCTAAACCAGGACTAAAACCAGGACAAAACCTGGACTAACCAGACTAAACCTGGACTAAACCAGGACTAAACCAGGACTAAACCAGGACTAAACCAGGACTAAACCAGGACTAAACCTGGACTAAACCTGGACTAAACCTGGACTAAACCAGGACTAAACCTGGACTAAACCAGGACTAAACCTGGACTAAACCAGGACTAAACCTGGACTAAACCAGGACTAAACCAGGACTAAACCAGGACTAAACCAGGACTAAACCAGGACTAAACCTGGACTAAACCTGGACTAAACCTGGACTAAACCGGGACTAAACCGGGACTAAACCAGGACTAAACCAGGACTAAACCAGATCTGAACCAGGACTAAACCAGGACTAAACCAGGACTAAACCAGGACTAAACCAGGACTAAACCAGGTGACTCAGTGTTTGAGTTTTGTTTAAATCCGTCTCTCTTCCTCGACTTTGACGATGTTTAAATCCAGGCTCTGTTCTGTTTTTCTACATGTGACTGAGAGTTTTATTCTGCACTTTTTTAATGTTCATTTATGACGATTATTCATGTTTTGTCGTATTGTGGTTTCCGTGTCTTTCTTCTTCTGTAGTGACTCTTCACACTCACACATAAACTTGTTTTTCAGGCATCGGTTTTGCCATCTGCATCATCGCGCTCTACATCGCCTTCTACTACAACACCATCATGGCCTGGGCGCTGTATTACCTGCTCTCGTCCTTCAGACCCGTCCTGCCCTGGACCACCTGCACCAACAGCTGGAACACCCCCAACTGCAACCGCTACATCTGGACCGACCACAACATCACCTGGTCCAACTCCTCCACCTCCCCCGCTCAGGAGTTCTATACGTAAGTGCATGTAAGTGGGAGGAAGGAAGGAGGAAGGAGGAAGGAAGGGCAAAGGAAGGGCGTAGGAAAGTCAGAGGAAGGAAGTAGGAAGGAAGTAGGAAGGGCAGAGAAGGGAGTAGGAAGAGCAAAGGAAGGGCGTAGGAAGGAAATAGGAAGGGCAAAGGAAGAGCAGAGGAAGGGCAAAGGAAGGAAGTAGGAAGGGAGTAGGAAGGGAGTAGGAAGGGCGTAGGAAGGAGGTAGGAAGGACAGAGGAAGGGCGTAGCAAAGGCGTAGGAAGGGGGTAGGAGGCGAGGAGAGAGGAGAGGGGAGTTAGGGAGGATGCTTGGTTTGTTCCAGGTGTTAACGAGGAGTTTTCAGGGTTGGTTCATTGGTTGATTATTGTTGAAGACAATAAACATAAAACATAAAACAGATATAAACTCTGTATTTGTCTTTAGTAATGACACGATTTTGATGATAATGTAAAAACTGCAGGAGACGTTAAGGCTCGAACTGTGAATTTGTCAGAAACAGATGCAGCTGTTTCTGGGAAAAGTTAGAAACAGGTTTTATCGTCACGTGGAGGAAAAAGTGGAGATGATACAGAGTCTTTTGGACAGTGAGACGAGCGTCGTCTCTGCATCATTATAAATCATTTTAAAGGAGATGTAGTTGTTATATTATTATAAATATTATTATAAATCATTTTAAAGCAGATATAGTTATTATATTATTATAAATATTATTATAAATCATTTTAAAACAGATGTAGTTATTATATTATTATAAATATTATTATACATCATTTTAAAGCAGATATAGTTATTATATTATTATAAATATTATTATAAATCATTTTAAAGCAGATGTAGTTATTATATTATTATAAATATTATTATAAATCATTTTAAAGCAGATGTAGTTATTATATTATTATAAATATTATTATACATCATTTTAAAGCAGATATAGTTATTATATTATTATAAATATTATTATAAATCATTTTAAAGCAGATGTAGTTATTATATTATTATAAATATTATTATAAATCATTTTAAAGCAGATGTAGTTATTATATTATTATAAATATTATTATAAATCATTTTAAAGCAGATGTAGTTATTATATTATTATAAATATTATTATAAATCATTTTAAAGCAGATGTAGTTATTATATTATTATAAATATTATTATACATCATTTTAAAGCAGATATAGTTATTATATTATTATAAATATTATTAAAATCATTTTAAAGCAGATATAGTTATTATATTATTATAAATATTATTATAAATAATTTAAAAGCAGATATCGTTGTTTTTAGTCGTTCATTGTAAAGTTAAATCCGTTCATTCTCTCATTGAGCACGTTTACATTCTTCCATCATTTTTCTGAGAATGTTATGTCTTTTTCCGATGTGTGAGTCTTACTTTTCCTCTGTTTGTACAAGTTCCTCTAAGTGTAATAACAGGAGCTCCGTGTTTAGTCCGAGTCCTGCGTCCGGCTCTATCTGATCTCAGGTGATTCGGAGCGAAGTCAATATCCTCCTGTGGGAAGGTCTTTGTGATTCTTTGTAATATTCCCTGGTGTTGAGGGTGATATCTGCTGGCTCCGTCTTATCAGAGCGTCCCGGGACAGTTTCCATGTTTGTGTGGGGCTGAGTCGGGGTTTATCTGGACGTGACTTTTCCTTCTTAATGTTTTAAAGTAACAAATTCCCACCTCAGCGGCGCCGGCGTTTCCTGTTTTAAACATAAATCAGGTCCTGGTTCATCGTCAGCGCAGAGCTCAGAGTCAGAATATTCAGCTCACTGTTCACATTAAAGCCACACTGCGGAAGTTTTTAGCCCTAAAAAGAGACAGATAAAGGTTTTTGTTTTGTTTTTTTGGTATTTTTATTGCAGAAAATCTGAGCATCGTGTGACACTGTTGTGTCTGTAGTTCAGGAGAGTTAAACACACACTCATTTTGTTTCTCTGTTTTTCTTTCTTCTGAATCGATGATGCACCACAGTCGATTTAAATGTGCGACCTCCCCCCATCAGCCCCTGTCACACACTCACTCTCACTCTCACTCTCACTATCGCACTAACTCACACACTCACTCTCACACTCACACTCACTCTCACACTCTCTCCACACACACACACACACACACACACACACACACTCACTCACTCTCACACTCCCTCTTACACTCTCACATTTATTCTCACACTCACACACTCTCACTCTCACACTCACTGAAGGTGGGTCGAGTGTTTTCGCAGTGTTGACTCTTCATCAGGAGTAAACTGTGTGAACCAGACGTGAGGATGTCTAAGACGTGTGATGCAGAACCGTGTTTCTCTCTGTATTTCTCTGTCTTTTATATTTCACTCTTCAGAGTGACAGTTTAACTCACTCCTCTCTCTCTCGTGTTTGTCCCTGACAGTCGGCAGGTCCTGCAGGTGCACCGCTCTCCTGGTCTTCATCACTTGGGCGCGGTGAGCTGGCAGCTGGCCCTGTGCCTCCTCTTCATCTTCACCATCGTCTACTTCAGCATCTGGAAAGGAGTCAAGACGTCTGGGAAGGTACGACACACGGCGCCTGTGAGCCTGAGGCGTCTGCGGAGGGAGGTGTCCACTGAGGGAGGTGTCCACTGAGGGAGGTGCACGCCGAGGGAGGGGGGTGACGTGTCCGCTTAGGGAGGTGTCTCCTGAGGGAGGTGTCCGCTGAGGGAGTTGACGTGTCTGCTGAGGGAGGTGGTGATGTCACCACTGAGGGACGGAGTTGACGTGTCCGCTGGGGGAGGTGTCTACTGAGGAAGTGGTGATGTCTCCGCTGAGGGAGGTGTCTCCTGAGGGAGGTGGTGATGTCTCCGCTGGGGGAGGTGTCCACTGAGGAAGTGGTGATGTCTCCGCTGAGGGAGGTGTCTCCTCAGGAGGTGGTGATCTCTCTGCTGAGGGAGATGTCCACTGAGGGAGGTGACGTGTCCGCTGAGGGAGGTGTCTCCTGAGGGAGTGTCCGCTGAGGGAGGTGACGTGTCCACTGAGGGAGGTGTCTCCTGAGGGGGGTGGTGATCTCTCTGCTGAGGGAGGTGTCTCCTGAGGGAGGTGTCTCCTGAGGGAGGTGTCCGCTGAGGGAGGTGTCTCCTGAGGGAGGTGGTGATCTCTCTGCTGAGGGAGGTGTCTCCTGAGGGAGGTGTTCGCTGAGGGTGGTGTTATTGATTATTTCTCCTCCTCTTTATCAGGTGGTGTGGGTGACAGCCACCTTCCCGTACCTCGTCCTCCTGGTGTTGTTGATTCGTGGAGCGACTCTGCCTGGAGCCTGGAGAGGCGTCGTCTTCTATCTGAAGCCGGACTGGGGCAAACTGCTCAGCACAACAGTGAGTGTGTTTAAAACCGCGATTGAAAGTTCAGTTATTTAAAATGATAATGTCTAAAATACAAAACATGATAAGATTCCAGCCTGACAGTCGTTTTTCTCGATTGTTCTCATGATCTTCAGGTCTGGATCGATGCTGCAGCTCAGATCTTCTTCTCGTTGGGTCCAGGGTTTGGGGTTCTTCTCGCTTTCGCCAGCTACAACCCGTTTCACAACAACTGCTACAAGTAACACACTCGAACCCTCACCTGCTCGTGTACGATCAATTTCAAATCTCTATAAACGCTGTTGTTCCTCCAGAGATGCTCTCGTGACCAGCTCTGTCAACTGTCTGACCAGCTTCATCTCGGGGTTTGTGATCTTCACGGTTCTGGGCTACATGGCCGAGATGAGGCAGCAGGACGTGGACACGGTCGCCAAGGACGCAGGTGTGAAGATTTATGACAATAATCAATACAAATGAGAGAAGTGATCAATATAAGAGAGAGAAGTGATCAATATAAGTGAGAGAAGTGATCAATACAAGTGAGAGAAGTGATCAATATAAGTGACTAACTTAACAAACAAGTGACTTAACAAACACATAACTTAACACATAACTGAACAAACACATAACTTAACAAACACATAACTTAACAAACAAATAACTTAACAAACACATAAGATAAACACATAAACTTAACAAACACATAACTTAACAAACACATAACTTAACAAACAAATAACTTAACAAACACATAACTTAACAACACAATAACTTAACAACACATAACTTAACAAACACATAACTTAATCAAACACATAACTTAACAACAAATAACTTAACAACACATAACTTAACAAACACATAACTTAACAAACACATAACTTAACAAACACATAACTTAACAAACACATAACTTAACAAACACATCACTTAAACAAACACAAACAACTTAAAGTGACACACATAACTTAACAAACACATACTTAACAACCACATAACTTAACAAACACATAACTTAACAAACAAGTGATCATAACTTAACACATAACTTAACAAACACATAACTTAACAAACACATAACTTAACAAACAAATAACTTAACAAACACAATAACTTAACAAACACATCACTTAACAAACAAATAACAACAAACACATACTTAACAAACAACTTAACTTAACACATCACTTAACAAACACATCACTTAACAAACAACAACAAACACACATAAGTTAACCAACACATAACTTAACAAACACATAACTTATAAACACAATAATCTTAACTTAACAAACACATTACTTAAACAAATAACTTAACAACATAACTTAACAAACACATAACTTAACAAACACATAACTTAACAAACACATATCACTTAACACATAACTTAACAAACACATAACTTAACAAACACATAACTTAACAATAACTTAACAAACACATAACTTAACAAACACATAACTTAACAAACACATAACTTAACAAACACATAACTTAACAAACACATAACTTAACAAACAAATAACTTAACAAACACATAACTTAACAAACACATCACTTAAACAAATAACTTAACAAACACATAACTTAACAAACACATAACTTAACAAACACATCACTTAACAAACACATCACTTAACAAACACATAACTTAACAAACACATAACTTAACAAACACATAACTTAACAAACACATAACTTAACAAACACATAACTTAAACACATAACTTAACAAACAAATAACTTAACAAACACATAACTTAAACACATAACTTAACAAACACATAACTTAACAAACACATAACTTAACAAACACATAACTTAACAAACACATAACTTAACAAACACAACTTAACAAACAAATAAACTTAACAAACACATAACTTAACAAACACATAACTTAAACAATAACTTAACAAACACATAACTTAACAAACAATACTAACTTAAACACATAACTTAACAAACACATAACTTAACAAACACATAACTTAACAAAACACATAACTTAACAAACACATAACTTAACAAACACATAACTTACACAACAAACAAATACTTAACAAAACAAACACATAACTTAACAAACACATAACTTAACAAACACATAACTTAACAAACACATAACTTAACACACAACATAACAACAACAAACACTAACTAACAAACACATAACTTAACAAACACATAACTTAACAACAAACACATAACTTAACAAACACATAACTTAACAAACACATAACTTAACAAACACAAACTAACTTAACAAACACAAACTTAACAAACACATAACTTAACAAACACATCACTTAACAAACACATCTTTAACAAACACAACACTTAACAAAACATAACTTAAAACACATAACTTAACAAACACATAACTTAACAAACACATCACTTAACAAACACATAACTTAACAAACTTAACTTAAACAAATAACTTAACAAACAAATAACTTAACAAACACATAACTTAACAAACACATAACTTAACAAACACTACTTAACAAACACATAACTTAACAAACACATAACTTAAACACATAACTTAACAAACCACATAACTTAACAAACACATAACTTAACAAACACATAACTTAACAAAACCACATAACTTAACAAACACATCACTTAACAAACACATAACTTAAAACAAACACATAACTTAACAAACACATAACAAAACAATAACTTAAACACACATAACTTAACAAACACATAACTTAACAAACACATAACTTAACAAACACATAACTTTAACAAACAATAACTTAACACACACATAACTTAACAAAACACATAACTTAACAAACACATAACTTAACAACACACATCAACTTAACAAAACACATTACTTAACAACACATAACTTACAACACACACAACTTAACAACACACACTAACTTAACAACACATCCACTTAACAAACACATCACTTAACAAACAAATAACTTAACAAACACATAACTTAACAACACATAACTTAAACCCATAACTTAACAAACACATTAACTTAACAAACACATCACTTAACACACATAACTTAACAAACACATAACTTAACAAACACATCAATTAACAAACACATAACTTAACAAACACATAACTTAAAAACACATAACTTAACAAAACACATAACTTAACAAACACATAACTTAACACAACACATAACTTAAACACATACCTTAACAAACACTTAACAAACAAATAACTTAACAACACATAACTTAACAAACACATAACTTACAAACACATAACTTAACAAACACATAACTTAACAAACACATAACTTAACAAACACATAACTTAACAAACACATAACTTAACAAACACACACATAAACACATACTTAACAAACACATAACTTAACAAACAACACATCACTTAACAAACACATAACTTAACAAACACATAACTTAACAAACACATAACTTAACAAACACATAACTTAACAAACACATAACTTAACAAACAAATAACTTAACAAACACATAACTTAACAAACACATAACTTAACAAACACATCACTTAACAAACACATCAATTAACAAACACATTACTTAACAAACACATAACTTAACAAACACATAACTTAACAAACACATAACTTAACAAACACATAACTTAACAAACACATAACTTAACAAACACATAACTTAACAAACACATAACTTAACAAACACATAACTTAACAAACACATAACTTAAACACATAACTTAACAAACACATAACTTAACACATAACTTAACAAACACATAAACAAACACAATAACTTAACAACACATAACTTAACAAAACACATAACTTAACAATCACATAACTTAACAAACACATAACTTAACAAACACATAATTTAAACACATAACTTAACAAACACATTACTTAACAAACACATAACTTAACAAACACATAACTTAACAAACACATCACTTAACAAACAAATAACTTAACAAACACATAACTTAACAAACACAACTTAACAACAATAACTTAACAAACAAATAACTTAACAAACACATAACTTAACAAACACATAACTTAACAAACACATACTTAACAAACAACATCACTTAACAAACAAATAACTTAACAATCACATAACTTAACAAACACATAACTTAACAAACACATACACATAACTTAACAAACACATAACTTAACAAACACATAACTTAAACACACATAACTTAACAAACACATACTTAACAAACACATAACTTAAAAACACATAACTTAACAACACATCACTTAACAACAAACAAATAACTTAACAAACACATAACTTAACAAACACATAACTTAACAAACACATAACTTAACAAACACATAACTTAACAAACACATAACTTAACAAAACACATAACTTAACAACCCATAACTTAACAAACACATAACTTAACAAACACATAACTTAACAAACACATAACTTAACAAAACTTACATACACATAACTTAACAAACACATAACTTAACAAACACATAACTTAACAAACAAATAACTTAACAAACACATAACTTAACAAACACATAACTTAACAAACACATAACTTAACACGTTGTACCTCTGTCTTTGTACCAGATCGAGCTCCATCTTCTCACAGTCTCTTCTTTTTCCAGGCCCCAGTTTGCTGTTCATCATTTACGCCGAGGCCATCGCCAACATGCCGGCCGCCACCTTCTTCGCCATCATCTTCTTCCTGATGATCATCATGTTGGGTCTGGACAGTACAGTGAGTCTGACGTCACTCTGTTTTTCACTCTGTTTTTCAGGGTTTAAGCTCAGACTTTAAAGACAAAATGATCCATGTTTGAATCAGCGGCACCACTTTGGGACAAGTTTGATCACGACCCAGGTCACGTAGGAGTAAAGTGTCTCCAAAAATGTTATTCATGCAGTTTTAGGAGCATAAATGTCACAGATGACACTATGAAATGAAGCCTAGAGAACACGAGACTCCAGTTTTGATATTTATTTACTTAGTTTATGATGATTTGTCCCAGATTTAAATAAACAGTTTTTATACCAAACACACATTAAAGGGCCTGTAACAGATATTTCCCATGTGTCTGAGCGACTGTGTGCTGTCTTTACCTGGTTATAAAGCGTTTTCCTGTCTGATAATCAGGAAGTGCATGCATGCTAGTTGTTGTTGGCTTCACAGTCGTGCTAAAACTCCACCCTGGTCTCTGAAAATAGTGAAAATCACTTTAAAACTCATTGTGGTGAGTGAGTAGGATGTTCTGAAGGCGTGAGGTCAGTGAGGAGTCACTTTGCCTCTTTGCTCGTTGTGTTTTTCCTCTTTTAAGACGCTCAGACGTCGGCTCCAGCTCGTTTAAATAATCTGTGAAATAGACACTGCTCTCTCCTGCGTTAATGAAACCTTGGCTTCGTTCTGCTCCCGTCTGTTTAACGTCGCTGTGTTGGCGAGCGCTCGTCGCTTCTTAAACCCTAGAAACAGCCTGGTGTTTACCTGCGGCTCCTTCATAGTAACTGTGGATATTATTTCTCATTTTGAATAACGGAGCAGAAAAAACAATGTGATATGACAGAGATAGTGGAGCACAGAGGTGAGATTGTCTCCGCCGAGGCCTGAGTTTATCTGGTCAAACGCAGCCAGCTGGAGACGGCGCCGCTCTTATCTGTCTGTGATAATCAGGCCTGAATCAGAGGATATTACACACCTCTCATTGTACAGCTTTTTAATGCTCCTGCAGCTTCACGTTTTGGAGCTTTTTGTGCCTTGTGTAACACGACGCCTCTCGCACAAAATACTCTCATAAAGTGAAGATAGTGTTTGAATATAAATATTTAAAGGACTTATACGCTCTGCTCATGTCGTTTTTTGATTCACTGAAGGAGCAGAATGAAACTTTTTCTTTTCTGTGTCTGAAACGTTCACACTTTTATTTATTTCACACATTTAAATAAAACTTCAGCTGCTCAAAGTGACACATAAAAAGTAAAAAAAAACAAAGATAAAACACTAAGAGATATCCCGTCGAGCCACATTTAATATAATATAAACGCAACGATGTGTCCTTTATTCAGTCAAATTACAGACGTTTTTATCTCATCACTCCTGCGACGCCGTTTGCGTCGCCGGTTTGTCCTCGTGAAGCTGAGTTTTACACCGTTTTGTGAAACATTTCCACCAGGACAAGCACATCTTTTCTCTACGGTTTTAGATCCTTTTCCTAAAAACAAACCTCGTTTCTTTTTACTGTTTTGATCTAAATCACCACAAACTGATCTTAGTCACTGGGTCAAACGATTTTTATTAAACTTCTACTGATATGGTCCAAATTACTTTCCGAGTTTGTTCATTTTGTAAAATACAGGTTTCCACAAGGAGTAAAATGTCAGAGGAGGATTAATTATGTTTAAAGGTGGAATAACGTCACATTTCACATTTTAACACTTTATTTTTCTGTGTACCTGTGTGAGTTTTGCTGTGACGGTGTTAAAACCTGAAGATCTGTGAAAGTAAAAAAGTCTGTCTATCCATGACAAACTAACGAGTCCTCTGTACCCCGATAATCTGTTATAATCTGTTATAATCTGTTATAATCTGTTATAATCTGAGTTAACCTGCTGTTGTTGTGCAGTTCGCCGGCCTGGAGGGGGTGATCACTGCCATGTTGGACGAGTTTCCTCACGTTCTGGCTAAACGACGCGAGCTGTTCGTGTTCGGTCTGGTCTGCGTGTGTTACCTCGGGGCTCTGTCCACTCTCACCTACGTCAGTCTCACTAATGTTACATCACTTTAACTATAAATGTACAAAAGTCAAATGTTTAAATGTGGTCAGGGCGGAGCGTTTGTGGTGAAGTTGTTCGAGGAGTACGCCACAGGCCCAGCGGTCATCACGGTGGTGCTGCTCGAGGTCATCGCCGTCTCTTGGTTTTATGGTAATTAGACTTTTTTAAACATTTAACTTTCTCCATTTTTCAGATAATCCCCAGTTTCTCAAACACATGTATTTGTTTGCATCTGAATGAGGTTTTCAGAGTCTTATTTTGTACTTTGTGTCCAGGCACCACTCGCTTCTGTAACGACGTGCACTACATGCTGGGCTTCTACCCGGGCTGGTTCTGGAGGATCTGCTGGGTCGCCATCTGCCCCATTTTTCTCCTGGTGAGACAGTGTTTATTTTACTCTAATATTTAACACGTCATTACACTGCACTGAGGAGAAAGTGAACAGGGTCGGACCTGGACGAGGAAACGCTGGAAACACCAGGCGTCACGTGGAGCAGCAGAGTCTCTGAGGCCGACTGTTGTGTCCTTAGGCAAGACACTTTCTCCCCCACACGGCCCCGTGTGAGTGTGGTGTGCACGAGGCGTGTTTTTGGAGAGGCCAATGGAAACTTATGCAACAACATAATCACTGTCTTCTTCTCCTTCTCGTTTGTTGAACTGATCTCAGCTGATCTTCTGATCTCAGCTGATCTTCTGATCTCTGCTGATCTTCTGATCTCTGCTGATCTTCTGATCTCTGCTGATCTTCTGATCTCTGCTGATCTCTGCTGATCTTCTGATCTCTGCTGATCTCAAAGCCTGTTTTTCTTCCTCAGTTCATCATCATCAGTTTCCTGGCCTTCCCTCCGGATGTGAAGTTGTTCGATTATCACTACCCTCAGTGGACCACAGTCCTGGGATACTGCATCGGCGTGTCCTCGTTCATCTGTGTCCCTATTTACATGGTCTACCACCTGCTCAACGCAAAAGGCTCCTTCAAACAGGTTCAGCTCCTATTTATTATATTTAATAACACAAAAGAAGACTTTTATTTTAATACTGCTCCACCACAGAACATGAAACTGTCACTGGTCCTCAGCTCGTTTCTGTTTATGTCTAAAAGTATTTTATTAATCTTTATTTACACAGGGAGAGAACTGAGACTCTGTTAAATACAGAACAAGACCAACAAAAACAAATAAAACAGGTGTAAAAGTTCATTTAAAGCATTAAAACAGGAGCAGGTGTGAGGTTCATTATTAAAAAGCTGCAGTGGCTCCAGTTTATCCAGTTTTCCGTGTCCTTGAAATATATTCCATTTTTGGGAAGAAAAACAACCAAAAGCTTTTTTTTCCCGATTTCAGTTCTGCTGCGGCCAGTTTTTAGACGTAGATAATCATGTTGTATTAAAATGTTCAGGTCCATGAGAGACTCGTGTATTAGTGTTGTTCTTCGTGCTCGTGGTTCACAGACTGAACAGTGACGGGTTTAAATTCCTCACCTGTTATGAAACAAAGGAGTGAAACTGAGTTTGTCTGTAAAAGGAGGAGTCGTGGTTCCTCAGCAGAGGTCACCTGAGGGTCAGCTGCTCGAGCAAAGACAGAGCGACTCTGGAAAACTTACATTAAAAAACTAATAATGATCATTTTATTCATAATGAACTTCACATTTTAAAGAAAAATAAATCATTACCAAAAATATAGAGTAGAACAAAAATACAGAAACAACAACATGATGAAACGAGGCTTTAACATGAATAAAATAAAATGTTTTTATCGTTGTGCAGATTAAATAAACTCTTTACTATCGAGTTACTTTACTCTTTTTGATCACGTTACATGTCCTTATGGTCACATGATGCACGAGTCAAACATCCAGGGGCTCTATGTTCATGTTTAACTCTGTGAGACGAGGAGCAGCAGGAGCAGGAGGAGCAGCAGGAGGAGCAGGAGCAGCAGGAGGAGCAGGAGCAGCAGGAGGAGCAGGAGCAGCAGGAGGAGCAGGAGCAGGAGGAGGAGCAGGAGGAGGAGCCTGTGTCGTGTTGACTCCTGTCAGTCAGACACAATGGCTCCTCTCCACACTGAAGTCAGGCTTTGTGTCCAGGCTCCTGAAATGCACAGAGTCAACAGAACCTGAGCCACGCCCCCTGAGCCACGCCCCCTGAGACACGCCCCCTGAGACACGCCAGTGAGCCACGCCCTTGAGCCACGCCCCTGAGCCACGCCCCCTGAGCCACGCCCCTGAGCCACGCCCCTTATGAACAAAAAAAAATAAATTGTTTCATAAATGTTTTTTTGGTTCATAAAAGTTTTTGTTTTGTTTATAAATGTTTTTTTTTTTTGTTCTTAAATGTTTTTTTTGTTTCATAAATTTTTTTGGTTTCATAATTTTTTTTGTTTTATAAATGTTTTTTTTTTTTTTTTTTTTTTGCTTCATAAATGTTTTTTGGTTCATAATTATTTATTTATTTTGGTTCATAAATGTTTTTAGGTTCATAAATGTTTTTTTTTTTTTGTTCATAAATGGTTTTTTTTTGTTTCATAAATGTTTTCTTTTGTTCATAAATGTTTTTTTTGTTCATAAATGTTTTTTTTTTGTTCATAAATGTTTTTTTTTATTTTTTTTTTTTGTTCATAAATGTTTTTTTTTTCATTATGTTTTTTTTTTTTGGTTCATTTGTTTTTTTGTTGTTCATAAATGTTTTTTTTTGTTCATAAATGTTTTTTTGGTTCATAAATGTTTTTTTCTTCTGTTTTAGTTTTGATTTTGTCTTTTGTTTCAGCGTCTCCTGAAGAGCATCACGCCTGTGCCGTCCAGTGAGCACCACAGAGACTACATAGTGACCAACGCAGTCTGACCAAACCTGACCAAAAAGAGGCGCCGCTGTAGACGCTGCAGAGAGCGCCCTCCACTGGTCACACTGCAAAACTACAGGACAAGGGGGCTACTTTTCACCGTCTTTGCCTCTTACCTCTCCTTCATTTTTACGCTCGTGTTGTTCATTATTTATCCATGTTTCGACAAAACAATAAGCTTTTATTCAGGTTTAGGGATTCTTATTTTTAAAGTTGTTTTTCCTTAAACGCTGTAATAAATATTTAAATAAAAACAGTTCAGAGAAGCAAACAGGAGCCACCAAACCTCTGTGTGAATGTCAGTGTGTTATTGTGCCTCAAACAGGATCCTCTGACATGTTCTGGACCCAGAGAGTCTTAAAAAAGTGAAAATATCCAGAAAATACACGATCTTCCCTCTGCAGTTTTACAGAATTATACATGTGTTTGTGCAGCTTCAGCCTCTGTGGTGGAAACGATCTGTGTCAGAACAAACAGAACCACATCTGAACTTTAGACACACAGCACAAGTTAAACTTTTAAAATTAGCACCTCACCTAATTAACTTTATTTAAAGTTCAGTTCAATCTGTTTAGATCCATATTTTGATGAAAACCAGCTGGACCCTGTTGAGTTTACCTCAGACTGTTATTAAAATCCACATCGTGTCGTCTGTTTAAAATCTCTCTCCTGTCAGGACGTCCCGTGTTCTGACAGCTGTCAATCACAGGCCCCGCCCCCTCTTCATGTCCGCATCGACGTCCGGCGTCTCCGGCTCCGGCGTCTCCGGCGTCTCCGGCGTCTCCGGCGTCTCCGGCGTCTCCGGCGTCTCCGGCGTTTTCCTCCAGACAAAGACTGTTCAGTGCTCCTGTTTACTCCTCTGTGTGATGTTACCTGTTACATATTATTATTATCATTATTATTATTATTATTATCATTATTATTATTATTATCATCATTATTATTATTATTATCATTATTATTATAGAGAAAATCCTGTACTATTTCGTAAAGGAGGCAGCCATTTTCACATAATAATTCTGTCGTACATAAAGTAATAATCTCACTGTCTCTGCTCCGTCGTCGGTTGTATTTTTATACTTTTAATTTATACATTTCAAAAGTAGCAGAATTCAGGTATTTTACATTTGTTGCTAAAGCCAAATATATCTCTGTTTCCATATTTCTAAAGACGTAAAATCTGTTTGAGTTTCATGGTTGTTTTGTTGTGGCTAAAGGGACAAAGTGTGAGATAATTATAATGTGTAAAAGACAAAAACACTAAACACAAAACCAACAGAATGTTGATTATAAAACGAGGAGAGAAACATTTATTTGATTTATAGATATATTGTAAACTCCATGTGTCTCAGTACTGATCCCTGTGGAGTCCCAGATCATTCTGTGCTTTAGAAATAGAACCAAAAAAGGATTAGAGCGAATAATAAAAATAATATTATTAATGTCATAAAGACTCTGCGATTTACTTTGGACCAAAAATGCGTGTGCCACGTGCCTGTGAGTGTCCGTCAGTGGAGCAGGTTTGACGAGTACTGTACTTCATGTGTACTTCATGTGTACTTCATGTGTACTTCATGTGTACTTCATGTGTACTTCATGTGTACTTCATGTGTACTTCATGTGTATTTAGACGATGATATTGTTGTAATAATATATTTGGTGCAGGCCTGTCTCCTGTGAGCCTGAGTGTGTGATTCTTTGTGATCTGTGTCGTATCTGCCAAAATGTCCTGAAGTGGATCCCCTCTGTCTGACCTTTGACCTCTGACCTCTGACCTCTGAAGTCTATGTATGTCTAAAATGTTCTGAGAAACACTTCTGTATAGAATAAATATATATATAAATAAATATATGGTAATAACAGATAATAAAGATATATGGGAGAAAACACGTGTTGTTTTTGTGTCTGACGCTTGTTCAGGTTTTTTTAAACTGTTAATAAAGTAAGTTTTACTTTTTATAAGATGCTGGAGTAAAACTCGACATATTTATCATTTCTGTGACATTATTCTTGTTTTAGTTTTTTATCTTTTGCTTTAAAGTCAGATCTCGTGGCTCTGGTTCAGCTCAAGCACAAAATAAATAAATTCTCCAGCTCAAAGTCCTGACCTCCCCCTCCCCCTCTTCCTCCTCCTCCCTCCTCCCCCCCGGTGGCCGGTGAGGTCTGGCCCGTGTGAGGTCAGGCCTGTGAGGTCAGGCCTGTGAGGTCAGGCTGTGTGAGGTCAGGCCTGTGAGGTCAGGCTCTGTGAGGTCAGGCCTGTGAGGTCAGGTCCTGTGAGGTCAGGCCCTGTGAGGTCAGGCCTGTGAGGTCAGGCCCTGTGAGGTCAGCCCTGTGAGGTCAGGCCCTGTGAGGTCAGGCCTGTGAGGTCAGGTCCTGTGAGGTGAGGCCTGTGGGGACATCAGGTCCTGAGGTCAGGCCTGGGAGGTGTGACACTTGAGGTCAGGCCCCGGTGAGGTCAGGTGAATGTGAGGTCAGGTCCTGTGAGGTCAGATGGTGCAGACTGTCAGGCCTGTGAGGTCAGGTCTGCCCTGTGGGTCAGCCCTGTGTAGTTTAGGCCTGTGTGTAGGTAGATTAATGAAGAGGGACAGGTCCTGTGAGGTCAGGTCTGTGTGAGGTCAGGACGAAGGTGGATAATGTTATTTCATGTTTGAGGTTTTCATGTGAGGTCATTTTCTAAAAAGGCCCGGTGAGGTATTATGCTTGAGGTCAGGCCTATGAGGTATTGTGATTAGGCCCTGGAGCCTATTAAGGTCAATAATAAGGTCAGGCCCTGTGAGGTCAGGCCCTGTGATAATAAGGCCCTAATCAGGCCTAAGGTCAGGCCTGTGAGGTCAGGCCCCGTAAGGTAAGGATAATGAGGTCAGGCCTTCATGAGGTACAGGCTCTCTTTAGTTTCACTCTTGAGGCCAGGCCCTTTGACAGATCTGCTCCAGTGAGGTCAGGCCCTATGATTCAGGCCGTGAGGGTATTTTAATGGAGGTCATTTGCCATTTGGTCAGGAACTGTGAGGTCGACTTCCTGTGAGGTCCCCCTGTGAGGTCAGGCCCTGTGAGGTCCTCCTCCTCTCAGGCTGCTGAGGTCCCTCCCTCCTCTCCTCCTCTTCTCTCTCTCCTGTGAGGTCAGGCCTGTGGTCAGGCCTTCCTCCTCTCCTCTCCTCCTCGAGGTCCTCTCTGTCCCCGTCTCCTCCTCGGGACATCAGGGCCTCAGTGAGGTTGTGGTTGTGTGACACTTGACTCACACACAGCCCAGTCTCTGTGGCCTCTGTGAGGGCTCCTCCTCGGGCCGATGGTGCAGACTGGCAGCCTCTCATGTGTCAGTCTGCCCTGTGGCAGCTGTGGCTGTAGTTTACAGGTCTGTAGAATTAATGAAGAAGGGACAAAGAAAGAAATCTAGAAAAATCTCTTCCTCCAAGACGAATGGATAATGATTATTTATGTTTCATATCCTCTCTCTAGTCATTTTCCTCCTCTCTCCTCCTCTATTATTATTATTATTATATTAATAATAATAATAATAATATAATAATAATGATAATAATAAAATCCTTCATGACTTACAGATCTCTCTTTAGTTTCACTCTTTGCCTTTTGACAGATCTGCTCCAGAAATATTTATATTCAACGTCACTATTTTAACGGAAAATCCTCCTCTGGCCTCGAACTCCTCTCTCTGCTCCTCGACATCTCCTCCTCTCTCCTCCTCTTCTCCTCTCTCCCCCTTTCCTCTCTCTTTCTCCTCTCCTCCTCTCTCTCCTCCTCTCCTCCTCTCTCCTCTCTCTCTCCTCTCTTCTCTCTCTCTTCTCTCCTCTCCTCCTCTCCTCCTCTGTCCTTCTCTCCTCCTCGCTCCTCCTCTCCTCCTCTCTCCTCCTCTCCTCCTCTGTCCTCCTCTCTCCTCCTCTCCTCCTCTCCTCCTCTCTCCTCCTCTCCTCCTCTCTCCTCCTCTCTCCTCCTCTCTCCTCCTCTCTCCTCTCTCCTCCTCTCTCCTCCTCTCCTCCTCTGCTCTCTCTCCTCTCCTCTCCCTCTCTCCTCTCCTCTCCTCCTCCTCTCCTCCTCGCTCCTCTTCCTCTCTCCTGATTTTCAGATATTTTGTACCTGTGAAGAGGAAATGAAAGAGCCTTTTTCTCGCCCTGATCTGTTTTTTATCTCGTCTTCCTCTCGCTCGAGCCGGGGCCGTGTCCCCAGCTCTAATGAACTCATTTTACACAGAGGGAGGAGGAGGAGGAGGAGGAGGAGGAGGAGGGAGGAGGAGGAGGAGGAGGAGGAGGAGGAGGAGGAGAGGAGGAGGAGGAGGAGAGAGGAGGAGGAGGAGAGGAGGAGAGGAGGGAGGCAGAGGAGGAGGAGAGAGAGGAGGAGGAGGGAGGAGGGAGGAAGAGGAGGAGGAGGAGGAGGAGGAGGAGGAGGAGGAGGAGGAGGGGAGGAGGAGAGGGAGGGAGGAGGAGAGAAGGAGAGGAGGAGAGGAGGAGGAGGAGGAGGAGGGAGAAAGAGGAGGGAGCAAGAGGAGAGAGGAGGAGAGGCCCGAAGGAGAAGGAGGAGGAGGAGAGGAGGAGGAGAGGAGGAGAGAGGAGAGAGGAGAGGAGAGAGGAGGAGAGGAGGAGGAGGAAGGAAGGGAGGGAGGAGGGAGCAAGAGGCGAGAGGAGAGGAGAGAGGAGAGGAGAAGGAAAAGAGGAGGAGGAGGAGGAGGAGAGAGGAGGAGAGGAGGAGGAGGAAGAGAAGGGAGGAGGAGGAGAGAGGAGAGGCGAGAGGAGGGAGAGGAGGAGGAGGAGGGAGGAGGAGGAGGAGGAGGAGGAGGAGAGAGGGGGAGGAGGGAGGAGGGAGGAGAAGGGAGAAAGAGGAGAGGAGGGAGAGGCGAGAGGGAGAGAAGGAGGAGGAGAAGGGAGGAGCGTCTTATCTCTTCTTTGAGAGGGAGGAGTCGTTTCCTCGAGGCTCAGGAGGAGAGGAGAGAAGGCTGGTGTCCAGAGGAGTCCAGGTTCTTTCCATGTTCTGTGAGAGGATTCTGCCTGCAGGTTCTAGGAGGAGGAGGAGGCAGGTTCTTTCCAGGAGGAGTCCAGGTTCTGTCCAGGTTCTACCCAGGTTCTGTGTGCAGGGAGACCCAGGTTCTTTCCAGGTTCGAAAGGGTTCTGAGGGTTCTAGGAGGAGGTTCTGGAGTGCAGGTTCTACCCAGGAGGAGAAGAGGAGGAGGAGGTTCTGTCCAGGTTCTACCCAGGTTCTACCCAGATCATCACACAGTTCTGTGTACACACGTGTTCTTCATCACAGACGTGTCCATCACCTCATCATCTTCATCACACACATGTTCTTCATCACAGGTGTGTTCTTCTTCACACACGTGTTCTTCATCACAGGCGTGTTCTTCATCACAGGTGTGTTCTTCATCACAGACGTGTTCTTCTTCACAGACGTGTTCACAGACGTTGTTCTTCATCACAGACGTGTTCTTCATCACAGGCGTGTTCTTCATCACACACGTGTTCTTCATCACAGGTGTTCTTCTTCACACACGTGTTTCTCACAGGCGTGTTCTTCATCACAGCGTGTTCTTCATCACAGGCGTGTTCTTCACATCGTGTTCTTCTTCACAGGCGTGTTCTTCTTCATCACACATACGTGTTCTTCTTCACACACGTGTTCTTCATCACAGACGTGTTCTTCATCACAGACGTGTTCTTCATCACAGGCGTGTTCTTCATCACAGACGTGTTCTTCATCACAGACGTGTTCTTCATCACAGGCGTGTTCTTCATCACAGACGTGTTCTTCATCACAGACGTGTTCTTCATCACAGACGTGTTCTTCATCACAGACGTGTTCTTCATCACAGGCGTGTTCTTCTTCACACACGTGTTCTTCATCACAGACGTGTTCTTCATCACACACGTGTTCTTCTTCACACACATGTTCTTCATCACAGGCGTGTTCTTCATCACAGACGTGTTCTTCATCACAGGTGTGTTCTTCTTCACACACGTGTTCTTCATCACAGACGTGTTCTTCATCACAGGCGTGTTCTTCTTCACACACGTTTCTAATGAGAATCACTGGGCCCTGGGTAAATGTGCTCTTTACCCCTCAGTCCCACACTGCCCCCATCTGGAAACATGCGAGAGGTGCAACTGTTAAACTGAGGCATGTCTGTGTCTGAAGTCCACACACAGTTAAATGAGTCTGTCTCTGCTGAACCAGTTTCTCCTTCTGTCCGTGTGATAGTGGAGCTTGTGTCGCCCTCTGCTGGTTGAGTGCAGCTCCTGATTTGAACCTCACACAGGACCCTGCAGTGACAGAGCTCCAGCACCAGGGGCAGTAGAGCGCCGTGCAGCACAGATCAGGGTGTGGACAGAACAGACAAAATGTGCTTTAAATTCACAGCTCTGTGTTATGTAATGTTATTTTTATTAAGTTTTTTAATATTTTTGCTTATTTTACAGTTTGTTCCAAATCTTTAAAATAAAACACGACTCTTAAACGTGATACTCAGACTGAAATTATCAAATAAATACACAACTAGAGTATTGGGACGACAGTGTGATACTATTAGTCCTGTCCCAGAACCGATACTGAGCTTTTTCTACTACTATAATAAACAATACTACTACTACTACTACTACTACTACTACTACTACTACTACTACTACTACTACTACTACTACTACTACTGCTACTATTCTGTGACTGTATATACTAACACTACTATTGACGACGTCTTGTGCAGATCTGTTTTATTTTCTAGCCCTTATAGAAGCTGTTTTTGCAGATCTGTTTGTATTTAATCATATTTTTCTGTGTAATTTGAATAATTTCAGTTTTGACCCAGGAAAGATTTTCAAATTTAAATCCAGTTGATGAAGAAAAGAGGAAACACGAGCTGCTGTGGTTAAATCTGCAGATCCTTAATTACAGGAGGAGGATTGTCTCAGTTCTGCTAAATCCACCTCATCCCTTTTCCCCTCGTGCTCGTCTTAATCTGATTTTGTGAGTGTTTCTCTGTCCTTAAACCTGCTCACTCTCGTCTGTCTGAACAGTTCAAACACCAGCTGCTCTTTTGTCATTCAAATAAACTGGTCAGAAGAGCTGCTGTTTCTCTGAAGATGCAGTGAGAACATTGGACGAGCACATCATCCATCACCCTGTCAGGACCAGACCGTGATGCTTTTTACTATTTGCATTTTCTCGTTCATTACCCCAGACGCTTCTTCTTATACTGCACATTCACTACAACGTCGAGCACTTAACAGTCACTTTTCTGTTCAATCATACTGAGATAAATGGGTCTCGTGTTTGTTTCAGTGGTTTAAATGATCGATATAAGATGGAGGAGGGTGAAGAGGAAAAAGGGGGAGACAGAAATAAAGAGAAATAGAGCGAGGGAGGAGGCAGTGACCCAGATAATTCAATGATGTGGGTGAAATGAGACTCTGGCCCATCACACGGGTTATATCCCACAGACCACAGAGGGACAGGGACAGCTCTGGAAATGGAGAGGGTCCCAAAAGGTGGTGAGGGGATGGAGGTGAGGGAAGGTGTGGGTGCTTCTGGTGGTGAGGGGACGGAGGTGAGGGGACGGAGGTGAGGGGACGGAGGTGAGGGGACGGAGGTGAGGGGACAGGTGAGGGGGGCTTCTGGAGGTGAGGGGACAGGTGCTTCTGGTGGTGAGGGGACGGAGGTGAGGGGACAGGTGCTTCTGGAGGTGAGGGGACAGGTGCTTCTGGAGGTGAGGGGACGGGTGCTTCCTGGGAGTCTCATTTCCCATGTGGGTAAAATATTGAGATGGTTTTAATTTACCTGTTTTTTAATTAAAATAAAATAAAATAATACAATTTTATTAAATTAAGTTTAATAAAATAAAATAATATAAAAATTAAAAAATAAAATACAAAATAAAAATAAAATAAAATAAATAAAATAAAAAATAAAAAATAAATTAAATTAAATTATAATTATAATTATATATATATATTATAATAAAAATATAAAAAATAAATACAATTAAATAAATTAAATTATACTTAAAATTTGTTTTGATCTGATTCAATGATACAGGAAAAAAAACCTTTAATACTTTAAATGGTCATGTCTCATTTAGACTTGATCATGGGGTTCATTCACACTTTTGGTTTAAATTCTTGCACGTTCATCATTCAGGATTAAACATCACTAAACCTGAATCTAAACGCGTTATGTCAAAGGACTGAGAGTCATTTCCTACTTCCTCTCCTCTAACCTCCTCACACTGACCTTCTCCTGACTCCATCACTCCATCCTCCTCCCCCAGCTCCACACATCACACCCTCATCCCTCATCTCCCGAGAGACACGAACCGTCTGAGAAAACATAAAAATGTCATGTCAGGTCTTAGATCCAAGAACACACACATGTATTTTTCATGAGGGATCAAACCTGAGAAATAACACACCCAGAGGAATTCAATCTGGAAAAGAGTTTTACAAAATATGTTCTAGAGGAGAAGGTTCAGTAGATTCACAGATGTTTATATCATGTTTTTCCACCAATACTGAATCAGTTTAACAGACAAGACACTCACAGCCATTCAATGATGCAAGAAGACAATGCTCATGGAGAAAAAATAAGATTGTTTTTACTCTTGGTTTTGGCTGTTTAATTTATTTTGAAATATCTGTGTATGTGCGCGTGATTGTGATGAACTTCCTTGTTGAATTGCAGTTTAATTGCAGACTCCGGGACAGTCTTTGGGTGAATGGCCTGGAGCAGAGGTTTGACAGCTGGAAGCTACTACGCATGCGCAGAACACCGGCGAGGCGTTCCTTCAGTGTAAAGCAAACCGGAAACAGTCAAAACAAAACCGTTACCGAGGGTTAAAAGCTGATTTAAACAATTAAACCAAGACAAACTTTGTTGACACTTTAATAGATTTTACACAACTATTTTACGTAAAGATAAACGTTACTTAATGTTGTTTTAGAGGGAAAGAGGGCGATGTTTAAGTCATTTTGTGCGCTGTTTGTTTTATTTTGAAATACCCAAACCGGATGTTTACGTGGTATATGTCTGACTTTCTTCTTCAGGAGCAGCTGCAGCGACACACGGAAACAGCCGAAGAAGAACCGGAGAAAGACCGGAGAAGAACCGGGAAAGAACCGGAGAAGAACCGGGAAAGAACCGGAGAAGAACCGGGGAAAGACCGGAGAAACACCGGAGAAGAACCGGGGAAACACCGGAGAAGAACCGGAGAAGAACCGGAGCATGAGCACACCGGGACCTCTGAGGCTGAGGTGACCAAGACCCGGGCCCGAAGAGCGGGGACACGATGGCGCTAGTGACGGTCCAGAGGTCTCCGTCCCCGAGCACCACCTCCACCTCCACCTCCAGCCCCTGTGTGTCTGTGAGTATGAACCACCTCCACCTCCACCTCCTGCCCCTGTGTGTCTGTGAGTATGAACCACCTCCACCTCCACCTCCAGCCCCTGTGTGTCTGTGAGTATGAACCACCTCCACCTCCAGCCCCTGTGTGTCTGTGAGTATGAACCACCTCCACCTCCACCTCCAGCCCCTGTGTGTCTGTGAGTATGAACCCTCCTCCACCTCCAGCCCCTGTGTGTCTGTGAGTATGAACCACCTCCACCACCTCCACCTCCAGCCCCTGTGTGTCTGTGAGTATGAACCGCCCTCCACCTCCAGCCCCTGTGTCTGTGAGTATGAACCACCTCCACCTCCAGCCCCTGTGTGTCTGTGAGTATGAACCACCTCCACCTCCAGCCCCTGTGTGTCTGTGAGTATGAACCACCTCCACCTCCAGCCCCTGTGTGTCTGTGAGTATGAACCACCTCCACCTCCAGCCCCTGTGTGTCTGTGAGTATGAACCACCTCCACCTCCAGCCCCTGTGTGTCTGTGAGTATGAACCACCTCCACCTCCACCTCCAGCCCCTGTGTGTCTGTGAGTATGAACTACACCACCTCCACCTCCAGCCCCTGTGTGTCTGTGAGTATGAACCACCTCCACCTCTCCAGCCCCTGTGTGTCTGTGAGTATGAACCACCTCCACCTCCAGCCCCTGTGTGTCTGTGAGTATGAACCACCCACCTCCACCTCCAGCCCCTGTGTGTCTGTGAGTATGAATCACCTCCACCTCCAGCCCCTGTGTGTCTGTGAGTATGAACCACCTCCACCTCCAGCCCCTGTGTGTCTGTGAGTATGAACCACCTCCACCTCCAGCCCCTGTGTGTCTGTGAGTATGAACCACCTCCACCTCCAGCCCCTGTGTGTCTGTGAGTATGAACCACCTCCACCTCCCAGCCCTGTGTGTCTGTGAGTATGAACCACCTCCACCTCCAGCCCCTGTGTGTCTGTGAGTATGAACCACCTCCACCTCCAGCCCCTGTGTGTCTGTGAGTATGAACCACCTCCACCTCTACCTCCAGCCCCTGTGTGTCTGTGAGTATGAACCACCTCCACCTCCAGCCCCTGTGTGTCTGTGAGTATGAACTACACCACCTCCACCTCCACCTCCAGCCCCTGAGTGTCTGTGAGTATGAACCACCTCCACCTCCACCTCCAGCCCCTGTGTGTCTGTGAGTATGAACTACACCACCTCCACCTCCAGCCCCTGAGTGTCTGTGAGTATGAACCACCTCCACCTCCAGACTTCAGGCTGATTTAAATGTATTCCATTTCCAATGTAAATTCTGATTTGAACATTTCCACCTCCAGCCCCTGTAAGTGTGAGTAAAACTCACTTTTTACCTCATTTTAGATGTCGTGTCTGTGAGTACAGATCATCATAGTTCACCACAGACTTCATGCTTCATTTAAAGGTTTTAGTTTTATATGTAAGTTTGATTTACAGGTCATTTGACATCACAAGGTTCGTAAACTCACTTTTTAGGATCATTTTAGATGTCACACACGTGTTTACAGATCATCATAGTTCATCATAGGTTCATGGTTCATCATAGGGTCATAGTTCATTACAGGTTCATCACAGGTTCATCACAGGGTCATAGTTCATCACAGGGTCATAGTTCATCACAGGTTCATAGTTTCACTCTTAGAGTCACTTTTCTGTTTATTTTAGGGAGACAGTCACTTGTTTTTTGTTCATATAAATAATGTAAATTGTGCTTTAGTTTGAGCTGATTCTACCGGAACATTTCTCCAAATCAATGTCACTGCATCGACTGTAACTGAAGACGAGCCTGATCTGCACTTTCACCGAACAGATCGAATCACAGCCTCACAGCCTCACAGCTCCAGCCTTTATCCAACGAGATCCACTTACACTTTAGAAACACGGTTTTAACAAGGAAACTGTTTCATCTGGACCCGGACGTGATCTAATCTACTTCAGGTTTAGTCCTGGTTTAGTTCTGGTTTAGTCCTGGTTCAGGTCCTGGTTTAGTCCTGGTTTAGTCCTGGTTTAGTCCTGGTTCAGTTCTGGTTTAGTCCTGGTTTAGTCCTGGTTTAGTCCTGGTTTAGTCCTGGTTTAGTCCTGGTTTAGTCCTGGTTTAGTCCTGGTTTAGTCCTGGTTTAGTCCTGGTTTAGTCCTGGTTTAGTTCTGGTCTGGTTCAGGTTTAGTTCCGTGTTTAGTCTAAGTTTTATTGTGGTGTTTGTGTAAATGTGAACCCACCGTCAGATACATTTGAACTTTAAATATTACAGGATTGTTCTTTAGTCTCTTCAGCTCTGAATCTCTGAAACTCTGAAACTCTGAATCTCTGAATCTCTGAATCTCTGAAACTCTGAAACTCTGAAACTCTGAATCTCTGAATCTCTGAAACTCTGAAACTCTGAATCTCTGAATCTCTGAAACTCTGAAACTCTGAAACTCTGACTCTGAATCTCTGAATCTCTGAATCTCTGAAACTCTGAAACTCTGAAACTCTGAAACTCTGAATCTCTGAAACTCTCAATCTCTGAATCTCTGAAACTCTGAATCTCTGAAACTCTGAAACTCTGAATCACACTAAAACGTCCTCAGCACAAACATGAGGAAGGGCATCTGATCTAACACTATCATGTTCATGTGACGCTGAGACGTCCTTCAGTTTAAATCTGAGACTGGTCATGATGTGATGTCATTTGATGTTTAACTTGAATTACGACGATGATCAAATCAGATCAACACGATGTTTCTTCTGGTCCAGGATCGAGCTGTAAAATATAAAAACATCTGCTGTGAGTGAGATTAACTTTATATTTGCAGTTCATGTTTTGGTAAAGGACTGAGTTCAAAGTTCACATTTAACCACATCCAGGAGTATTGACAAAGACAAACTCACACAAGAATCACGTTTCAGAAGGTGTTTGTGCAGATCCAAACTACAGGATTATCAGTTTTTCTGCAGAATAAGAGGAGATTTTGTGGTTTGTCTTTTGTGATTTGGTAATTATTCAAACAGTTTCAGTTTGATTGTGATTCCTCCTGCAGCCCCAGTCGTCAAATTATAAAAACTAAACAGAACACGGATTCTGGATGTGCTGGGGGGACATGCAAACGGATAAAACGCCAAAGTAAAGTCCTTTTTAAGCACAGTTGGCGTCGCATTGAAGTGAATGAGGATAATCAGGTTAGTGTAACGGGGCTGATCAGACTGAACAGGAAACTCTCTGATCCACTGTCACATTTTGAGGCTTTGCACAACTGGCCTCAACCATCACCAGCATCTTTCACCTTTTAGACGTAAATCTTTACTGTAAAGATGGTGGAATATAACAGAAAACCAACTAGCACTGGCTGATATGACAGAATAATGCGTCTTTTTTCTGTGTATTGGTGATTCATGATTTCTGGTTCTATTTTAACCACGAAATGTTTCTAAATCATGAGTCGGATCATTAATGAGACGACCACAACTTTACTCTAAAACATGAGTGAAACGCTTCTAATGTTCTGATTTTTACTAATGAAACAGGCTGAATGAAAAATATGTCAAATACAGTAATGTGATTGTGTTTAGATTGAAGTTTTGAAGTATTGACTGAAACATGAGCCAATAAAATCACACAAAACTCACATTTCAGAACATGCACAGATCTGAACTACAGGGTTTTAGATTTTCTGCAGAATAAGACTGGACGTTCTGGAGGATATAAATAGGTCAGATCATCATGAAATTCCTTAAGATACATGTGTGTAATTGTAGCTGAAAGGGGCTTTTCTTGTGAATGTTTCAGAAATGTAGAATTTTAAAAACCGTAACATGAACCTTCAGACTCTGTTAGACCCGGGTCTGATTCTCTCTCCTTCATCGACACTTTGTCCCGGCTGAAAACAGTCGCTCCTTGTCTGTTGATTTATGCACAATCAGACTCTCTGATTTGGACAGTTTTATTTTTCAGATCAAAGTAAAAAGCCTCTTGAATAGTCGTGTTTTGTGTTTTGTAGCTTTGAGGCGAAGTGGAGCCTGTGGAGGCTGCAGCTGCTGGTCATAAGACGAGACGAGAGACAGACGAGAGACGGGAGAGAGACAGACGAGAGACAGGCGGGAGACAGGCGAGAGACAGGCGAGAGAGGGAGAGAGGACAGAGAGAGACAGAGGAGAGACAGAGGAGAGGCGACAGAGGAGAGACAGAGAGAGAGAGAGACAGAGAGAGACAGAGGAGAGACAGAGGAGAGACGGGAGAGAGACAGGCGGGAGACAGGAGAGAGACAGACGAGAGACAGACGAGAGACAGAGGAGAGACAGAGGAGAGACAGAGGAGAGACAGAGGAGAGACAGAGGAGAGAGAGAGAGGAGAGAGACAGAGGAGAGAGACAGGAGAGAGACAGAGGAGAGACAGAGGAGAGACAGAGGAGAGAGGAGAGAGAGAGACAGGCGAGAGACAGGCGAGAGACAGGGAGACGAGAGACAGAGGAGAGACAGAGGAGAGACAGAGGAGAGAGAGAGGAGAGAGACAGGAGAGAGACAGGAGAGAGACAGAGAGAGACAGAGGAGAGACAGAGGAGAGACAGAGGAGAGACAGGCGAGAGACAGGCGAGAGACAGAGGAGAGAGACAGGAGGAGAGACAGGCGAGAGACAGAGGAGAGACAGAGGAGAGACAGAGGAGAGACAGAGGAGAGACAGAGGAGAGACAGAGGAGAGACAGGAGAGAGACAGAGGAGAGACAGGAGAGAGACAGGAGAGAGACAGAGGAGAGACAGAGGAGAGACAGAGGAGAGACAGAGGAGAGACAGGCGAGAGACGAGAGCGAGAGACGGGCGAGACAGGCGAGAGAGACAGACGAGAGACAGGCGAGAGACAGGCGAGAGACAGGCGGAGAGACAGAGGAGAGACAGACGAGAGACAGGCGAGAGAGACAGGCGAGAGACAGAGCGAGAGACAGGCGAGAGACGGACGAGAGACGGACGAGAGACGGACGAGAGACGGACGAGAGACGGACGAGAGACAGAGGAGAGACAGAAGAGAGAGACAGATGGAGAGACAGGTTTGGACAGAGGAGTGTCCACCATAATACATAATGGTGTTACCAGATAGAGACCAGGAGAGACACCATTAGAGTACACCATTATGTACACCTTTATCTTCTCCATGACACAGGTTTAAGGCGGTTTGCTGAATGTCTCTCCCTGTTTCACTCTCTCCATTTCACTCTCTGTTTCACTCTCTCCTCGTTTCACTCTCTCCCGGTTTCACTCTCTCTGTTTCAGAGACTTCGTTTCACTCTCCCCGTTTCACTCTCTCCATTTCACTCTCTCCCCGTTTCACGCTCTGTTTCACTCTCTCCTTGTTTCACTCTCTCCCCGTTTCACTCTCTCCGTTTCACTCTCCCCGTTTCACTCTCTCCTCGTTTCACTCTCTCCTCGTTTCACTTTCTCTCCGTTTCACTTTCTCTCCGTTTCACTCTCCCCGTTTCACTCTCTCTTCGTTTCACTCTCTCCCGTTTCACTCTCTCCTCGTTTCACTCTCTCTTCGTTTCACTTTCTCTCCGTTTCACTTTCTCTCCGTTTCACTCTCCTCGTTTCACTCTCTTTCCATTTCACTTTCTCTCCGTTTCACTCTCCCCGTTTCACTCTCCCGTTTCACTCTCTCCGTTTCACTCTCTCCCGTTTCACTCTCTCCGTTTCACTCTCTCTCTCCGTTTCACACTCTCCGTTCACTCACTCCCTCCGTTTCACTCTCTCCCTCGTTTCACTCTCCCCGTTTCACTCCCTCCGTTTCACTCCCTCCGTTTCACACTCTCCGTTTCACACTCTCCGTTTCACACTCTCCGTTTCACTCTCCCCGTTTCACTCTCCCCGTTTCACTCCCTCCGTTTCACACTCTCCGTTTCACACTCTCCGTTTCACACTCTCCGTTTCACACTCTCCGTTTCATTCTTTCCCTTTCACACTCTCCGTTTCACTCTCTCCGTTTCACTCTCTCTGTTTCACTCTCTCCGTTTCACTCTCCTCGTTTCACTCTCTCCGTTTCACTCTCTCCGTTTCACTCTCTCCGTTTCACTCTCTCCGTTTCACTCTCTCCGTTTCACTCTCCTCGTTTCACTCTCCTCGTTTCACTCTCTCTGTTTCACTCTCTCCGTTTCACTCTCCTCGTTTCACTCTCTCCGTTTCACTCTCTCGTTTCACTCTCTCCGTTTCACTCTCTCCGTTTCACTCTCTCCGTTTCACTCTCCTCGTTTCACTCTCTCCGTTTCACTCTCTCCGTTTCACTCTCTCCGTTTCACTCTCTCCTTGTTTCACTCTCTCCGTTTCACTCTCTCCGTTTCACTCTCTCTGTTTCACTCTCTCCGTTTCACTCTGCAGTCGCTCCGTCCCATAAAGCGTCAGGAGAAGCTGTGACACTGAAGCCAGATCAAAATCACCATATTTGACCTTTTAAAAGTGAAGCCTCAGGATTCAGCCCGTCCTCGTTTATCTGCTCCTCTGTAAAACCTTCATCAACCTTCTGCCAAATAATTAAAAAGCTTTTTGGGATTTGGGATCATCACAGACGCAGCAGGGGGCGGTGCCCCGTACAGCGGCGCACTAATCTGCCTAGCAGCACACAAATCCTGCGCTCTGATTGGCTAAAAGACGACCCCCTGTACTCCCTGGATGTAACCATGGAAACCAGAATGTACAGGGTTATATACAGACCACAGACCACGCACACGTTTATATACAGACCACAGACCACGCACACGTTTATGTACAGACCACAGACCACGCACACGTTTATGTACAGACCACAGACCACGCACACGTTTATATACAGACCACAGACCACGCACACGTTTATATACAGACCACAGACCACGCACATGTTTATATACAGACCACAGACCACGCACACGTTTATATACAGACCACAGACCACGCACACGTTTATATACAGACCACAGACCACGCACACGTTTATATACAGACCACAGACCACGCACACGTTTAGACCACAGACCACGCACACGTTTATATACAGACCACGCACACGTTTATATACAGACCACAGACCACGCACACGTTTATATACAGACCACAGACCACGCACACGTTTATATACAGACCACAGACCACGCACATGTTTATATACAGACCACAGACCACGCACACGTTTATATACAGACCACAGACCACGCACATGTTTATATACAGACCACAGACCATGCACACGTTTATATACAGACCACAGACCACGCACACGTTTATATACAGACCACAGACCACGCACACGTTTATATACAGACCACAGACCACACACGTTTATATACAGACCACAGACCACGCACACGTTTATATACAGACCACGCACACGTTTATATACAGACCACAGACCACGCACACGTTTATATACAGACCACAGACCACGCACACGTTTATATACAGACCACAGACCACACACACACGTTTATATACAGACCACACACACACGTTTATATACAGACCACGCACACACACCACGCACGTTTATATACAGACCACAGACCACGCACACGTTTATATACAGACCACAGACCACGCACACGTTTATATACAGACCACACACACGTTTATATACAGACCACAGACCACGCACACGTTTATATACAGACCACACACACGTTCATGCTACACATCTGCAGATTATAAAGATGCAGAGGTAATTCATATATATATATATTTTTAGATGTTTAAATTAGTCTTTCTGCAGAGTTTGTTAAATCCTGACTAAAGCAGTGACTGTGTGAAAGACTTTGCCCTTTGAGAAGCGCTGACTGAAGATGTTTCAGCTTTAATCATGTTTGTAGGAGGCAGACGTCAGGCCTGGACTCACCAGAACATAATCGACTTTATGCAGCCAACTTTAAACACAGGGAAATTACATTAAATATGTGTCAAATACTCTTAAAACAAGGTGCTGCTGTTTGTTCTCTAACGTGGCACCGTTTTATTCCCACATGCCACAAAAATCAATCAGAAATCAAATATTGTGATAATTATAACCTATAATTTAGCAGATTTTAATCTGAGGGACGACTGAGGGACGACTGAGGGACGACAGAGGGACGACAGAGGAACGACAGAGGGACGACAGAGGGAGGACAGAGGGAGGACAGAGGGACGACAGAGGGACGACAGAGGGAGGACAGAGGGACGACAGAGGGAGGACAGAGGGAGGACAGAGGGACGACAGAGGGACGACAGAGGGACGACAGAGGGAGGACAGAGGGAGGACAGAGGGAGGACAGAGGGAGGACAGAGGGACGACAGAGGGAGGACAGAGGGAGGACAGAGGGACACAGAGGGAGGACAGAGGGACGACAGAGGGACGACAGAGGGACGACAGAGGGACGACAGAGGGACGACAGAGGGAGGACATGAGGGAGGACAGAGGGACGACAGAGGGACGACACAGGGGACATACAGAGGGACGACAGAGGGACGACAGAGGGACGACAGACCACGACAGAGGGACGACAGAGGGACGACAGAGGGACGGACAGAGGGACGACAGAGGGAGACAGAGGGAGGACAGAGGGAGGACAGAGGGACGACAGAGGGGAGAGACAGACAGAGGGAGGACAGAGGGACGACAGACACGAGGGAGACAGACGACAGGGACACACAGAGGGACGACAGAGGAGGAGACGACAGAGGGACGACAGAGGGACGACAGAGGGACGACAGAGGGACGACAGAGGGACGACAGAGGGACGACAGAGGGACGACAGGGACGACTGAGGGACGACAGAGGGAGGACTGAGGGAGGACAGACCACAGGGAGGACTGAGGGAGGACTGAGGGACGACAGAGGGACGACAGAGGGAGGACAGAGGGAGGACAGAGGGAGGACAGAGGAGAGGACAGAGGGACGACAGGGACGACGACAGAGGGACGACACAGAGGGACGACAGAGGGACGACAGAGGGAGGACAGAGGGAGGACAGAGGGACGACAGAGGGACGACATAGGGACGACATAGGGACGACATAGGGACGACAGAGGACGACAGACAGAGGGACGACAGAGGGACGACAGAGGGACGACAGAGGGACAGACAGAGAGGACAGACAGGGACGACTGAGGGACGACTGAGGGACGACTGAGGGACGACAGAGGGAGGACTGAGGGAGGACTGAGGGAGGACTGAGGGACGACTGAGGGACGACAGAGGGAGGACAGAGGGAGGACAGAGGGAGGACAGAGGGAGGACAGGGACGACTGAGGGACGACAGAGGGGGACGACAGAGGGAGGACAGAGGGAGGACAGAGGGACGACTGAGGGAGGACAGAGGGAGGACAGAGGGAGGACAGAGGGAGGACAGAGGGAGGACAGGGACGACTGAGGGACGACTGAGGGACGACAGAGGGACGACAGAGGGGACGACAGAGGGACGACAGAGGGACGACTGAGGGACGACTGAGGGACGACAGAGGGACGACTGAGGGACGACAGAGGGACGACAGAGGGACGACAGAGGGACGACAGAGGGACGACTGAGGGACGACTGAGGGACGACAGAGGGAGGACAGAGGGAGGACAGAGGGAGGACAGAGGGAGGACAGAGGGAGGACAGAGGGAGGACTGAGGGACGACTGAGGGAGGACTGAGGGAGGACTGAGGGAGGACAGAGGGAGGACAGAGGGAGGACAGAGGGAGGACAGAGGGACGACAGAGGGACGACAGAGGGAGGACAGAGGGAGGACAGAGGGACGACTGAGGGAGGACAGAGGGACGACTGAGGGACGACAGAGGGACGACAGAGGGAGGACAGAGGGAGGACAGAGGGAGGACAGAGGGAGGACAGAGGGACGACTGAGGGAAGACTGAGGGAAGACTGAAGGAGGACAGAGGGACGACAGAGGGACGACTGAGGGAGGACTGAGGGAGGACTGAGGGAGGACTGAGGGAGGACTGAGGGACGACTGAGGGAAGACTGAAGGAGGACAGGGGACGACAGAGGGACGACAGAGAGGGACGACAGAGGGGACGACAGAGGGAGGACAGAGGAGGACAGAGGGAGGACTGAGGGAAGACTGAAGGAGACACAGAGGACGACAGAGGGACGACAGAGGGAGGACTGAGGGAGGACTGAGGGAGGACTGAAGGACGACAGAGGGACGACAGAGGGACGACAGAGGGACGACAGAGGGACGACTGAGGGACGACTGAGGGAGGACAGAGGGAGGACAGAGGGAGGACAGAGGGAGGACTGAGGGACGACAGAGGGACGACAGAGGGAGGACAGAGGGAGGACTGAGGGACGACTGAGGGACGACTGAGGGAGGACTGAGGGAGGACAGAGGGAGGACAGAGGGAGGACAGAGGGACGGCAGAGGGACGGCAGAGGGACGGCAGAGGGACGACAGAGGGACGACAGAGGGACGACAGAGGGACGACAGAGGGACGACAGAGGGACGACTGAGGGACGACTGAGGGACGACAGACAGAGGGAGGACAGAGGGAGGACAGAGGGAGGACTGAGGGACGACTGAGGGAGGAGGAGAGGGAGGACAGAGGGAGGACTGAGGGACGACTGAGGGACGGCAGAGGGACGGCAGAGGGACGACAGAGGGACGACAGAGACTGAGGGACGACTGAGGGACGACAGAGGGACGACTGAGGGACGACTGAGGGACGACTGAGGGACGACAGAAGGACGACAGAGGGACGACAGAGGGACGACTGAGGGACGACTGAGGGACGACTGAGGGACGACTGTGGGACGACAGAGGGACGACTGAGGGACGACTGAGGGACGAGAGAGGGAGGACAGAGACTGAGGGATTACACAGACTTCACTCTGTGTCTCTGTGTCAGACGCTCTCTGTCAGGTGTGTGTGTGTGAAAGTGTGTCCCAGGAGAGGGGGAGCAGAGGAGGAGAGGGGGAGCAGAGGAGGAGAGGGGGAGCAGAGGAGGAGAGGGGGAGCAGAGGAGGAGAGGAAGATGCGGCAGGAGGAAAAGAGGATGCAGGAGGAGGAGCAGAGGAGGAGCAGAGTTTGATGCAGGAGGAGGAGAGTTTGATACAGGAGGAGCAGAGGAGGAGCAGAGGAGGAGCAGAGTCTGATGCAGGAGGATGATTGGGTTTTGGACAGACTGTGCGTGGGTTGGACATAAGTCAGATCGGCCTTATCCCTCGTCCTGTTTAAACCTGGTGGTTTGATTAAACTGTGTCGGGTTAAGCTCCAGTTTAAATTATGTTAAAGTTCAAATATTAGACTTTATTAAACTGCTCATGTTTTTACATTTACCAACAGAGACAAGATTCTACACATTTGACCTTTTACTGTTTTCTAAAAGCAGCAAACTCCATCCTCCCACTTTGTAAACGGAGAGTACAAGATCTACCAAAAACACAGTACTTATACTCACAAAAACACAGTACTTATACTCACAAAAACACAGTACTTATACTCACAAAAACACAGTACTTATACTCACAAAAACACAGTACTTATACTCACAAAAACACAGTACTTATACTCACAAAAACACAGTACTTATACTCACAAAAACAATACACAGTACTTATACTCACAAAAACACAGTACTTATACTCACAAAAAAACACAGTACTTATACTCACAGAAAACACAATACTATTATACTCACAAAACACAGTACTTATACTCACAAAAACACAGTACTTATACTCACAAAAACACAGTACTTATACTCACAAAAACACAGTATTATGAGTCTGTCACATCTCCAAAGCTCAAAATGCTCTGTTCCACCTTGTGATGTCATAAAGTGGTAGTTTTTCTCCTTTTACCGTTTCTTTAGTTCAACTCCAGGACTGAAATGATCCAGATGATTCTAGTGAAGGTGGAGTTTAAAAACACAGCGGAGCACTTCCTGTATCACCACATGATGACATCACAAGGTGGAGCAGAGTGTTTTCAGTTTGAGAGAAGAAAACGGTATCATTTGGTGAAATTAACATTAAAAAAAAAAAAACCAAACATTTTTACACCAGTTTTCAGCTGAAATTATTACGAGCAACAGTTTTATTCTATTTCGGGTCCTGGGCGGGTGGAGACTTCTTTGATTTTGTTTCGGGTCCTGGTCGGGTGGAGACTTCTTTTATTTTGTTTCGGGTCCTGGGCGGGTGGAGACTTCTTTGATTTTGTTTCGGGTCCTGGTCGGGTGGAGACTTCTTTTATTTTGTTTCGGGTCCTGGTCGGGTGGAGACTTCTTTTATTTTGTTTCGGGTCCTGGTCGGGTGGAGACTTCTGTTGGGGGTCCCGGTTCAGACGTTTGAGCTGCTGCTGCTGCTGCTGCTCTGTCTCTCTGAATAATGGGATGTGCTCACGTTCTGTGTGTGAAGATTAACGTTTAGTCAGTGTCTTAAAGTCAGTATTTGAAGGTCAGTATTTGAAGGTCAGTGTCTTTACATTAAAGTCTCGTGTTTGTGTTTCCAGGAGGCAGGAAGTGGCGAGGATGACCGTCGCTCGCAGCAGCGGAGGTGAGACCGTTTCCTGTTATGTCACACAGCAGCTATTTCCTGCCAAACATTAAACCACACACTAAACACGATGAGTATAGAACATGAGAGTGTGAGCGCGCACACAGGCCACCAGGGGGCGTCTCTGCTTCAGTGAAACACTGGACCAGCACTGACCCGGAGCTGGACGTTTCACTTTTATAACTGATCACAGTTTGAATTATTTGGATTTGTTCAGATTTACATAATTCTTTCATAAGTTCTTCATTTATTTTCTCGTGTCACTCAGTGGATCTGAGCCAAACACAATAAACTCAGTGAAGAGTTTATCTCTGCGAAAACAAACCGTGTTGTTTTAACTTATTCAACTTTTGTATCTCATAATTCAAAATGACAAGCACTTGGCCGATCAGATCATCCTGACAGTCTCTCCTGGCAGAGTGGTTAGCACTTTGTCTCTCTTCAAACTTGGAATTTACTCCAGACATAAATATGTAGAAAATGTTTGTCTAAAATACTTTTGTTAGTGACTCTATATATAGTATATAGAGTAGAGAAAATATAAATAGAAGTTTAGGCTCAGCAGTGTGACAAAAATATCACAATGTTTTTCTCTCGTTTCGCAATTTCCAGTTTAATTTTATTTTGTCTTAATATAATGAATAAAGATGGATTTAGATTTTAATTTCCTGAATGTAAATAGTTACAGCCCCGACGAGCTGTGGCGTCTTAAATAAAAAGACCCAAGTTCAGACACGATTACATTTAAATTTGATGAGTCCCAGCAAAAGTAAAAGGATAAATAAAAAGATAAATAAAAGGATAAATAAATGGATAAATAAATGAATAAATAAAAGAATAAATAAATGGATAAATAAATAGATAAATAAAAGGATAAATAAATGGATAAATAAGATAAATAAATGGATAAATAAATGAATAAATAAAAGAATAAATAAATGGATAAATAAATAGATAAATAAAAGGATAAATAAATGGATAAATAAAAGGATAAATAAATGGATAAATAAAAAGATAAATAAATGGATAAAAATGAATAAATAAAAGAATAAATAAAAGGATAATAAATGGATAAATAAAAGATAAATAAATGGATAAATAAAAAGATGGATAAATAAATAAATAAAAGAATAAATAAATGGATAAATAAATAAAAGGATAAATAAACGGATAGATAAATAAATTAAAGTGAAGTCCTCGTCCTGGTCGAGTCTCTTTACTTTACTGCCTGTTCAAAAGTCTCTATTGTACATTGTCTATTTAAAAGTAAATAATTCTTATATAATGTTCCTTTTGTTGCAAACAGAAGTGTTTTTTCTGTCCTCAAAACCGTGTCAATATTTGCATCTGTCGGAGGAGGACATTGTCGTGCTGAACCTGAAAGTTCAGATCTTTATGACGTTTCACATACTTCACAAACAGCTGGGACGTCATCAGTGTTTCAGCTTTTGTCCACGAGTCACATCAGAATAATAAATACAGGCTGTAACCCACAACCCGCCTCGACAAAGGAATGAAAACCTACAGCTTTTTGTCATGTAAATGTAGGTCACTGTGCGAGAGGCTTTTCAGGTGTAAAATAATGTTTACAGCTCAGGAATGTATGAAAAAAACACTGAAAACATGTTTAAAAGCTCCAAAAACTGTAGAATAATCAACATGTCTCTATTTAAAGAGGTTTTTCCTGATCGTTCAGTCTTAAAACTTAAAAAATATTTGTATTTTAAACAGTTTACAGTGGCTCAAAGTCACTCCTCACTGACAGGACGATTCAGAACATCCTAAATACTCACCACGATGAGTTTATACGTTTATTTTCACAATGTTTCAGAGGCCACTTTTGTCCTCTCTGCAAAGCTAACAACAGCTAGCATGCTAACCACACACTTCATGATTCTCGGACAAAAAAACACTATAAACAGTTTGTGATTGATCCTTTATCGCTGCAGTATTTCTGATCAAAGATGTGTGACATTTTCTAACTTAAATCAACTTTTTTGTTAGAAATACATGAACTGAATTAAATATCTTTTAAATTATTCATAAATCTGTTTTTCGGGTGAATAAAGAGATCTTAGTTCAGCTGTAAATGTAACGTACGACACTCGATCGTCTTTAAACTCTACAAAAGTGACGCCTGAACAGCTCAGATCTCTGCGCTTCATATAATCTGTGAACTCCAGTGTTTTCTGAGTAAACTCACAAACGAGTGGAGCTTTAAACCGTTTCTCTGTTTTCGGCCGGTGCATCGGAGCTTTTCGTTACAGCTCTGATGTAACACAGTTCCCACGGTGCACTGGGCTCTTCTGTTTCATCCTTATGTTTTCAAGTTTGCAAAGTGAAATTGAGACAGACTCGACTGTGTAACTGGGATATTTATAATAATATTTTCTTTACTTTGGCCTTTCCAGACAGTGATTTATTTTGGCGTCTTTGATTGTGAGAGATGAGGTTTGGAGGTCACTGAAAAGAGCGTTTTCCCTGCTGTACTTTTGTCAGTTTTCTACCTTTCTCTGAGGATAATCTTTTCTTACAAATATTCTTTATTGGAACAGCTCCTGATTTTTACCGTCTGTTTGTCCAAAGTTACTGTATCCTCACTGTCCTAAAGTGAGTTTATAAGCTCATTTCTCAACTTTAAGAGACTATGATTCTGCTGTCTAAAGCTAACAACAACTAGCATGCTAACCACACCCTTTCCACTTCCTCGGACAATAAAACTCTTTATAATGAGATGCAGACAGTTCACAGCAGATTTATTTTGACCTCAGAAGCTGCTTGTACTTGTGACATATCTGCACTGAGACACATTCTGCTCCGAAACATCGAAGAGAATGAGCAGCTCGTTTACGGCTCGTTTACGGCTCGTTTGAGGCTCGTTTGAGGCTCGTTTGAGGCTCATGTCGTTTGAGGCTCCTGTTGTTTGAGGCTCCTGTCATTTAAGGCTCCTGTCGTTTGAGGCTCGTTTAAGGCTCCTGTTGTTTGAGGCTCATTTGAGGCTCCTGTTGTTTGAGGCTCGTTTAAGGCTCCTGTTGTTTGAGGCTCATTTGAGGCTCCTGTTGTTTGAGGCTCGTTTAGGTCCTGTGTTTGAGGCTCATTTGAGGCTCCTGTGTTTGAGGCTCATTTAAGGCTCCTGTGTTGTTTTGAGGCTCATGTGGCTCTCTGATAAGGCTCCTGTCGTTTGAGGCTCATTTGAGGCTCCTGTTGTTTGAGGCTCATGTGGCTCTCTGATATCCGTTTCCAGGGCTTGTTTCCAGGCTTGTTTCCAGGCTTGTTTCCAGGCTTGTTTCCAGGCTTGTTTCCAGGCTTGTTTCCAGGCCGACTCTTTTAGCGGCTGCATGTGAGCACTTGTGTAATCGGTTTCTTATTTTGACCCGTGGGCTTTGGCCGGGACTCGGAGGGTCTCCGGTTTCATGTGCATCTCGAGACTCGGGAAACTTCACAGCTCCTTTAGGAAAGAGTCACACTGAAAGTCTCCTATAAAACAAATAAAAGCACACTCAGGGCTGCCAGAGCAGGATTTAAGACTTAAATGTGACTAATGGACTTTATTTACTGTAGTTAAGTCTGAAAATGTCCTGCACGGTGCAGCTGCCTCTAACACAAACTCACCTGTGACCAGAGGCTCAGAGCTACTGTTACAACAAATCAAAACATTATCACAAATAAACTTTATAAAATGAACATTAAAACTGAAAAAAAGTGCAGAATAAAACTCACAAGCAGCTCAACAGAACAGAGTCTGGATTTTAACATCGTCAAAGTCGAGGAAGTGAGATTTAAACTAAACTTAAACACTGAGTCACCTGGTTTAGTCCTGGTTTAGTCCTGGTTTAGTCCTGGTTTAGTCCCGGTTTAGTCCTGGTTTAGTCCCGGTTTAGTCCCGGTTTAGTCCTGGTTTAGTCCCGGTTTAGTCCCGGTTTAGTCCTGGTTTAGTCCCGGTTTAGTCCTGGTTTAGTCCCGGTTTAGTCCCGGTTTAGTCCCGGTTTAGTCCTGGTTTAGTCCTGGTTTAGTCCTCCGAGTGAGATGGTTCTTAAATGTGCTTTCATACTATGAGCAGACTTGCCTCTCCACAGATCTGACCTGTAACTTGTTGCAGTATTGGTTTGTCAACAGAATAAATCAGTCCTAGTCCTTCTACGACTCGTGACAGTCTGACTTTAAGAGGGACAGAACTGAGGCCTGTGCTCACTGCACATGTGGATGTGTGTATATGTGTATATATGTATATATGTGTATATATGTATATATGTATATTTGTATATATGTATATATGTATATTTGTATATATGTATATATGTATATTTGTATATATGTATATGTATGTATATATGTGTATTATGTTTACTATTTGTGCATTTTCTGTCAAAGAAAAGCAGTCAAAAGAAGAGTTAGTTCACATATTTCTTCTCCTCAGCCTGTCGTGAGTGACCCTCCTGAACTCTTCAGTGAAATACTTGAGACATGAACAAACATTCATCCTTTTCATTCTGAGGATTGAGTTGGGCAATATTTTATTTGCAGATTATGTTTCCAGGCAGACGCCAAAACACGAGAGCAACACAGACACCGACAAGCAGGCAGTCAGTCAGTCAGCTTCAGATTCAGCCTCAGCCTCAGCTTCAGCTTCAGCTCAGAGTGAAGAACGAGGAAACACTAAAACACGAGAGCAACACAGACACCGACAAGCAGTCAGTCAGTCAGTCAATCAGTCAGACAGACAGCTTCAGATTCAGGTTCAGGTTCAGGTTCAGCTCAGAGTGAAGCAGGAGGAGCAGGTCCACAACAGTCTTTCATCTGACTGGGACGTGTTAAAGCTGCACTGTGTAACTTTCTGGTGCAGGGTCGGCCGTCTGCTCGTCTCCATGGAGACGTCATTAAATGTAAATAATTGAAACATGTTCAATTGAATAAATGTAAGAGTTTAATGCCTCATGGTGAAACCTTAGAGCTGTGAAGTCTCCATGGAGACGAGGAGAGGCCCCTCTGGAAAAGTTACACAGAGCATCTTTATTTTATCACAATCTGGCATCAGACTTAACCCAGCTCCATGAAGATGAACAGGTGAAACACGAGGGTAAGTTACAGGTCAGATCTGTGGAGAGGCGAGCCTGTTTACAGTGAGAGTGCAGGTTTATGAAGGTGATACACGAGGGTAAGTTACAGGTCAGATCTGTGGAGAGGCGAGCCCGTTTACAGTGAGAGTGCAGGTTTATGAAGGTGATACACGAGGGTAAGTTACAGGTCAGATCTGTGGAGAGGCGAGCCTGCTCATAGTAACTGGATGTTTTCAGGTTTGTTTATTCAGTAACGACTCAGTAAATGCAAAGGAGACGAGTGGAACATTCAGGCAAAGCAGTAACATCTCCATGGAGACGAGGAGTAAACTGTCCTCTGGCAAAGTTACATACTGCAGCTTTTAGTGGAGTGAGAGCAGATTACATAAAGTTGAAAAACATTGGATTAAAGTGATGTCACACATATTTGGAGTCTGAAACACGGTGACTTCAGCCCCGCTTCAACACGCCCTCGCCGACACGCCACATGTTCCTCATTACACGCTCAACAGCGGCTTCCTATGCACCATACGTCCAGTTTACGTCTGTAATTCAGCTCAACAAACACGGCTCTGGAGACCCGGAATAGACTTCACGATAGAGCACCATACGTGCAAGAGGGGCTAGTTTACGTCTGAGAGAGAACAGAGAGACAGAGAGAACAGAGAGACCTCATGTCCTCAAAGAGACAGAGAGAGAAAAGAGAGACAGAGAGAGAACAGAGAGACAGAGAACAGAGAGAGCACCGCCCGGCTGCAAGAGGGGCTAAGAGAGAGACAGAGAGAGAGACAGAGACAGAGAGAGACAGAGAGAGAACAGAGAGACAGAGAACAGAGAGAGCACCGCCCGGCTGCAAGAGGGGCTAAGAGAGAGACAGAGAGAGACAGAGAGACAGAGACAGAGAGACAGAGAACAGAGAGAGCACCGCCCGGCTGCACGAGGGGTCGAGAGAGAGACAGAGACAGAGAGACAGAGACAGAGAGACAGAGAGAGAACAGAGAGAGAGAGAGAGAGAGCACCGCCCGGCTGCAAGAGAGGGCCCCGCCCGAGACAGAGACGAGGGGACAGAGAGAGACAGAGAGAGAGAGAGACAGAGAGACAGAGAGAGACAGAGAGAGACAGAGAGAGACAGAGAGACAGAGACAGAGCATGTCCAGGAGTGTGTCCAGAGTGTGTCCAGAGTGTGTCCAGAGTGTGTGTGTCCCGTCAGGTCCATAAACGTCTGATTCTACTTTATTTATTTTCATACTTCTATGACAAAATCTGGAGGTCTGAACATAAGAAGCTCAAACGTCCAGGAGCATCTTCAGGAACATGTCCAGGAGCAGAGACACGTGTGAAACACAACCTGTCACTCATGAAGGTGTGTGTGTTTGTGTGTTTGTGCGTTTGTGCGTTTGAAGCTAAAGTTCAGGTCAAGCAGGTTTTATACAAAAAGAACAGTGGAAACATGATATTTTATTAAAATGTTTCTGTGATCATGTTTCAGATAATCGCAGCCTTCGTGATGTTCTTGTTTTCTGATTGTTAAACTTTTGTCTCGTGTGTTTCTGTGTTTGAGCCTCGTTCATGAAGCTCTTTGCAGAATTAGACTAAACTCAGTGTGATCCATGTGTAAATACATCAGAGTTTATCACAGACTCTTCTGTTGAGTTCAGTCGATCTGATTCTTTTGGCCTGTTCGTTTGTTTGGATCGTGTCAGATCTCGGCGCCGTAATGGATCCATCAGTGAACACGTGTGTTTTCAGCAGATTTCAGTGTCCCATGATGCACTGGGCTCATGTGTCTGCGGAGGTGAATACTTCTGTGTTGTTCCCGTCACTGTCGCCTAGTTCTGCTTTTTACTCACAACATGCAGCTTGTGTTTCCAGATGAACCATTGTTCAAACAGAAAAATGTCACAGAATATAAGCATTTCACTTCATCTTTTGACTGGGCAAAATGACAAAAAGCAAATCACTTTTTTACTTTACGCTCGTTTTGATCTTTACAGTTTCTGATTCAGTTTAGTTTAATCTTATAAAAATGCCTTTTAATATTAAGGTTCATGAATATAAGCGAGACATATTATCTGGCATGAAAAATCTCTTCATTTCCTCGTGGTTTCTGGTCCAAGCGGCGTTCTGTTACTGACAGAAGTTTGGCTCTAGACCTCAATGCAAAACCACCCAGCTCCTCATTGATAATTAGGGCTGCTTGTAAACGGATTTGAATGTTATTAGCTGCACCGCCTCGAGCGAATGTCCTCAGAACTCCTTCAGAATGTGAGTATCGCTCCTGCTAACATGCTAACGTGCTAACATGCTAACGTGGAGCGTGTTTGGACTCCTGCAGGTGATGTAACACACGTAACCCAGATCTGTACAAGTCGAGTCTGATGTGTTTGGGTGGAACGAGAGGCGCTGTAACGAACTTTGGCTCAGGGCTGAACTCCAGTGTGGGCTTGTCTCCGTTTTACGAGTCGGGTCCCTGCAAAGCGTCAACTGGAGGTGCAACATCTGTCGACCCAGTGCACCTGCTCCACAGAGACTCACTGTTCTCCGTGAAACATGATCCTCGCTCAGACGCTCGTGTGGAAATGTTATGTAAGGAAAAGTTCAGACTGAAGTGTCTGAGAGAAGAATAAACTCAACTAAACATTTAGGAACATGTTCGTAAAAGTCTAAAGTAAATTAATGAAAACAGACCAAGACTTGGACCAACAATCTTCTCGTAGAAAGGAGAACCTTAACTGACTTTCCTCATATTTCCTCATCACAATTTTCGATTTTATTACATTTTTGCCTCATGAAAAACAAATAAAAAAGGTTTTCCACATTATAAACGATACAGTTTTAATCGGTGCCATTTAAAACAAAACTGTCGCCGTCTAAAGTCTGAACTCTCCAGACCTCAGCGTCAAACGTCAAGACCCAAACTGAAAAAAACTGCCCCTCGTCCTCCGTCTGCCACTGAGCCTCCTCCAAACACGTGTCTAACATCCACAGGTCACAGTCGGTCAGATGAAAACTGACCTGGACTCAAACTATGGGCCTGTGACAATATAAAACTTTATTACAATCCCTGCGACTGATACAGTTCAGGAGCAGCTTTTTTTTTTTTTTCCTTTTTTCTTCTGCACAAGTCTCTCTTTGTCTCTTATCTGCCTCCTGCTTCTTCAAGGTTAAGTGCTTCTGTGTCACATGTTTGCAAACGTTTGAACAGGAGGCGTTGGTTCTTCTGCTCCTCGTTTGTTTTTCCTTGAGAAATGGTTTTATTGTGGAGTCGTTGTGCAGCATTAATCACAATCGAACTGAAATCACACTTTGGATTCAGGCAGAAAATGTGACGTGTGTGAAGTACGATCATTTCCACAGAAGATCTCGTGTGATTCTGCACGAAGCTCTGAGCCGTGGGTCTGAACTTCTACAGCCTGATAGTTTAGTTAATCGAACTTTTTCAGCTCCGATACTGACCTCGATACTACAGCTTTAAGTATCTGCAGATATCAGTCGATACCAGTGCAGACTCAAAACAGTTTTTATTTAATTGAAACAAAAATAAAACAAACCCTGATCGAGTGTTGTGACCTTTTCCGAGCAGCAGGATCACACTGTGGCCGTGACATGTTTGTGACTTTAATACTTGTATAAATCTGTTATAATAAAGAGTAATATTTAAACTACTTTTTGCTCCTGGTACAATGACACTACAGCAGGAAAACCCACCTGAAGTGTGACCTGTTTCTACTCGTGTACAGATGATTTTTGGAGGATAAGTCGTTGTCATTACTGTGTCCGGCCTCAAGTCGAGTTGTATTTCTTCAGAATCTGATGTATTAGTACTGCAGCCCTTTGTACTACAGTATTTTTCTTTTCTCCTACGTTTTACTGCTGTGCATCTGTTTTCTAGTCGTCTCACAGACGTGTGGAGTTTTATATTTTACAGGTGATAAACAATGACTTAATATGACATAACAATTCCAGTCCGTCTGGTAACCATCATTTTCATAAAGTCTGTGCCACAGGCGTCACCTTCATCATTCCGGTTGTCCAGTTTCATAAAGCTGTAGATCTTTACAGACTTTATACAGAAGATAAAGTCATTTCAGACTCAAACATGTTTCATCGTGTTAATCTGTCCAGAAGTTTGGCTCCTTCAGCTGTTCACCTCCAGCAAAAACACTTACATCATATTTTATGTCATAACATAACAAACTTATAACAAACATCTAGACAACAGTTTTCTCCACATGATTTTAGTGAGGAGGAGGTGAGGGGGAGGTGAGGAGGAGGTGAGGAGCAGGTGAGGAGCAGGTGAGGAGGAGGTGAGGAGGAGGTGCTGGGGTCAGGCCTGTGCTCCTGGTCACTTCAGAGTCTTGTGGATTTTGTGTGCTCAGTCAGTTGTTGTGGAGCAGGTGAGGAGGAGTGAGGAGGTGAGGAGGAGGTGCTGGGGTCAGGCCTGTGCTCCTGGTCACTTCAGAGTCTTGTTGTTGTTGCTCAGTCAGTTGTTGTGGAGCAGGTTTTGTCGTGTTTTGTGTCATTTTGCAGAGCCACTTCTCACAAATGAAACTTTTCTTTCCTGACGATCGTCGTCATTAATCATTAATCATCCTCCTCTGACATAAAACTGCAAATAAATGTTCACAGTGACTATTTTACTGCAACATAAAGGGGCTAAAACAAACCTGAAATGTGCAGAGATATTAATCTATAAACTTATTTAAATAACTCTCTCTGTTCTGTGTTGTACTTTAAATCCTTCAGTCCTGGTCAGAGCAGCTCGGACACACACGACTCTTTTTCTCAAATCTTTTTGTCACATTTTGCAGCTTAGAAACAAACCAGACATTGATATTATAACTTTTCAACACTGATAAATGTTTTGAAATCGTTTTTATAAGAGTCTTTGCAGTTGTTGAGTTATAACCGTCGTGTTGAGTAAAGACTTTGACGCTGTGACAAATGTGTCTGAACCTGATAAACGCGACTTTCACCCACTTCTGGATGAACTGTGTTTAGATTCACGGTGATTATGTAACTCGGCCCACATCCCACCGGTCCCAACGCACACAGGTCCAGTTTCTGCTGATTCAATTTCAGGTCACAATCGAGGCTGGAACAAAAAGTGACAGTGTGAACCCGCCCAGTTTATGTAATCCCGGAGAGTTTGTGTAACAGGATGGAGAGACGAGGAGGAAGAAAACAGCTGAACGAGGAGGAGACGATCATTAGGACTGTCACGAGCTTCACTGATTATTCAGAATCGATTAGTTTCATTCAAAGATCATAACTGCAGATTTTAGAATTAAGCATTTTCAAGTCAGTCTGTGCTAAAATAAACCTTTTTATATCTGGATTTTGTGTTAGTTTGATTTCATAAACCTGGAGCGCTTTTAGAAATGAAATAAGACTGTTTTTTTAATCAATAATCATGATCATTGTGACTCTGTGTCGTTGTTTTGTGGATGAAACAAAAACGATCATAAAGATTTAAACATCCACAGAGCGAGTTCTGTTCTACGCTCTGATCCCATGTGTTTCGGTTTAGTATCTGAGTCGCTCTAGAACATGATGTACGAGACGAGGTGAGCCCGACTTTTAGTGTTTTTCAGATTGTTGTGGACTTACTCGGGGAAGCGTTGGCCCGGCCGAACAATAAAGACGTTTTACAAGACGAGGAATGAGCCAAAGCCTGAGCAGAGTCCAGCGCCTCCGACTCGCACATGTGACTCAGACATGTGCCATTTTCACACGGTTTAGACGTGTTACAGACGAGAGTTGGAACTGTTTTCAGATGATGTTATGTCCATCAGGGTCAGACGTGTCTTTAAACGCATCAAGTTTGAGACAAATGTGAAAAAACTGCAGAAAAACAAACCTTTACTAGATCTACAACATGATTTTTTCAGATTTTCACTTTTAAATCAGTGAATAAAATCTTCTTTTTGCTGCATTTTTAAATTATAAATGATATATTACATTTTCAAATTTTGAATATTGGCAAAAAAAACAGTATTTTAATAATATTCCGTCCTTATTTTCAGTTCAGATGGAGTTCAGAGTTAAACGTCATCATTTCAGACTTTTATCTTGACTTTCTGACTTTGAGGGAGTTATTAGTTTAGATTTCCACAGAATGTGAGATCTGAGTGGTGTTTTTTCTTAAAAAGTCAGACGTCAGTGTTTGTTTTTCTTTCATGTTCGGCTCATTTACGTGTGAATTTGTACAAACCACGTTAATCAGAAGAAGTGAAATGACAGTAGATTCTGTGGAGAGTTCATGTCTGTGACTTTACATCCAGCTGTTGAGTCTGTTTCTCATTTGTTCAGTTCTTATGTAACACGTGGACAATGGAGCCACAGACTCGGTCCTACGCAGCTCTGATGTCTCACACGACGAGGATCCTGGTATTCTGCTCATTAAAGCAGCAAATGTACAAGAACTAAACCAAAACTCACACAGAAACTATAAACTATAAGAGCAAACCTCGGTCTGAAAGTGTCTGAGGAGCAGAGAGGAGCAGAGAGGAGCAGAGAGGAGCAGAGAGGAGCAGAGAGGAGCAGGGAGGAGCAGACAGGAGCACAGAGGAGCAGAGGGGAGCAGAGAGGAGCAGAGAGGAGCAGAGAGGAGCAGGGAGGAGCAGAGAGGAGCAGAGGGGAGCAGAGAGGAGCACAGAGCAGCACAGAGCAGCACAGAGGAGAACAGAGGAGCACAGAGGAGCAGAGGGGAGCAGAGAGGAGCAGAGTCAGTGAAAGGGCGTGTGCCTCTATCTGTATTAGTGGACGTGTAGTGTAGTGGACAGACACGTCTTGACCTGCTGCAGACGGAGTAACTACATGAAGATGTCCCAGGATCAGGTCAGACTCTGGTGGACTCGGGGGATCAGGTCAGACTCTGGTGGACTCGGGGGATCGGGGGATCAGGTCAGACTCTGGTGGACTCGGGGGATCAGGTCAGACTCTGGTGGACTCGGGGGGGATCGGGTCGACTCTGGTGGACTCGGGGGATCGGGGGATCAGGTCAGACTCTGGTGGACTCGGGGGATCAGGTCAGACTCTGGTGGACTCGGGGGATCGGGGGATCAGGTCAGACTCTGGTGGACTCGGGGGGATCAGGTCAGACTCTGGTGGACTCGGGGGATCGGGGGATCAGGTCAGACTCTGGTGGACTCGGGGGATCAGGTCAGACTCTGGTGGACTCGGGGGATCGGGGGATCAGGTCAGACTCTGGTGGACTCGGGGGATCAGGTCAGACTCTGGTGGACTCGGGGGATCAGGTCAGACTCTGGTGGACTCGGGGGATCAGGTCAGACTCTGGTGGACTCGGGTCAGACTCTGGTGGACTCGGGGATCGGGTCAGACTCTGGTGTGGACTCGGGGGATCAGGTCAGACTCGGGTGGACTCGGGGGATCGGGTCAGACTCTGGTGGACTCGGGTCAGACTCTGGTGGACTCGGGGGATCGGGTCAGACTCTGGTGGACTCGGGTCAGACTTGGTGGACTCGGGTCAGACTCTGGTGGGACTCGGGGGATCAGGTCAGACTCTGGTGGATCGGGTCAGACTCTGGTGGACTCGGGGGATCGGGTCAGACTCTGGTGGACTCGGGGGATCGGGTCAGACTCGGGTGGACTCGAGGGATCATCAGGTCAGACTCTGGTGGACTCGGGGGATCGGTCAGACTCGGGTGGACTCGAGGGATCAGGTCAGACTCTGGTGGACTCGGGGGATCGGGTCAGACTCGGTGGACTCGAGGGATCAGGTCAGACTCTGGTGGATCGGTTCAGACTCTGGTGGACTCGGGGGATCAGGTCAGACTCTGGTGGATCGGGTCAGACTCTGGTGGACTCGGGGGATCGGGTCAGACTCTGGTGGACTCGGGGGGATTATCGCTCGTTGTCGTTCACTCGTTTGTTGCTGTAAATTCACTTGTTTTTGTCCGTTTGTGTTTCGCTGCTTTACAGAGTTGAAACGGTTTGTTATTTTGAGTGGATTTGGCTTCAGGTCCCAAAACCACATTTTCCACAAAATCAAATGGATCTCTCTCTCTCTCTCTCTCTCTCTCTCTCTCTCTCTCTCTCTCTCTCTCTCCTCTGTCTGTCTCTCTCCCTCTCTCTCTCTCTTCTCTCTCTCTCTCTCTCTCTCTCTCTCTCTCTCTCTCTCTGTCTGTCTCTGTCTCTCTCTCTGTCGTCAGTCTTTTCTCAGTGTCCAGTTGTAAACTGTTCTTCTCCACATAACTCCTCGTTGGAGACTCTTCACCTTGTGCGTAAACACCTGTCTCTCTGTCTCTGTGCGTCTGTCTCTCTGTCTCTCTGTCTCTGTGCTTCTGTTCTGTCCGGTTTGAGGTTTGAGAGGAGCGGATGTCCCTCCCACGCCCTCACATTGGCTCACATTGGCTCAGAGTGGCTCACATTGGCTCAGAGTGGCTCACATTGGCTCACAGTGCGTCACAGGGGCTGGTCCTGCTCTGGAGCGCACGTGCGTAAAACCTTCCTCTGACTCTTCTCTTTTGCTCTTGTTCCGCGTGTTGGACGTGTGTCTCTGCTCTGTGATGGACTCATTTATGTATAAACGTCTTTATAAAGGACTTTTCTCTTAAGCCTGATGTTTTAAACTGGATTAAACTGGACTCGTGACTCTTTTGGAAACATCTGCGCGTCTTCGTGTTTCTCCGGGACGGACTGATCCGCGGCGATCGTCGTCTTTTGTGGCTTTTAAAATGAGCTCAAGGCGAGTTATTGTTGAAGAGGAGTAAGTTTCCCCTGTTCTCCTGCCTCCTGCGCCTCGCTCCTCGGCGGCATGACTCTGGGCTCCGTGTCCGCCTCAGAGAGCTCCTCTGCGGTCAGCTTCTGCGCCTGCTGCGGGGCCAAGATGGTCCCGTATTTTAGCGAGGACGCGGTGGTCAACAAGAACCAGATCAACCAGCTGTGAGTGAGAAGCCTCTGCAGATCACTTTATGTTCCAAACACTGTGCTGTTCAACATTCAAACTGCACCGGGAGATTTTTACAGTTTATAAAGTAAACTCAGCTGTAAGGCGCAGAGTAAGATCTGTAAGACTCAAGGAGCAAGTTTAACTGACTTTACTCAAATATTAGGCACAAGGAGCAGGTTTAACAGACTCTGTCAAACTTGCTCCTTGTGTCTTATATTTGAGTAGAGTCTGCTCAGACTTTACTCAAATATAAGGCTCCTGGAGTTAGTTTGATGCTCTGTACTCAGTTCTACTTTAGAGTAAAGTTTCTTCTCTCTGCTGTTCCTCACTGTGGCATTAAACTCCTCCAGACTCATTTATTCCAGTCACAGGTGTTTCTACTTGTACTTAACTTCACCTGCTTGTCTCAGTGGAGAAATGTTAATGCCAAACTGTGGGACATTTCAGTCCCTGAGGTGAGGGTCTGGTGTGTTCTGGATGTTCTAGTCTCTTTCAGCAGGAGGACGGTGCCAGTGTTTTGTCACCAAATTGTGATCGTTTGTTGTGCCAATATTGTCCTTTAACAGTTTTGTGAATGAGCCGTGGACTCGTGTTTCCGTTCACACACGACTGTAGCTCTTCATTTTACTGAATTGTGTCATCCAGATTCTTGTAAAATTGCCACATCTGTATTTCCTGGTGACGTGTTTTGCTGCTGGCGCCGTGTTGGGCTTTTGTCAGACCCTGAGCCCCTGGATCAGGTGTGATTCACCTGTTTGACGGGCGTGACACCTCCAGACACGAGCAGGGTCGTAAATGTTTTATTAGGAAATATTTACTCTGTTTGTTTGAGACTCGGGCTGAGGGCTGCTGAGCGGACTGAGCTGCTCTGTCTGGAACTAGTGGAGTTTGATCATATTTAGGTTTTTTATAGTCAGATTTCAGTGGGTCGTAGTGTAAAACAGACTTAAAGGTTCAAGTATTTGCTCTTATAAAGGCTCAGGTTGAATAGTTTACCATCTTGAGCCTTATTAAAAGTAGTTTTTTTGAATTAGTTGAATATGAGGCTGGATTTGAGCAGCACCTGGAAAAAACAAACATCAAAACTGGACAAATTTTGGTCTTAATCGAAGAACTAACTCGAACTTTTCTGTCGTGAGCCTCCTTTTCTTTTTCCTGGAATGTTCCACAGTGAGGCATTGATTTAATGACATGTATTTGGTGCTAAACATGACGTCGCAGCAGCTCACCTCTCCACTACGTCACTCGTCTCTGAGGTGTTTGTTTTAAATGCCACACTCAGGAAAATTCAAGTCAAAACCGTAATGTCTCCATGGAAACTATAAGGTTAAATCATGCACCTTTTTTTACAGAAGTGACAAACGTAGTAGAGAAAATGCTCGTACACAGGGCCGTCGTACTGTTACTGTCCTGTTTTGTTTTAACTGAAAGTACACTGCAAATTTATTCAAATGAGTCACCTTTTTACAAGCGTGTGAGCGTAAATATACAAATACTGTTCTGTTATTGGTGATAAGAAACGCGCTGGTGAAAACACTGATCTTCTGCCAAGTCTGGAGCAAAGTGCATGTGATATGAGATTCTGAACGATGTAAAACTTCTCTGATGTGTGTTTCTGTCTGAGTTTAATCACAGCAGTAAGTTCCTCAGAGTCGTGTAATCCACAGAATTGCGTTAGCTCTGACTCTGTGCCCTGTGTCCTCTGGTCTTTGAGCTTCGAAACACATGATTTTGCAAAGTGGAGCAGAGGTTTGAAATTGGCTGCGCCCTGCCTTTGAGGAAATGCTCTTTTTATTACAAGTTTGCACAAGACTCAAGTTTATTACAAGATGTTATGGTAAACTGGCAAGAGTCCACTGTCTGGAAAAGAGTTGGTATCATTATCGATGGATCATTAATCATTCTAGTTTTATTTCTCTGTCGTAAATGAAAAAAAAAACACCTCAGAATAAACAAACACTGCCCCAGGACATGACTCTTCTTACTTTACTTCAGAGTAAAACTTGTAAAGTAATTCATAGAAAGATACAAGCTGTAAACTCGTGTTCTGTCGTGTTTGTTCAGAAAGTTTAGTCCATCTTTAATTTCACGTAAACTGTCACTTTTTATTATTTGAGCGTTTCTGCTTCTCCTGATGTGAGCGAATCATTTGAATAACTTTTCCCTCTTTTCTCCCGTTGTACAGTTCAAAATGTCCTGATATCCTGACCCTGAATGTGTCTTATCCCCCTGTGTTTGACCTTTGACCTCTCATCCTGTGTGCGTGCCGTAGAGCGAGTCACACATCCACACGGGGCCCAAACGGCACCGACCTCCGAGAACCACATACCACACACGGCTATTCTGAGACCACGACGACAGCCACGACTTCTGCCGTCGTCTGGGCCGTTCAGCTGAAGTTTTTGTTTGGATTTTGTGATCAGATCTGCTCCTGGTGCAGAGCTGCTGTGTTTGTTTAATCGTAGACGTCTTATTAGAGCCGTTAGTTCGTTAGTTTGGACATTCAGGCTGTGCAGTAAATCAATCGAGATCCAACCGTTTCAGATCCTCAGTGATCAGATTTGTACAACCTAAGCTGTTAGAAAAATCAAGTAATTCAAGGAAAAGATGTGGTAAAAGTCTGGCCACATCAGGCTGGTCCTAATCACCCGACTCAGACCATCACTCGTGTGTTTTATCTGCTGTTTTGTTTGTTTTTCTTACTAGTTTTTTTATTCCCTCTTCAGACTTAGACTTTAGCCCTAGTTTTGTCCTCATTGCATTTGATGGCACCTTTGTCAATTTAAAAAAAAAAAAAATACAGGCCAGTGAATTAGGTCAAAAGTACCCCACGTCCACCTCCAGAGCTCCAGGCTGGTCAAAAGTACCCCACGTCCACCACGACAGCTCCAGACTGGGGTTAGGGTTAGTCTGATCCGAGTCGAGAGCGAGTAAATTAACGGTTGTTTCTTTTAGGAGTCTGTTAACACCATAATTCCACTGTGTTCTGCAGTATTTCATGTGTTTGTAGTGAGAGGACACAGGGTAAAACTTTGATGCTGGTGTTGCAGAACAAACATGGAGCAGTTTGTTTTATGATTAAGACCAAAACGATGTGGCACCATTCAGGCCGTGTGAGTCCAGACACATAAACCACTGACCTATATCTGTCTGTGCCATTTAGCAACGCACTTGAGCCGTGGAGTCTGTCACGTTTGGTCCTGCAGAGGGACAGAAGAGGACGACAGGTTCATGTTTCAGATGTGGTTAAATGTAAAAGAAATGACTTTTAAACAGACACATGAGTTTAAACGCTCTTTGTTTTCTTGGTGACAGATTACTCTGCAGGTTTAAAGTTTTGTCAAGTTTTCCTGGTCTCGTTTTGCAGTTTTTTGGTTCATTACTAAAACTTGTGAATCCATACATGACTCTATACTCACTGAACTCTGTTTCACTCTGTAGAACCCACAGATTTAAACCTTTAGTAAAAGTTTCCCTGGTTTGACCTGGAGTATCTCCTGTATTTTATCAGTGTGGCCCTGTTCTACTCAGAGCGACTCTCGGATGTGGGACACTTCAGCTTTACTCAACAATGAGCCTCAAACCAGCGAGTCCAGGAAACAAAGTGCGTTTCCAGGGACTGTTCTGGTGTATTTTTACCTCACCTGACTTTAAATGAACACACACCTGCTTAAATAGGTCACTTATGTTATTTCTGGATGAGCAGAGTGTAAATATGAGTAAAAAGCAGCGTTGATTTGGCCTGTGGAGTTCAGTCTGAGACATTTTTAACATGGAGGCTGTGCATTTATGTTGTATTTTTAAACATTTCCTTTTTTAATACATTCAAAAACAGTGGATCATTAATGTCAGTCCTGTATACTTGAACTGTTCTGTATTTTGTTTTGAAAAGGAGGATTATTGTGAAAAGAAACATGACTTTACAGTTTAATTATGCACCATAAACAGTTACTTTTATTATTATTAAATCATAGTTTAATAGGCCATTGTTCCTCAAAATCAAACTTACCAGTAAATGTGACAAACAGCAGATGAACCTGAGCTTATGTTTAGATTTATCTGTTTAGTTTATAGATTATCACTTATTTTGCCCCCACTGACATCTGTATTTCTAACATTCATCATATTATCTGTTAAACCTGCCACAATAATGAGTCTTGAAGCTCGATATATTTGTTCAGAGACGCTGCGATAAACTTTAATATTGATTATTCCACAGACGTGACCCCGACTCTCATCTCTGTGACACTTTTTCCAGAACAGCGGGGCCGTTCTCTCCATCACATCCACAAACATCTCGTCACACTGACCTCGTATCTGTCCCTCTCACCGCGGCTCTATATTTAACCTGCTGTGCTCCTTATAGGGGCAGAGCCGGGGAGGGTCTCCGGGGCCAGAGGGGCCTTACATAGAACTGATTGTGTCTGTCGCCCCAACATGTCCCCGGCTCATCCTCCTGCCCAAAAACACAGAGGCAGCTTCAGGCCGAGAGACGACGCTCTGTCTCTGCTCCTTCATCTTTATGTGACGTTTCTGTCGATGCAGAAAATGAATCATGAACAAATGAAGGTTCAGGTTAAGTCCAAGCCCCAAGTAAAACGTAAAAACCGAGTAATGGACTAAAAAAGCCTCTTCTCATCTTTCTTTTTGAGTTAAAGCTGCACTGTGTAACTTTTCTGGGCGTTGGCGTTCTGTCTCCATAGAGATGTCACAGTTTTGTCTTGTCACAGTTTGACATTAAACTCGTCCTTTCTGCTTTACACATGTTTTGTTTGTTAAAAACCAGCAGGATAATAAAGGATTTGAAGTATTTTTACTGAAAGTGTGGTCGCCTCTCCATAGATCTGACCTGTAACTTGACTCAGCCAGACTAAAAGTCAGTCTAAAAGTTGCATAACTTCTGTCCAACCGCTGCGTTTCCTCCTCGTTCCACTGAATGTGTGTGATTCATTTTTGTGGTGAAATTATTGAGAATTTTGCAACATCTTAAACAGTGAATATTGTGACAGATTCTCCTCATGTCCCACTTCAGTGTCATTTTATCCACAAAGGTCTGGAGATGTTTTTATTCAGCAGTCAGAAGGTCTGGAGATGTTTTTATCCACCAGTGAGAAGGTCTGAAGATGTTTTTATCCACCAGTGAGAAGGTCTGAAGATGCTTTTATCCACCAGTGTATTAGTGAGAAGGTCTGAGTGTGTTAAGAAGGTCTGGAGATGTCTTATCCACCAGTGTGTTGTGCAGAAGGTCTGCAGATGAAGCCCAGCAGTCAGAAGGTGTATTTTAGAGTAGTTTTGATCCACCAGTGAGAAGGGCCTCACTGAACGATGTTTTTATCCACCAGTGAGAAGGCTCTGAAGAGCTGCAGGATCCACCAGTGTGTTAGTCAGAAGCACCGTCCTCCATGTTGGTGTTAAGAAGGTCTATTACAGATGTTTTTGTCCAGTAGCACTAGACATGGTCTGGGGATGCACACATCCACCTGTGTGTTGGTGAAGATCTGGAGACTCGTTCATACTGCTCCATGTGCAGACTTGCAGCTGAAGCCCTGATTAAAGCCACAGTCTGTATTTTACAGTAGGTCAGCTGATCCTTCTCTCTCTATGAATAGGCCTCACTTTGACGCGTGTATCTTTAGCCGGTCTATTTCAGGTCGTGTCGGCTGCTCGTTCTCAGCTGCAGGATCGTTGGCGTTTGCGGGCGGCACATGCACCGTCCTCCATGTTGGATTCTTGGGCAGTGCAGTGGGTTATATTACAGATGACATTGTACAGTAGCACTATACATGGTCACGGCCCTGCACACGCACACGTCACTGCACACACACACACGCACACATATACACACACACACACACATGTCACTGCACACACACACACGTCACTGCACACGCACACACATGCACATACACACATGTATACACACACAGGTCCCTGCACACACACGCACACATATATACACATACATGTCACTACACACACACACATGTCCCTGCACACGCACACACACACGGTCACTGCACACACACACACGTCACTACACACGCACACACACACACACATGTCACTACACACACACACATGTCACTGCACACACACACACGTCACTACACACGCACACACACACACACAGGTCCCTGCACACACACACATGTCACTACACACACACACATGTCCCTGCACACACACACACACGCACACATATATACACACACATGCCGCTTAAACTCTGTCTGTAAAATAACATACATTTAAATAAAGCTGTGTTCTTACCGTGTGCAGGCTCCACAGATGTGACTTAAACTGGTTTAGTGGCTCGTCTCCAGATGAGTGTGTGACGTCAGTGTTTTTACCCATTTTACCCAAAGCGAGAACATTGTATCATATCAGAGACTTTGTGATTTTAATGTTCATAACTACATCATGTTCTGTAATTATTTCACATAAAGCGGATTGTTCTCCAAAAGTCTGTGTGTTTGTCCACGTGTTTGTGCGAGTCCGAGTCCGTCCTGAGAAGTGGGGCAGCAGACTGCAGAGGAAGAGGATGTGCTGGGTCAGGAGGACTTGGGAAATGGCCTCAGTGTGTTTTTGTTTTTTTGAGGTTTGGTTTTGTTTCTCTGCTCGTCTGGTTCGTCGCCGCCGTCAGCAGATTTTCAGCTGAGCGGATTGAAGGACGAGCAGATGAAGTTACAGCAGACGACCGAGACGCACGACGGCGTGAAACTGAAGAAGTGTGGACGCAGTGAACTGTGAGGGTTCAGGGAGGACGAAGAACGTTCAGACTGAACGTTTAAGTGGAAGTACTGTACATACTCGGAATACTGTACACACTCAGAGTACTGCAGATGTGATTATTGTGACAAGAAACGGTGATTTACTGTGATTTTTAGGCTGGGAGACATGATTAAAAAGTAATTTTTTCCATGTTGATTAAGCACAATTTTACTTTTTTTTTTGTTCCATTAAAACAAAATTAAATAACATTTAACTTTTCTAGGTTATTTTCCTGAACTTGAACAATGCAGAACTTTTAAATTACTGCAATTCAACAGAAAAAAGAGTCACATTTCATAATCCAAAGTTTGTCATTAAAGGCTGTGACTTTGGCTCATGGAGGTCACGTGGTGTGTGTGTTACGTGGTTCATGTGACGTGGCGTGTGTGTTTTGTGGCGTGTGTGTGTGTTACGTGGTGTGTGTGACGTGGTGCATGTGTTATGTGGTTTGTGTGGCGTGGCTCGTGTGTTTTGTGGCGTGTGTGTTACGTGGTTCGTGTGGCGTGGTCGTGTGTTTTGTGGCGTGGCTTGTGTGTTACGTGGTTTGTGTGGTGTGTGTGTGTGTGTGTGTGTGTTTGTGCGTTGCTTTTGCCTCCGTCAGCTCAGACCCGGAGGCGATGAAACCACTTTTATAATGACTCTCTTTATGATTAACCTGAGCCACCTCCCAGTGTTTCCTCTGTTTTTGGTCTATTTTTAACCCAGGATCTCTGTGTTGACTGTTTACTTTGTGTGTTATTTTAGCCCTTTGTTCCTCGTGAGGGTGAGGTCCAGTATAATCAGAAACAGGACGGTGTCGACCAGGAGATTTCTGCAGATTCTGACGTCCACTGTGCCCTGAGCGCACGATTAAACTGTTAAATCTGATGGATGGTGTAAAATGGTCAGACGGTTGTTGTTCTGGTGGAGGGTTTAATGCTGTTGAAACTTTGTGCACATCTTATTTTCACACGACGATGAGAAAAAGCTGCATCTGGAAGTAAAGTTTTGTTCTTGGTCTGGTCCAGGTTTAGTTTTGAATGTGTTAAGTGTGAACACGGCCAGTTTATTACCAGAATCTGACCTAAAGATAAAGAAAAGCTGCTCATCTTGTTGCTTTTCGCTCTTGTTCTTTTGGGTAGATCCTGGTTCAGTTCTGATCTAGACTTTGGTTCTGTTCAGTCTTTTGTCAGTTCTCTTGGATGAACTTAAATGTGCAGAATTCTCTTATTAAAACACAAATCTACCTGCTGTGTTTGTGCTTATTTTTCCTGACGTGTTGAGCCTTAAACGCCGCTCTCTTTTCTCTTCATCGTCTTCTCCTCGGTCACATGTCTCGACTTGGTTCTTCTCCTGCTTTAATGTCATTTACTGTGGGTCACTGTGTCACCATGTGAAACTCCTGCACAAACCGCAGTGATTTTCTCTCATGAAACAGACAGACGCTTCTTTATGATGATCCTCCTGCGTCAGTCGCACATAATCAGGTTTACCTCCAGAGAACAGGACGGTTTCAGAGCAAAGAAACATGTAGGAGACGTATAACTGAAGTAAATATAGATGAAACTCATTTGTGCCACTGACACAATGACCCAAGAGCAGATTTAAACCAGAAAAACTCTAAACAGGAGCCGTGATAAACGCATAGTTGAATGAAACACTTCACTTTGTGTCTGTAACGAGCCGTAGTTCAACCTTCTGCTGCTCAAATCTTATGTAACCAAAAAATAAACGACTATTTTCTAGTGGTGCAAAGAAAAAAAGCTCATGATAAACACCAAAAACACAGACCCCCAGAAATGTTCCATTTTTTTATTTAAACGATTCAGTGACAATCATGAAATACGCCTGTTTCACGTGATAGTTAGATTTTTTATAGTTAATATTCCATTAAAACCTTGTTAGTTTGTGATTGGTTAAATCCACCCATCAATCAAAGTAGAGGAATAATCAGCCAATCAGGTGTGACCTCTCAGAAGACGTGATATTTAAGACAATCACTCACTGGAGGTTTATAAATCATCATCTGGGTCCAACAAATTTTGTCCAGGAAAGAAATGACAGTATTTTTCTGTCATATTGAGCCAAAGTATCACAGGTAAAACTCGTACACATGTAGTGTCTGATTTGTTACAGCAAAGTGTGAAAAAGTCATTGTTTTTACTGTTATTATTGAAACTTTAGAGATGTTCTTGCTCTTTATCACAGCTGTCAAACTTTATATTTCCTCTTTTTATGCCAGTAGTTTAATAAATCCTCTCTGTCCTTTTACACTTTTCAGTTTCGTCTTGTTTTGTCAAACTTGCTCCAAACACATTTGCAGAGTTACTTTATACATGTTTACTTAATCCACGTCTTATCTGTGTTCAAAAATGTCTGAGCAGTTTCCTTATCGGACGATCCTCCTCTTCTTCCTCCTCTTCCTCCTCGTCAGCTGCTGTTGTGATTAGTCCAGATGTGCCGGAGCAGAGGACGTACAGTTCAGATGTTGTTTTGTTCTGATTTGGGGAGAGTGTCTGTCTCCAGATGAATGGAGCTTTGTGAGTGACATAAGTCACAGCTCAGTGTGGGGTGAAGTTTGGCAGAGAGAGAGATTCTGTTCTATTGTTGTGGGGAAAACGAGGTATAAAACGCACAGCTCGACACACGACACAGGTGGATAAATACACTTCAGATTTAATGCCGTACGACGTCACTTTTCTGTAGTTCTGCTTTTCTTCATGTGCCTGAAATGTTCCATACTATATTTAACGTCCTTTTCTTACGTTTATTCCAGTGTACTGCTTAAATACATTAAAAGTGATGCATTTTTACAGTGAGCAGACTCTCCTCTCCACAGATCCGACCTGTAACTTTGTCTGTGCCGTCGTCATGAGAAAATGAAAGTTTAATGTCGCGCTGCACTGTCCAATTTGTCGTTTAATGTGACTGGGAGACGCGTCGGTCCCTGTGGTTTGAACAATAAACTAAAAACATGAGACGTTTGAAGATAAAAGTTTGAGTTACACAAAGCCACGACTTCACGGAAAACGGCGAAACATCGATCTGTCAACGACTGATTTATGTAACGTGAAGACGGGAAAAACTGTGGAATTATCACATTACACACGTCAGAGGAGAGGGCAGGACTCGTCTTTCTCATGTGGCCGTTTGTTCTTTGTCTTTCAGCATCAGTGAGAGTTTCCTCACAGTTAAAGGGGCGGCGCTTTTTCTCCCCCGAGGAAACAGTCCCACCCCAAACTCCGCCCCTCGCCTCAGCCAGCGCCGGAACAAGCACACAGGTAAAAACACAAGTACGCACACACAAACACAAGCACACAGGTAAAAACACAGGTGAACACACAGATAGACACACAGGTAAAAACACAAGTACACACACAAACACACAAGCACACAGGTAAAACACAAGTACACACAAACACACAAGCACACAGGTGAACACACAGGTGAACACACAGGTGAACACACAGGTGAACAAAAACACACAAGCACACAGGTAAAACACAAGTACACACAAACACACAAGCACACAGGTGAACACACAGGTGAACACACAGGTGAACACACAGGTGAACACACAAACACACAAGCACACAGGTAAAACACAAGTACACACAAACACACAAGCACACAGGTAAAACACAAGTACACACACAAACACACAAGCACACAGGTAAAAACACAGGTGAACGCACAAATAGACACACAGGTGAACACAAATGGGTAAAAACACAAGTACACACACAGATAGACACACAGGTGAACACACAAACACACAGGTAAAACACAAGTACACACACAAACACAGGTAAACACGCAGGTGAACACGCAAGCACACAGGTAAAGACACAAGTACACACGCAGATAGACACACAGGTGAATGCACACAGGTAAACATTCAGATAAACACACGAACACACACAGGTAAAACACACACAGGTGAACACACAGGTAAAACACAAGTAAACACACACAGGTGAACACACACAGGTGAACACACAAACACACAGGTAAAAACACAAACGCACAAACACACAGGTGAACACACAGGTGAACACACATCCACATCATACGATATCTGTGTTTGATTTGGGTCAGAAGTTTAATGAGGCTTTAATCCAAAGGTTTAGTGTTTGTCGACCGTAGAGACAGAAGTTTATTTATACAGCACAATGTCAAAGAGCTGCACAGAATGAGAGACATTAAAGTCATAATACGGAACATCAGAGCATGAATAATCATCATAAAATGAAGATTAAAACTGAAAAGTGCAGAATAAAACTCTCTGTCACAAGCAGAAAAACAGAACAGAGTCTGGATTTAAAACATCGTCAAAGTCGAGGAAGAGAGACGGATTTAAACTAAACTCAAACACTGAGTCACCTGGATTAGTCCTGGATTAGTCCTGGTTTAGTCCCGGTTTAGTCCCGGTTTAGTCCCGGTTTAGTCCCGGTTTAGTCCCGGTTCAGTCCCGGTTCAGTCCCGGTTTAGTCCCGGTTCAGTCCTGGTTTAGTCCCAGGTTAGTCCCGGGTTAAGTCCCGGTTTAGTCCCGGTTCAGTCCTGGTTTAGTCCCAGGTTAGTCCCGGTTCAGTCCTCCGTGTGAGGATGGTTCATACAGCACTAACATTTCTAACTCTGAGATAGAATTTTGTGGTAGATGAATAAATTTGTTTGATTGTTTCACCGTGATATGAAACGACATCAGTTCATCAAAGCTTTACAATCAATATATTATAAAAAAAAGTTTAGGCAGATCCATTTGACCAACAGCTTTTAAAACTATAAATACAAACCCTTTTGTTTTATTTGAACAGTTCATATTATCTTGTGGACAGTCGTTAAACGTCGGCACATGATCCACAGCTGGAGCGTCTCACGATTCTCTCGTCAGGACAGAGCCTCAGATTAAACCCTCCCTGATTTTAGAGAACAAACACCTCACTGAACAGATAAAAAAACAGTATTTATCAGGTCAACTGAACTGAAACAGACGAGGTTCGTTCATTTCTTGTCCAAATGACTCTGTTCTGACGAGTTTGAGCCGTTTCCTCTGTATAAACCTCATTACGACTTTTGTTTAACCTTTAAAACTGTTCGTGTTTAGATTCAGAGTCAAATGTTCTGTTAAGTAACGACTTTAATCGACCTGAAACACCTGATCACATTTGTCTGAAAAAAACTGCTTTTCTAAGTTTAACCTGCAGCGATTCTCTGTCCAAAATAAGACAGTTCAGTGGATAAAACTCTGTCTATTATGTTTTTAATGTTTAATCACGCTCTGCTTCACTAATTCTCAGTGAAAGAATCGTACGTCTGTTCTTCCACATGATAAAAGGAGCTAATTGCACTAATTATCTGAGTTGTGTAATGAATAAACCTGTGAAATTCCAGTTCCTCACAAATAATTAAAGGGAGTTTGGAGTCACTGACCTAAATATACATCTGTACTTAAGAAACGCCCTGAACACGACGTGGCCTTTTTAAAATACACAAAAGCTGCATCTGTGTCTAAACGAGGCTCGTGGAGTCTGATCAAATCCCTGCTTCTTTGTGACTGGAGAAAGAGGATCTTGGGTTCGTGGTGTGAACAGGAGGTGAAACTCGCCTTGGGTCAAATGAAACTCGATCCAGGATCTTACATGAGCACGTTTTGTTTCTAAAATAATCTGAAACTCAAAGATAATCTGCTTCTATTTCAAACCAGGTGACCTCCAGAAACATCTCCAGACCATGTTCACTGTGCTGCGGCCCGAGGACACGATACGACTGGTGAGTAACACAAAAAACACTCCATCTGCGTTTCGTCGGATCATTTTCACCCGTTTCCATGGAGATGTTATTGTTATTGGCCTTAAACTCGTATCTCCATGGAGACGCACAGGTGACACACGGGTCACAGCGGCGGGCGACACGACGGCGACACGACGGCGACACGTCTCACCTGTGGAGCAAAAAAACACCTGGAACTGGAGAAATGAGAGAGTTTTTAATGTCAGTGCTGTGGAATATTCCAAACAAAACAAGAACATCTCCATGAGACGGGCACCTGGGACATGTTCTGTTTTTAAATCTGTTTTATGGCTCAAAAACACCTTATAAAACCTGCTTTTTTGTGCTGAACGTGGTCACCTCTCCACAGATCTGACCTGTACCTGCTTGTCTCTATGGAGATAAACAAGTTTAATGCTGTGGGACATTTTAGGTGAAGCAAAAGGAGAAAAAACAGGTGTTTGATCAGTGACAAACACATTTAATGAGCAGATTTAGTCTTAATCAGGCCCTGTATGAATAAAGAGAAAGATTTAAGCTTTTAGACTTTTTCGAACATTAAACCAACAAAACAAAAGTATAAGTCCATATAAAACGCTCAGGCAGCAGCAGGTTTGTAAAAGTCTGTTTCCACATTATTAAAGTCGACTGTGGCTCCAAACATCTTCAAACTTATTCCATTTTTGAGAAACCAAACAACAAAAAGAACTTTTCTCCTTCCAGCTCAGCGAGTCCTCAGGTTTATAGTCATGTGATCAGGTGTATAAAGTCATGTGATCTGTTCAGTTCCTGTAGGTGTGAATTTTGGGCCTTTTAAGTGTTTTTCATGTTATAAATGAAGTAGAAAAGCCGTATTAAACTTCAGTGCTGTATCAGACTATGTTCTATAAACAGAGCTGCTCTTTATATAATCTGTCGTTATTGTTCTGTAAGTTTCTCTTTAAGTTTCTCTTTAAGTTTCTCTTTAAGTTTTCATTTCCTCCTTTGCCGTGGCAGGCTGTCCGTCTGGAGAGCGCCTTCCCTCAGGTCACACGGTACATGGTGGTCGTCTCCAACAACGGTCGACAGGACACGGAGGAGAGCATCCTGCTGGGCATGGACTTTGTGTCGTCTGATAGGTCAGTATCAGAGGAGCTGGACACGGGGCTGAGGGACGAGAGCAAAGATCAACACTGTGGATGTACAGAAGAGCAGAGACTTCAACATGAAGTGTGACAGTGGATTTGTCAGGAGCATTAACATCACGTGTTTGTTGAATGTGCTGGATCAGGGAGTAAAGTCACATAGTTTCATTAGTTTGACCAGTTCTATTTCTCTGAGCATCTTTATTATCCCCATGGGGCAGTTTGTACAACTACTACGACTATTATTACTGCTAATATTCCTCCTGAAACGACTGTCAGGCCTGTACTTTCTTACAAAGTCTATAATAGAATATAACCCAGACATGAATCCACCTCTGCAGCTGTTTGTTCTCAAAGAGTCAAAGTGTCGTTTAATCGTCCAGTGACTCACTGTCCTGTTTCTCTCGGGTCAGTTCTGGACACAGAGTGTGACCTCATTTTATTGTCTGACTCTGTTTTTCTCCTCTTCCTCCTCCTCTGTTTCTCCTCTGTGCCTCCTCTGTCTCTCCTCTTCCTCCTCTCTCCTCCTCCTCTCTCCTCTTCCTCCTCTGTGCCTCCTCTGTTTCTCCTCTGTGCCTCCTCTTCCTCCCCTGTGCCTCCTCCTCTCTCCTCTTCCTCCTCTGTGCCTCCTCTGTGCCTCCTCATTCTCCTCTGTCTCTCCTCCTCTGTCTCTCCTCTTCCTCCTCTGTGCCTCCTCTGTGCCTCCTCATTCTCCTCTGTCTCTCCTCCTCTGTCTCTCCTCCTCCTCCTCTGTGCCTCCTCTCTCCTCCTCCCTCCTCTCCTCCTCTCTCCTCTGTGCAGTTGTTGTTCTGTGGGGCTGGTTCTTCCTCTCTGGAGCGACACCATGATCCACTTGGATGGAGACGGGTAAGATCTGTTTTTTATTCATGTTTATCGGTTTATGAACCTCCAGAGTTTATTTGTGGAGATAAAATGTCCAAAACTATTTTTTTAAATCTGTTGTTTTAGCTGCTTGAGTTTGTCCCACTTCCTCCTGAGGATGTGACACTTACACCTGTTTATTTTTCTCATTCACAAATGAACTCCTGCCCTTCTGAGACTTTTTTTTTCGCTCGCAGTAGTTTATTAGTGTGTTTTTTTCTCTTCTTTTTAGTAGTTTCTTAGTGTGTGTTTTTCCTCTTTTGCAGTGGTTTTAGTGTGTTTTTTCTCTTTTTGTAGTGGTTTCTTAGTGTGTTTTTTCTCTTTTGCAGTGGTTTTAGTGTGTTTTCTCTTGTTTTGCAGTGGTTTTAGTGTGTTTTTTTTCTCTTGCAGTGGTTTTAGCGTCTCTACGGTCAACAGGGTTCATGTTTTCAAGCCTGTTTCAGTTCAAGCCATGTGGTGAGTCTGTTCTATGTGATTTTGTCCTTCAGAGAAATGGAAAAGCCTCTTTATTTAACTAAATATTTCATCTTTTACGTCGCATCGAGATAAAGACGAGACACTTCACATTTAGAATATAACTTCACAGTTTATCCAGCCACAGGGGGGCGCTACAACTGAATGCATTCTTTAACCATTTACCATTCACCATCGTTCGTGCTTGTAAACTGTTCTTCTACATGTATTTTACAATAATCTGATTATTCTCAAACCTGTTTCTGATTTTAAACTGTAACTCTCTTCCTCAGGTCGGCCTTACAGTCGCTGCACAAAGCCTGCGACGTGGCCCGGTGCCATAACTACTACCCCGGGAGTCTGTTCCTCACCTGGGTCAGCTACTACCAGAGCCGCGTCTCCTCCAGCCAGATCTGCATCAACGAGTGGAACGCCATGCAGGACGTGGAGTCTCATCGAGCCTCCTCCCCCGTGCTCTTCACTGACCTGTAAGTCCCACAGCGCCCCTAGTGGACAGTGTTGTAGAGCTGAAGAGGCAGGACGATGTAGTTCTAACACAGAAGAGGTTTATTGAGCATCAGTCCAGGACCAGAGCCTCCAGACACGAACCATCCAGTCCAGTGCAGCCCAACCCGACTGCGGCTCTGTAGGGAGTATTATACCTCTGATACAGGCCGAGCTCTTCAGCTACTTCAGTTTGTTCTACACAGTCTACAGGACGGGGACGTAAGAAAATGAAGCGCAGCATTATCAAAAGTCTACAGTCGATTTTCCAAAACAATCTTTTTTTACTTTGACTTTAATAACGGCTGTTCAGACGTCTGTTTTTTTGGAACAATCTAAAAAAAATCTGCAGTTGTTTATTTTATTGTACATTTTTACACACACATATGTCCTTCACGATGCTGCGTTTAGCGTCACATTTTCTATAGATGAAAACCATAAAAACACCTAAAAGTGCAGGAATATTCTGTCCAAACACGTGCGGCTCCAGCTGAGCAGCTCAGGCTCTGAAAACACTCTCCCTGGACATGTTTGTTGATATTATCTGAGGCAGGTGAAAGCATTTCTGAAAAACATCTCTGCATCTGCACAAGTGTAAGATTAACTCCTCCCTGATATTCTGAGGAAAACTGTTCTTAGAAGTACTTTTTCCTCTTTTCATAAATAACTGTCTGCTTTCACTTCACTTCTGCTCTGTTTCCTCAGAGTTTCTCACGGGTCACGGCTCCATTACTGCTCAAATACAGAAACAATTACTACATTTAAACCACAAAGAAGAAACATTTGCAGGTTTTGTCTTGATAGTTGCAGGTTTTGTCTTTAGATTACCAGGTTTTGTCTTTTATATTTGCAGGTTTTGTCTTAATATTTCCAGGTTTTGTCTTGAAATTTGCAGGTTTTGGCTTTAGATTTGCAGGTTTTGTCTTGAGAGTTGCAGGTTTTGTCTTGAGATTTCCAGGTTTTGTCTTGATATTTGCAGGTTTTGTCTTTTATATTTGCAGGTTTTGTCCTCATATTTCCAGGTTTTGTCTTGATATCTGCAGTATTCATGCAGGTCCACTTCACAGGAGGGTTTTAGACTCTTAAAGGGAAGGTCACATGTCCCCAGGCCTTAGAACAAAGGCATATTCTCCAGCTTAGAAAGTCCATGTCTAAGTTAATATTGGACATAGTTGGACATAGATGGCTTTGTAGTTAGAGAAACATTAAGTTGTCAAGAAATCTCAGAAGATCCTGTAGAAACTCCGGGGAATGACGCAGACCGGTGGATTTATGTCTTTGCTAACAGCAGGGAAATTCCCCCAGCGGCTGCAGGCCGGGGTCACGTGGGCCCCGTGCCTATTTGTAGTGTCTCTGGAGAAGGGCCCCGGGTCTGAAATAGACGAGGCCTGAGCCGGTTTGATTTACGTTTGGAAAAAGGACGACAGGGAGACAAATGTGGAGCGAGAAAGATGGATGTAAGGATAAGACGACAGGTGAAGGTGAAGAGATGAACCACCAGAACTGTGGAGATTATAGAGAATCTCCATGGAGACGAGCTCAAATAAGAGTCAGGTCTGTGGAGATGCAAGCCCACTCACAGAAACTAACACTAAATGAAGTTATCAAGAAATGTCCTGGGACGATATTGAAATTTTCTGACTATTATCATATGATTAACGATTTTTTTTATCACAATAATGATTAAAGTTGTTCTAAATATGAATAATTATCACTTTAACAGAGAATATCATGGATGAGCAGGGCCGTCAACTGAAATGTGGAGGCCCGGGGCAGTAAGCCTCACATGGGCCCCAGTAAGACAAATGAATAAAAGAGAGATTCAGTTTTGGGCCCCCTAAGACGCTGGGGCCCCTGACAAACAGACCCCTGTACCTGGGGCCCCTGACAAACAGACCCTGTGTCCCATCACCGTGGACTCCCCTGTGGACGTGTTTCTGGTGATATAACGTCGATCATCTTTGTTGGTGATTATCACGATTATTGTCGACCCACAATAAATGACATAAATGTTTATTATTCATCTTTTTATTTTATTACATGGAACAGTTCCCACAATGCAACAGTCCCTGTGTCAGCCCCTGGATAAACAGAGTAATGTGAGGAAGGGCATCTGACAGAGTCTACATCCTGCTGATTGTACAGGGTCTGATTATGTTTCATTATTTTATTGCCACAGTCTTATATATTTTTGTTATTTTGATGGAGTCCAGCATCTGCACAATAATAAGTTAATATTTATTTCTGGGAATAATTTTCAAATGGTGTAATAAATGAAGCTCTGAAGAAGTGGTAGAAGCTCAGTCCAGCTGTGGTGTGTTTAGTTTTTCACCTTTATGAGCTAATTATCTATTAAATGTTGTTTTCTGTCTAAACTCGTCTGAAAACTGGGCCGTGACTGGTTTGTTGCTGTAAACAGGATCTGTCCAGTGGGACACGAGGAGCTTAAATACAGCAACAATACATCTGACAAACAAAAGCATGAGTCAGAGTTTTACAAGTCGCTCTAATAAATCTTTAACTGGGGCTTTTGTTGCTTTGAGGTGGATTTGTTGATAAGATTAGACGTTTCCAGTGTGAACCTCCTGTGTTTGCTCCGCTTCACTTCCTGGTTCTTTAATGACAGGTGCAGAGCGGGAAATGTTCTTTTATTACTGACATTACTCTGAGTTCCTGATGATTTCCAAGTTCATGTTATTCATTAAACTCGTGTCGTCGCTGTGGCTGATTGTCCAGCCCCCCCCCCCGGGTCTGTGGGGCAGGTTAGAACTCGCTTTACTGCTTTTGTTTGTAAATGGGACACGAACAGTCGTCCTCCTGGAGTCTGGAGAAGTGAGGGCAAAGATGTGGCTCAAAGGAGACGAAATTATTATATTTACTTTTACTTTGTAGATCAGCAGCATTATTTATTAAAGGGAAGCTTCAAACTATTAAAAACAGTGACAGTTTTTACTTGATTAGTCAGTTTGACCACTGCCAAGGCGTTTGTTCCATCCTGCAATGGTCAAGTTCTCGTGTCCTGACCTGGACTGGGATGTGCAACTTTCTTTGAGCCACAAAGTCTCATTTTTCACTCAAAACTTTCTTTTTTTGACTTGTTTTAGTTTTTTTTCCCCACATTTAAAAACATGTAAAACCTTCTTTATTATAATTTCGTTCATTTGCTTTTTGAATTTGATTAAAAATACCAAAGAATTCACACAACACAGGTCATTACGACAGAACTGATCAAAAAAAAGAAAATGCATCAGATGCAGCTTTTCCTCATGTCACCCACAGCCTTTAGTGTCATTTTCCATCAGACGAGACTGAACAACACGACCCGAGTTTGTGGCTGATGTGAGGACGAGGCTCCAGAGAAAACCAGGCCTCGTCCTCTCGAGAGTCATTAGGGCAGAGCTGGAATCATCGCTCTGACGTATGAGGCTAAAAACATCCTAGAAGTGGATAGTAACGCACGACAGAAACAAGAACCATGTCAACACGAGACGCACAAAACCTCAAACTACAGAGAAACATGTCGACACGAGACACAAAACCTCAAACTACAGAGAAACATGTGAACACGAGACACAAAACCTCAAACTACAGAGAAACATGTGAACACGAGACACAAAACCTCAAACTACAGAGAAACATGTGAACACGAGACACAAAACCTCAAACCGACAGAGAAACATGTCGACACGAGACACAAAACCTCAAACTACAGAGAAACATGTGAACACGAGACACAAAACCCCAAACTACAGAGAAACATGTCGACACGAGACACAAAACCTCAAACTACAGAGAAACATGTGAACACGAGACACAAAACCTCAAACTACAGAGAAACATGTCGACACGAGACACAAAACCTCAAACTACAGAGAAACATGTGAACACGAGACACAAAACCTCAAACTACAGAGAAACATGTGAACACGAGACACAAAAATGAGATCAAACTACAGAGAAACATGTGAACACGAGACACAAAACCTCAAACTACAGAGAAACATGTGAACACGAGACACAAAACCTCAAACTACAGAGAAACATGTCGACACGAGACACAAAACCTCAAACTACAGAGACTCAGATGTTCAGATTTTCAGATTTCAGAATCAGATCTTGATGAGTTTTTGTTTCTGTTGCAGCCCGACGGAGAGAGAACGAACAGAGAGACTCATCAGACTCAGACTCAGAGAAATCATGATGCAGAAAGATCTGGAAAACGTCACCTGCAAAGAGGTAAATATTATCACGACCTGTTTGTGACGGATTTAATCACGTCTGAACATGAAGTTTAATGTACGACTGGAGTGAACATCACCAGTGAATCCTGCAGGTTTTTCACTTCAGGTTTATCTATGACACATTTAAATACAACTTCAGCTGCTCAAAGTGTCGCACATCAGTCTGAAAATGAGATGAGACAAAACGATGAGCAAAGAACAAGAGAACGACAAGAGAACACCAAGAAAACACCAATGAAACGCCAAGTTAGAACCAGGAACGAACAGCAAAAGTCAAAATGTTCTGACTGAAGATGAAATTTAACAAGTCCAGGGTCTAAAAAACATTTAATTTCAAGTAATACAATTGATGAAACTGTATTTAAGATCGTTTAAATTTCATTGGCACATTAATTAAAGATGAAAACAACTTTGTAAATATGAATAAAAGTTTTATGAGACTCACACGACCTCAGTTTGAGATCCTCAGTTTGAGATCCTCAGTTTGAGATCCTCAGTTTGAGATCCTCAGTTTGAGATCCTCAGTTTGAGATCCTCAGTTTGAGATCCTCAGTTTGAGATCCTCAGTTTTCCTCGTGGATATTTATTCTCAGACTGTATTTCTCGTCTTTAAAAAGTCTTTTTAAAGGTTCCGTCTCCTCGTCCTCAGATCCGCACGGAGCTGGAGATGCAGATGGTTTGTAATCTGCGAGATTTCAAAGGCTTCATCGATAACGAGATGATCGTGATCCTGGGACAGATGGACAGCCCCACGGAAATATTCGACCACGTTTTCCTGGTGAGAACTGATCCGATTATTGCATTAAGTAGAAAAAAGATTCTTCTCACGCGAAACCAGCCTGGATTTAGTTTAGTTTTGGTTTTTGGACGTGGTTTTATTCATTTGGTCTCTCGATGGTGATGTTTTTATGACTTTTAACATAAACTTAAACGTGGCTAAGACTCATTTAAAATCTACTGTTATTTATACATTTGTGTTAAAAATTCTATTCACTTTATTTTACTTTATGCAGAAATGTTTAAAGGTGATGCACTTGATTTTTACCATCTTCAAAATGAACTAGATGTGTTTTTTTAAGTATTTGATGCTCAGAAAGTTAAAAAAGTGAGGAATAAGTTTGAAAGTTATGAAATGTTCTTATAAAACTCGACGTGGTGAATTATTTGCAGAAATCCAAAGACTCAAACTGTTGAAAGAAGAACAGCTCCTGGTTCACCGCCAAAAAAAAATAAGATTCAGACGTGACACTGGTTTTGTTTTTACTTTTCCTGCTTTTACAATATATTTGTACTGGGGCAAAACAAAATGATTTACATAAAAAAACAGGATTAGTCCTTTTAACGGCGTTCAGAAGTGTGTTTGTAAAATGTCATTAAAATGTCCCTGAGCGTTAGATAAAATAATAAATGTGTTGTGTCCAGGGCTCCGAGTGGAACGCCTCGAACCTGGAGGAGCTGCAGAACAGCGGGTGAGTTTAAATCAGGTTCCTGCTTCGCTCGGTCGACTCAGTCACTTCAATAATAAGATTTAGCAGGAGTTTTGTTTTATTGATCCGTTTATTGTCCCTTTAGAGTCAGATACATCCTCAACGTCACCAGAGAAATCGACAACTTTTTCCCAGGAATGTTTGAATATCACAACATCAGAGTTTATGACGAAGAGGCGACGAATCTGCTGGAATATTGGAACGACACCTACAAGTTCATCACCAAAGCCAAGTACGAGTCCAAAAAGTCTCTAAAATGTGACACGAGGCACATTTTAGAGTAACAGCTGCACACACAGAGTTACACAGATTAACAGACAAATTCTAACAAAGCCAGATGAATGTGACTAAATCCAAACATTATTCCCCTGCTCTGAGTTTATTCACAGGTTATTTCTGTGTTTGCTGTAGTTAATGAAGCAGGGACGATGTGTCGTGTGTAAAACGAACACAAACCTCAGCCGTCCACACTCACTCCGTCCTAACCCTGCTCCTCTCTGCAGAAAAGCCGGTGCCAAATGCCTGGTTCACTGTAAAATGGGCATCAGCCGCTCGGCCTCCACCGTCATCGCCTACGCCATGAAGGAGTACGGCTGGAACCTGGACACGGCGCTGGAGTACGTCAAAGACAAACGCTCCATCACCAAACCCAACCCCTCCTTCATGAGGCAGCTGGAGGAGTACCAGGGCATCCTGCTCGCCAGGTACCACAGTTTAAGAAATAACTGATTTTAAACTCATGACTCAGTTTGTTCTTATTTTAATACACGACATGTCAGAGTCTGAGGCTTTTATACAGAACAAGTCCCATGATGAAGTTCTCTAGAATAATCCAATAATCACTGTCACTTCAAAACACATAGAAAACACACAGGAGCATCACTGAGGAGCTCATCAGGGAGGTTTAAAGATGCACTGTGTAACTTTTCTGACAGAGGCTGCACCAGGCGCTTCTCTCCAGAGATTTTGTTGCCTGGAACATTCAAGTTTATGTTGTTTTTTTTTTCTGTGTAAAGTTTGTCTTAGATTTAAACTGAAGAACATGATAAAAGTGATTCTGCTGCAGAGAAATCGGGTTTAGTTTGTTTTTAGTTTTAATGTGAGCGTGTGGTTAAAGTTTCTACATTTGTGCAGTTGAAATGTTCAGTAAAAATGTCCAAAACGACTGAACTTCTGCGTCTCTCCAAACTGAACTTGAGTGTTTCTTTTTTCTTGCAGTAAACAGCGTCATAACAAACTGTGGCGTTCTCACTCCGACTCCGACCTCTCCGAGCGCTCGGACGCCTCGTGTAAACGCCCCCAGACCCTGACTCGCTCCGACTCCCACAACAACAACAGCATCCCCTCCTCCCCCTCCTTACATCACTTCCTGGGCGTGGCCGTTCTCCAGGCTCTGACCTCGGACCCCGTAAGCTCCTCCCCCTCGTCCTCTCCCGACTCCCGCTCCAGCGACGGGGGAGAATCGCCGACCCACGAGGAGGAGGCGAACCCGCCGCCCCGACCGAGCGCCGCCACCGTCGTCCCAGAAGTGGATTCGGCTCGAGTCGCCGTGACCGTCCCCGTGGCTTCACCGCAGCCTCCGCCCGCCATCCACATCCTCCCCTCGACTCCCACAATGCACCACGCCCAGATCACGACATCACCACACGCCCAGATCATGACATCACCACACGCCCAGATCACGACATCACCACACGCCCAGATCATGACATCACCACCCGCCCAGATCACGACATCACCACCCGCCACCGCGGCGCCTGAACTCAAACTGTGTCTCGATTTACCTGAAGAAACAGACACAGACCCGTCACATTTAAGTGAAGAAGTGACTCCTCCGAGCCCCACGGCCCCGATTCTTCCTCCTCCGAGCCCCACGGCCCCGATTCTTCCTCCTGTTCAAAGTGACGACAACAATAACCCGAGTCATGTGGCGGATCGGGTCGTGGAGCCTCGTGGGGAGGCGGACGGCTCGTCCACTCACAGCACTGACAGCATCGATTTCTTCAGCGCCAGAGAAAAGTTTTTGGGATTAGCTCTAGATGGAAAACTCCAGAAACAAACGGAGCCGGGGCCACAGACTCCGCCCCCGTCCACAGAGGAGGAGGAGAATAAAGACGAGAATAAAGACGAGAATAAAGACGAGAATAAAGACGAGAATAAAGACGAGAATAAAGACGAGAATAAAGACGAGAATAAAGACGAGAAAACTGAGAAAGAAAACCAGGGTAAATGCAGCTCAGTTATACAAGGAAACAAGTGGAATGTTGAGAAAAAGTTTCTGTATTTCAAAGTTTTGTTAAGAATAACGAAACAATAATGATCAATATGTTTTTATTATGGAGTAAAAATCCTCGAATCTGTGTGATTAATCTGTTTAATGTGAAACATCTGCTTCTGCCTGTTAAATTATACAGAAACATTTAAATTTATTTCCGAGGATGAGATAAAACCCGAGTAAAACTGAAATAACTTCAAATACACACGAACGAATCTACAAACTTTAAATATTCACATTTTACTACAGATGCTTTTCACTGATTCCAGCTTCTTGATCAGACGTAAGATTTGTTAAAATATAGTTATAATAAACGTTTAGAATCTCGGATAAATATATTTTTTGGTCGTTTTGATGTAAACACTAGTCTCAGACACAGAAGAGCAGCTTCATCTCCACCTCGAGCTTTAATCGTTTAATCGTTTTTATTCGTCTCTTCTTCTTTTCCAGACTGAAGACGCCGACTGACCTCGTCCATCTCCCCGACTCCATCTCCGTCCGTCACATCGTCACCGAGATCGAAGCCATTTCACATCCCGCATCTTCGACGATCCCCACGTCGTCCTCCGCCCCGTGTCTCCAGCTCCCTCCCCCAGAACCTCAGGTCGACTCCGGGCTCGACTCTTCCTCCTCCGGCCCCCCGACCGCGCCCCTCGCCGCCGCGTTATCCGGCGAGTGGCCCGTCGGGTCGGTCCGGCGAGTTACCAAACAGCTCGAGCAGAAACTGAAACGGGAGATGCTCGCGTCACGATCACCGCTACATTCCCCCAGCACCGAAAACTCGCTCGTGCGTTCTCTCCAAACGGACGAATGTGCGGACGATTCAAAACTCGACACTCAGGGACAGGAGGAAACGCCAAAAGACTGTGACAAAAATGTTCAAATACTTGACGCTTCAGACTTTATTCTTTCAACTTGTAGCCAAGACACAGGTGCCACGTTTGCATCTACTGAAAGCCAAACGGAGACGTCTCTGCGAACCAACAGCTCGTCTTCACTTACCTCAAACCAAACACTGCACATCAGCCAAGAACCGCAGACTGTGACTCTGGACGGAGCAGCTGAGCACGACTCGGACACAGACCAAAAGTGTTTGCACGTTTCAGGCTGTAGTTCTGACTGTGAAGCTCAAAACAGGTTAGTGAGAAGCAGCCAGGAACTAGAGAGAATTCAGCAAACACTCAAAGAACTGCAGGCGTTTCTCTGTGACGGGGGAAACGCCGAGAACAGACTTTCTGACATGGACACGGACGTTTGTAAAGACTCTCAGAGCTGTGCGAGTTTTGATGTGGCCGAGAGGATGAAGGAGGAGGAGAAGTCGACGGGTTGGCACAGAGCGATCGAACTCGAGGCGAGGTTACGCCAAGCCGGACTCACTCCGCCTTCGCTCATGAAACGATCGGCGTCTTTGGCCAAACTGGACTCTCTCGAACTGTCCGCGAACGATCTCAACGATTTGGATTTAACATCTCAAACGAGGACGACGTTATCTCACTCCAGGAAATCAAAACTCCACAGAAAAGAAAAGCAGAAAGTCTTGGCACATATGTTGAATGTTGTACCTCTGTCGTCCAACCAAACTGAGGAGGAGGAGTCGGCGTCTCGTTGCCAAAAAGAGGACGTAGGCGAAGGGGCGGAGCTCGCACGAAAGCAGGGAAGACGACACTCGGCTTCATCTCACAAACTGTCTGATAAAAAGCATCGAGGCGTCGCTGTGCTGTACCACACGATGTAAAACTCTGGAGCTGGAGTAAACTGGATTCGAGTGCATGAAACTGTCGACGGGCAGAAGTAGCAGAGTAAATGTAGAAGTGAATGTTCGGCTGCATGTGAAACCACTGGATGTGCTCAGAAACTGGATTTCAGGTTTAAAACGAAAGTCTAAAGAGCGAATCACATTATGCATCGTTACTGTAAAGTTCTGTTGTTTTCTAATGTTTTTCAGTGTGTTCAGACAGGGGGCGCTCTCTCAAAACATGCACTTTATACTGTTTTTGGAGGTTGTTTTTCATTTATTTGGCGTTTCCGGAGTATTCTTTGCACTGAAGTGGGGCGAGTTCGTCCCGTGTCGTTCAGATTTTTAAACCAGGGCAAAGCTGACATGATGTTTCTTAATAAAGGGCTTCAGCCACGTCCAGAAGCTTCACCTCGTCTTTTCTTCTGTCCTTTCAGCTTCAGTTACACCACAGTTTAACCTGGAGTCTCAGGCCATCTAGTGGACACACGGAGCATTGCACTTTTCTGTAATCACAGCACTTTTATCCTTTTATTAAAATGTACAGGGTTTATTTATTTACAGTAGAACAAATGATCTCATCGATGGCCTTTATAACATTTAAAGTTGTTCTCAGGTTTATTCAAATCGACTCTTTAATCAGCAGGACTTTTATAACCTCTAAAACGTCTGACGCTCAGGGTCATGGTTCTGTGGGGCTGTGTTAAACATGTTTTGTCTGGAACAAAGATTCAGGACATGAACTAAAACAAAAGATCCAGATGAAACTGAACCATCGACGATTCAGCTGCAGTGAAACGAGCCGAGACGTGGATTAAAAAGTCAAAACTCTGGAAACACTGAGTCTGACACGTCTGACATCTGACGTCACATTGTTTATGAAATTATAACAGTTTGAAACATTGGTTCAAACTGAATCTTGTGCCTCATAAATCTGCTCTGTTCAGCTTCAGGGACTTTATTGTTAATTGCAACAGTCCTAGTTTTTCATCATTCTGAAAACAACGGAACTGTAGTTCAGTCATTTTTACAAACAAAATGTGTTTATCTTTTAGGACAGGACTTTATCTTTATACAAGTCCCATCCTTAAATATAAAGACTAACTGGAGCCGCCCGTCACGAGCAGACGACCAGAGGAGCCTGAAAAACACCAGAATCCTGCAGAAGTGACCTGTTTGTTCACAGCTACAGACCAAAAATAAACCACATTCTATAGAAACTGATAAAAATACAGACGTCTGCAGGAGACTGGTTTGTGTGTATTATTTTTGAGCTTCTACAGAATCGTGGTTTATTTTTGGTCTGTAGCTGTGGACACACGTCTGCAGGAGACTGACCTGCTCCTTGTGCTTCATTTGTGGCTGTGAATAAAAAACCTCCTGTAGATGATGGAGTCTGGATGATACTGCAGAGGTTCAGGTCTGTCCTCGTGTCCTCGTGTCCTCGTGTCCTCGTCTCCTCGTGTCCTCGTCTCCTCGTGTCCTCGTCTCCTCGTGTCCTCGTCTCCTCGTCTCCTCGTGTCCTCGTGTCCTCGTGTCCTCGTCTCCTTGTCTCCTCGTGTCTTCGTCTCCTCGTCTCCTCGTGTCCTCGTCTCCTCGTGTCCTCGTCTCCTCGTGTCCTCGTGTCCCCGTGTCCTCGTCTCCTTGTCTCCTCGTGTCTTCGTCTCCTCGTCTCCTCGTGTCCTCGTCTCCTCGTGTCCTCGTCTCCTCGTGTCCTCGTCTCCTCGTCTCCTCGTCTCCTCGTGTACTCGTCTCCTCGTCTCCTCGTCTCCTCGTCTCCTCGTGTCGGGCTCAGTGGAGGCCTCACAGGGTTAGTACCTGATGTGAACACCGGGGGCAGTGTAGCTCTAGTGGAAACTGTTGTGTCCTTAGGCAAGACACTTCCTCCTCCTCAGGGCTGGTTCTGTGATGGATCAGAGACAAAAAGTGACACATCCAGGTGAAAAGGACCAGCTCATGTCTGAAGATGGAGGTTTAAGGTCAAAGCTTCTCCTCTGTGTTTGTGTCGATCATAAACACAAACACCATCTCCTGCAGGTGGAGGAGGAGGAGGAGGAGGAGGAGGGCTGGCTCACAGTGGAGGAGGAGGTGGAGGAGGAGGTGTGTTATTTATGGGTGACATTTCATTGACTGTTTCATGTGGGTAATTAAAGTGGATAAATGCCACTGGCTCCTGCTGAGACTCGGGGGAGACAGACTCTGAAGTGACACGAGCTCGGAATAAAAACGAGGAACGAAGACGAGGAACGAAGACGAGGCTGGAGACAGACGGGTTTAAGAACCAGGAAAAGGAGGAAATAACAAGAAAATACAAACTATTACAGCTGAGCTTTGGATTCCTCTAAACAGGAGGAACATGTAAATATAAATATAAATATACTGTAGTATTTTATGAATTATACTTTTGTCTTCATGAGTCTGACGCCACAGTTGAAATATTTGAATTTTAATTTAGTTTTAGAAATGTTTTCAAACAAACTTCAAATACAAACTCATTTATATTACATCTGTTTGATCGACTCAAAGACATTTACGTTTGTCAGACTCAGATTCTCCATTTTGTTCCATTTTTAATTTAAAAAATGAACCAAACTCCCCTAAAATCCCCTTAAAGCTCTGAGGTCACAGAAGATCAGATCTGGATGTGATATTTCACTAGAAAAACTTTATTTTCTTTATACTTTTCAAACTGAGGAAATATCTTGAGTTGAATCATTCAAGTCTCTTTGACCTTTGACCTCGACGTTACAGTTGATCTTTAGTCTTTTTCTTTATGAAACGTTTTCTTTATGAACGATCTGAAACTGAAAACCAGGATCTAAAAGAAGAACCTGGGAGGGCATCTGATTTAAAAATATGAAAGTCGCTTCTGCAGTTTGTCTCCACCTCAGCTCGACGGGGAAGTCCATCCTCTGAACGATTCATCTGAACGATTCATCTGAACGATTCATCTGAACGATTCATCTGAACGATTCCTCTGGGATCGGGGGGGGATGAGGAGAAAGAGGAGGATGAGGAGGAGGATAAAACCAGAGCTTCTCGACATTGTCTCTTCTGTCGTGTGAAGTTTTGGTTTTGCAGCGTCTCGTCCTGTGATTAAAACTCAGACTCCAGAAGAAACGAGACTTTAGACATTTTAAATTTGATAAACGAGACTTTAGACATTTTACTGTTGCAAATAAGTTTATTTCACTTGGATTTACAGCATTCGCCACAAAAAACTCTTCTTTTTGTTTCTTAAAGGTACAAAAAAGTGTTTTGAACCGAGCTTTAACCGGAGAAAAGGCATTTTCATCGAGTTGTGCTGTCGAAGTGTCAAGAGTCTTTATTACATTAAAATAAAACTAAACTCTCCAGAACAAACTAAAGTCGTGTAAAGTCCGAGCAGCTTTAAACCTGCAGAATGAACAGATTTATGTAAAAGTGAGGAACACGTCAGACGAGTTTTGTGCAGTGAGTCCAAGAAGTTTTATTATTATTTATTTCATTGTTTTTTTAAATTATTTTATTTTTGAGTTTTTCAGCTGAATTTGCACTAAATGTTGCACCTTTTTGTCTCCATGGAAACCTGGAATATTCCTTAAAGTGGCTTTAAACTCCTTCATCTTGTTTTTATTGGTCGTCCTCGCCCTCCAGTGATCTGACCCGTGAGTTACCATGGAGACGCCCCCTGCTGGTCACTGCGGAGACGCCAAACAAATCGTAAAGAAGAGTTTTTGTTTTCAGAGTCAAATCTGTGAGACGTGTCAGAGGAGCAGAACAGCCATAAAAACACAAACTCGTCACATTCACTAAAGTTTTTCATTCGTCTGAAGTTTGTCGTGTTGAACTAAACTAAAGAAAAGTTTGTTTTTTCTCCGTCGTCCGCCTCAGTTCAGCTCAGATCGACCCGGAGTACAGTACTTTAGGACAGTTTTGTGCTTAAAACAAACTAAAGAAGCTCATTGATCTGTTTCACTTTCACTTTCACTTTAAAGGGAGAGTGGAGCCGTTTTCACCAAAACAAATGAAAAGATAAACCTGGAGTAAAAAAACTGTTTTTTTAGTGAGATTCTCGTTGTGACTTTGTCTAAAAAACAGTGTCTTCAGTCTGGATTAAACTACAGACCAAACCTTTAACTTCTACAGAAAAAGATTCAGCACAAACGACTTTTGGCCTCACGAATCCAGAATAAATCTGTTTTCTCTGTTTCTTTCTGGTCTCAGCCTCGTCTCACCTAAAACCAAACAGACGTTTTTGTGTCGATGAAACGGACGAGCTCATGGTTCATCTGAGGGACAAATGTCACCAGAATTTGGATTCTGCAGTTTTCTGGTCCCTGTGATGTTTTCTCTCTCTTTTTCCTCTTTTTTTTCTCTCTTTTCTCTCTTTTTTCCCTCTTTTTTCTCTCTTTTCACTCTCTTTTTCCTCTTTTTTCCCTCTTTTTTCTCTCTTTTCTCTCTTTTTTCCCTCTTTTTTGTCTTTTATTTTGACATTTCTCTTGCTGGACCCTGCGAGTCCCTGATTGGTTCGTCCGTCTGTCCGTCACGCTCTGGATAAAGTCCTGAAGTCGTGTTTTCTGGATGTGAGACGGATCTTTTCTTCAGAATAAAAGTGTTTTGTTGCAGAGCTGGTTTTGTATCACACGAAGGAAAACCAGACACACATCCACCAAACATCCACCCAACATCCACCAAACATCCACCAAACATCCACCAAACATCCACCTGCGACGGCTCCAGACACTTTTCTGTTTGTTCTTATTACATGTTGTGTTGTTGTAAACTAGACAAAAGTGGCACCAGAGATGAGCTGTAGGGGGCGCCACGGAGCTGTGAGGAGAAGGAGCTTCAGAGGCACGTCCCAGCTGTGTTCAACCCCCTTCAAACCTCCTCCACACCTCCTCACACCTCCTCACACCTCCTCACACCTCCTCCTCCTCACACCTCCTCACACCTCCTCACACCTCCTCACACCTCCTCAAACCTCCTCCAACCTCCTCCAATGTCCATTTCTCAACTGTCCATCAAACCCGACAAGAGGAAGAACTGACCAGGCCAAGAGTTTATACTAAAACATGTTCATCCCACCACAAAACACCTAAACTCCGCCCACAAAACACCTAAACTCCGCCCACAAAACACCTAAACTCCGCCCACAAAACACCTAAACTCCGCCCACAAAACACCTAAACTCCGCCCACGAAACACCTAAACTCCGCCCGCAACCACGTTTCAGATAGAGACACAAAACTGGACAGTGACTCTGGACTAAAGACGAGAGAAACGGAGGAGGGGCGGAGTCTGGAGGAGTAAAAGGTGGAGTGAAGAGGGGCGGGGTCTCGAGGACTAAAAATGAGAGAGGAGGGGCGGGGTCTGGAGGTGTAAGCTCCACCCCTGCAGACAAACACCTGATAATCTGATCTACTTATAAATCTGTTACTGTCATTTCTTGTCTGCCAGAGCGGTGCTAACATGCTAACATGCTAACTGCCGCTAACTGTCGCTAACTGTCGCTAACTGTCGCTAACTTCACGATCACCGTAAACTCTCGTCTCTGAAAATAATGACAAATATAAACTCATCATGAGGAAAATGAGGATTATGAGAATGTCAAAGGTGAGTGAGGCGTAAAACGATCGACAGCTGACGAATCAGGAGGGACGTGCCTCTGACTCCGCCCCTCGGAGCCCCGTGAGCCAATAGGCCGTCACTTCTCCATGAGTGACAGGCGTATGATCCTCTGCAGCTCCTCCTCTTCCTGACGCCGCCGTAGCTCCGCCTCTTCCTGTTCCCGTGCTGAGATCTCCATGGCGATGCGGAGCTGCTCGTCGTAGCAGCAGGAGTTTGGTTGTTTTTTGGACGGAGTGGAGCAGAGGCTGGAGGCGGGACGAGCTCTGTGCTGCGGCGTCCTGGACAAAGAAACACGACGAGACGTCAAGACGAGGTATTTTTGTTTATCGCAGTCAGAAAACTTCTGTGTGTACTCCTGAAATACTTCTGTGTGTACTCCTGTAGGATCTAAAGTACTTCTGTGTGTACTCCTGTAGGATCTAAAGTACTTCTGTGTGTACTCCTGTAGGATCTAAAGTACTTCTGTGTGTACTCCTGTAGGATCTAAAGTACTTCTGTGTGTACTCCTGTAGGATCTAAAGTACTTCTGTGTGTACTCCCGTAGGATCTAAAATACTTTTGTGTGAAACATGAGTAAAATATTTAATGTGACTCATGCTCCTGATCCACAGGGACCAGAGCTTCTTCCTGCAGCTTCAAGCTCCTGAGAAACAGGTGAAGTTCACTTTAAAAGATAAACTTTCAAATCAACAGAGTCATAATATTTACTTTTTGCTTTGGGCCCAACTTTAACCACGTTGTGAAAAATTTCGGGGTGATATTGATATTGTGGTCAGAGTTTCTTTTAGCTCCGCCTCCTGCCACAGGTTAAACCTCGAGGTGACCTGGAGAAGTCTGTCCACGTCTGTGTTAGTCCTGCACAGACGACTGTGATGTTCTACGTGAGGATTTATCAAACTGCTCTTCACCGTTTGCAGCTCGTGTAAAAGCTGCAGCTCGTCTGCTCACAGACACGATGTGGAGGTCCCCCGTCCCGGGACAGTGGGGGGTCGTTCTTTTTCAGGGGCCGGTCCAAAACTCTGGACTCTTTGTCCATGAGTTTGTTTCCATCACTGACGTTTGACAAAGACAAACTTAAAACCTTCATGTTCAGAACGACTTTAACTCTGAGCGACACTTTCTGTATTTTAATGGTGTGAGGAGCTTTGTCGACATATTTGTCTGATATTTATTGTTTTTTTATCTTGTTTTAAAGTCGTGCAGCTCTTCGGTCGGTTTGGTTGTGGAAGGTGCTGCAGAAATAAAGTTTGATTGATTAAAGTTTGATGTTGATTGTTACACTGTTGATTCTAAACCAGACGCTCAGAGTTTAGTTTAGAACAGAACAGAAGTGTTACTGTCGTTTCATTACATATTTTATAAACCACATTTATTTATCACAGCAACAAACTCACAGACTCACAAACACAAACTCACAAACACACAAACTCACAAACTCACAAACACACAAACTCACAAACTCACAAACACACAAACTCACAAACTCACAAACTCACAAACACACAAACTCACAAACACACAAACTCACAAACTCACAAACACACAAACTCACAAACACACAAACTCACAAACTCACAAACACACAAACTCACAAACTCACAAACTCACAAACACAAACTCACAAACTCACAAACACACAAACTCACAAACTCACAAACACACAAACACACAAACACACAAACTCACAAACTCACAAACTCAGAGGAAAACGCTGCTTTATCACAGTTTGATATTTGTAAATCTACACAAACACACAAACACACAAACTCACAAACTCACAAACTCAGAGGAAAACGCTGCTTTATCACAGTTTGATATTTGTAAATCTCTGAGGCTGAGTCATAAACTGTTTAGTGGAAGAATCATAAATGTGTCTGTTCAAGGAGAAGCTTTAAAAAGAAACGAGTCGGAGACGGACAGAGGAGCTACAGCAGGACGAGGCCCAGAACTGTCCCTCTGAGGCGGGACGAGGCCCAGAACTGTCCCTCTGAGGCGGGACGAGGCCCAGAACTGTCCCTCTGAGGCGGGACGAGGTCCAGAACTGTCCCTCTGAGGCAGAGGTTTGGGACAAAGACAGAAGACACTGACCTGTCCAGGCGGCTGGGGTCACATGACAGTGGGTGTGTCCCTGGTTTACTGTTGGTCAGAGCCTCCCAGATGGTCACCTGCAGGTCAGAGGCAAGAAGGACACAGTGAAGTATTTAAAGTACTACAGCTACTACTACTACTACAAGAAGAACACGGTGACTTCTGGATGAAGTATTTAAACTACTACTACTACAAGGACACAGTGTGCAGTATTTCCATAGTACCTGGTCGTACTCGGATCCGGCCTCGATCAGACTCTGCTGGATGGCAAACTGCAGCAGGTCCTCGTCCTCCTCCCTCAGAGGTTCTCTGTGTCTGGACCCGAGCAGAGAGTACCCGGCTGGAGGCTCGAACACACACACGGGGATCTCTGCGGCACGACACGACGCTACAGGAGAGGAGGAGGAGGAGGAGGAGAGGAGAGAGGAGGAGGAGGAGGAGGAGGAGGAGGAGAGGAGGAGAAGAGGAGGAGAGGAGAGGAGGAGGAGAGGAGGAGGAGGAGGAGGAGGAGAGGAGGAGGAGGAGGAGGAGGAGGAGGAGGAGGAGGAGGGAGGAGGAGGAGGAGGAGGAGGAGGAGGAGGGGGAGGAGGGGAGGGAGGAGGAGGAGGAGAGGAGGAGGAGAGAAGGACTAAATAATGATTAAAACAGGATTAAACCAAGTGCACAGAAGTATTTCCTCAGTGATGTTAGCATTAGCATTAGCATTAGCATTAGCATTAGCATTAGCATTAGCATTAGCATTAGCTCAGACTCATAAACTACATAAACCGTCGTTCTGGTTTCAGACGGTTCTTACTCGTGGAGCTGGAGCTGGACACACTGGACGAGTCGCTGCCCGGGGACGGTGTGTCTGAGCCGGGGTCTCCTCGTTGGACTCCTCTGTCCAGGGGCCTGTCCTCGGGGTCTCTGTCCGTCCAGCCGTTCAGGTTACTGAAGGTGATGCGAGCGTTCAGGATGTGGTACAAGGGAATCTCTGCAGGAAGTACAACACACGGGACATAAATGTGATTGTCACAGCTCAAAGGTTTGTTTCCCCATCGGAGACGATCAGACACGTCGTCCGGGACTTTAGACACTCACTGGACAAAAGTCACTCCAGCCTCACACTTTCACTTTCACTTTCACTTTCACTTTCAGCTCAGGAGAAGCCTCACAACAACCAGCCCACTCCACAACAACCAGCCCGCTCCCCCTCAACAACCAGCCCACTCCCCCACAACAACCAGCCCTACTTAAGTACAGTACTTTACTACTTGTACTTCATTCATACCTTCCACCACTGACTACTACTACTACTACTACTACTACTACTACTACTACTGCAGCTGCAACCACTACTACAACAAATACTGCACCGATTCCTGCTGAAGTACCAGTTCAGTGTAACAGTTTACATGTTGAAGTATTTTGTGTCCTTGTCTTTTTATGATTCACTGTGTAGTACCTGAGTATTTGTATATTTTTGTACTTTTTTATCGTATGAGTTGATAGTGACTTTGAATCCTCCTGTGTCTCGTGTGGTTCTCGTCCTGAGTTTATCTGAGTGAAGTCTGGACCGTTGCCATAGCGATTAACAACTCAAAACAAACTGCATGTTTTGAATAATGAGCCGTCCTCAAAATGGCGGCGTGTGTGAGGAAACTCTACAGACTGAACCTTCCTCTAACGACCCTCCTCCCGTCACTTTCCCACGATGCACCTCTCACCGATCTTGACGGGGAACCCGGGCGGCAGGCGCAGCGTGATGAAGTCTCGTAGTTTGGCGAACAGAGCGTTGGAGATGGCCATGAGGTCGATGATGGGAACCACCTGCTCCTCGAGAGACAGAGGGTGAGACTCGCACAGCCACAGCTTCGCCTTGAACCTGAAACACAACAACGTTTCATTTTGTGACGTTTCAACAGGAGGTTCGACGTTTATCACCAAGAAAAATGTTTTATTTGACCAGGACAGACCGTCCTGTTCAGACTCCTGAGGAAACTGGAAACACACAGAAAACATTCAGACACGAGGAGAACCTGCAGAGTACCCACAGACAGACCCCAGAAGGACCCTCCTGCTGTGAGGCAAAAGCACCAAGTTCTGCTAATTAAACAAGTTTTAAAGAGTAAAGAGAATAAAGATTCAGCCCAACAGAACCGTGACGTCTGATATCAGCATTTTACAGTCAGAATGTTGTGATTTTACATTTTTCAGTCAAAGCTGCGACACATTTATGTCTTTTTGTTGTGCTGTTTAAAGCTGCACTGTGTAACTTTTCTGAGTCACCTCTGGGTCTTGGTGGTGAGCTGACACGGGTGTCCGATGTCCTTCTGAGTCTGTGAGGGGTTGAAGTATTCCTCCGCCGTCAGCGCCGACGGGTTTGTGACGGCGGGACACGACATGTGGGTCACGAAGGCCTGAGCCAAACGAGAAACGAGAATCTTTGAAAATCAGAAACGACTGATCAAAAAACTAATGTCATTTACAAACAGATAAAAGGTTAATAAATAACTTCACTTAATGCTGTGGAACATTTGAGGCATAGTGATAATCTCCATGGAGACGAGCAGGTGGCGCCCCCTCTGCCAGAACAGTGACATAACACTGAATATGGAGCTCACCGTGTTGTTGGGGCCCATGTGCTGCTCAGCGATGCCCAGGAAGTTCTGCAGCGGAGTCCTGCCTCCTGCAGAGAATAAAAACATGAAACTTTACAAACGTGACCTTTAGTTTGGATAAAATGTGACGTAAACCTTTTTATATTAACACGACCGAAGCCCAGCAGGGACAAACTAACAAGACGTGTGTTGTGTTAAAAAAAACACGAGCAGCTCCACGTCAGAGGAGCAAATGCACTGATCCAATCTCTCCACTAGGGGGCACAAGTCAGAGAGGATTATTTTGAGCTGAAGCCGATCGAAGCTCAAAGAAACATGAGCTGGAATCATTTTAGAACCGAAAACATAATGAAAAAACATTATAACATAAAGCTCCTGCTGCAGATTTGATCACAGTGAAGATATTTAATGATTCCAAAACTAAATCCTCATCTGAACAAGTGTCGAGAGTAAAAAACGAGATTAAACAGAAAAACCGTCTGACACCAGTTTATCAAAGACATGTGACCATATTGTGATTATTATTTGTGCAGAAAACGACATTCCACCATCTAAAATGATTATTATAATTATGATCGTTGTGGTATCGAGTCAGGTCCTTGTATCTACATCGAGTCTGAGGTTTTTTATCGTGATGCAGCCGGTTCAGTGTCTGTGGAAAAGGACGAACCTTTAGTTTTGTTTTTGTTCTGATCCGTCAGATGGTCCGTCCTGGTTCTCGTGACCAGCTCCACGTTGGACGCAGCGTAAACCTTCAACAAAAGAACAAACAGATTCTAATCGTAATGACACGACAAATATGACTTTTTTTTTTGCATTAAATAGCAGTTTATTAAAGGTCTGTACAGTTTATGTTCATCTTAGTAAAACTGAAAGTCGTTTTTATCACCAGGCCCGAGTTTAAACACATCTTTTCCCCTCTCTGACTCTCTGACTCTGACTCTCTGACTCTGACTCTGACTCTCTGACTCTGACTCTGACTCTCTGACTCTGACTCTTTGACTCTCTGACTCTGACTCTCTGACTCTGACTCTCTGACTCTCTGATTCTCTGACTCTCTGACTCTCTGACTCTGACTCTGACTCTCTGACTCTCTGACTCTGACTCTCTGACTCTGACTCTCTGACTCTGACTCTCTGACTCTGACTCTCTGAGTCTGACTCTGTGACTCTGACTCTCTGACTCTGACTCTGACTCTGACTCTGACTCTGACTCTGACTCTGCAGTGTCCTGGTTCCTCAGGGAGTCGTGTTGTTTTGTTGTTTTTGCGGCTGTACCGTGTCATAAATTGTAATTTCGTTCTAAAATAGAGGCACAGAGTTATTCGTCTAAATTTCCCATGATTCCTTGCACAGCAGAGCATCATGGGAGATCCTCGGCTGCAGAAGGAAAGTCTCATCAAACATTCAGCGAGTCCCGGATTAGAACCGAGCGGCTTCAAAGTGAAGACGAGCTCCGTGTTTGTGACGGTGGGTTTCAGTGTTTTACCGTCGGATTTGTCTGACGTGTTTAAACGTCGCACAGACGGAGCGACACTTCGAGATTAACGAGGTCAGAGAAACAACGAGGTCAGAAAAAACAACGAGGTCAGAGAAACAACAACGAGGTCAGAGAAACAACGAGGTCAGAGAAACAACGAGGTCAGAGAAACAACGAGGTCAGAGAAACAACGAGGTCAGAGAAACAACGAGGTCAGAGAAACAACGAGGTCAGAGAAACAACGAGGTCAGAGAAACAACGAGGTCAGAGAAAACAGAGAAAACAGAGATAACAGCGTGTGACTGAGGCAGACGGAGTCTGATCTGGGTCGATGACTTAAACATGCTGCACATCGTTTTTACTGCTTAAAAATGTGAAAAACTAAACTAGTTCATTTTAAATTGTTTGCAACGTTCCAGAATTATTCCTCACTGCATAAATATTTTCTGCAATGAGTTTTTAAACAGTTCTGGTCAGTCAGACAGTGCATCTGACTCATTTAGACTGAAGTCGTTGCTTTTATATTATATCTGCTCTGGGGCGAGGCACATTTCCCTTTGTCGGGCTTCATGAGGAGAATGAAACTAAATTATTAAAAGTGAAATCAAAACTACTTCTGCTTCTTATTTTCTAGGTCTTAAGTCGCTTTCTGTCCAAGTCTTTCTCAGTCGTCTGGGAGTAAACGTTTTCCTCGCAGCTGCTCATGAATCCATCATAATTTAAGACGTTCTCAGAAATCACAGCCCAAAATAACTTGAGTGATTCTGGACGAATCTCGAAATGAAGAGTCCAAACTGGAAATGACAAACTCCTGATTAACAGTGACAAAAACCCGACAAAACCCCCGACATAACCCCCACTAACCCCCGACTAAACCCCGAATGAACCCCCCGACTAAACTCCCGACTAAACCCCGAATGAACCCCCGAATGAACCCCCGACTAAACCCCCGACAAACCCCCGACAAACAAACCCCCGACTAAACCCCACTAACCCCCGACTAAACCCCGAATGAACCCCCCGACTAAACTCCCGACTAAAACCCCGAATGAACCCCCGAATGAACCCCGACTAAACCCCCGACAAACCCCCGACAAACCCCCGACTAAACCCCCGACTAACCCCCGACTAAACCCCGACTAAACCCCCGACTAACCCCCGACTAAACCCCGACAAACCTCCGACTAACCCCCGACAAACCCCCGACAAACCCCCGACAAACCCTCGACTAAACCCCCGACAAACCCCCGACATAACCCCCACTAACCCCCGACGAAACCCCGACTAAACCCCGAATGAACCCCCGACTAACCCCCGACACAAACCCCGACTAAACCCCACCCCAACAAACCCCGACTACTACCCCCGACTGAACCCGGACTGAACCCCGACTAAACCCCAACAAACCCCGACTAAACCCGACTGAACCCGGACTGAACCCCGACAGAACCCCGACTAACCCCAACTAAACCCCGACTAAACCCCGACTAAACCTCCGACTAAACCCCAACAAACCCCCGACAAACCCCCGACTAAACCCCCGACAAACCCCCGACAAACCCCCGACTAAACCCCATGTCTCCGTCTCTTTCACTCTGACTTCACCTTGGCCTCGTAGCCGTTCACCGTCTCCGTCTTCTCACTCCTCCAGCCCAGAATTCCCGACTTATTCCTGGAAAAACATCGAAACAGATCAAACTTCTGTGAAATCCTGAAGGAGCAAGACACTTCATCCCTTTACAATCTGTAAAAAGAAAAACTAGATAACTATAACTAGACTTTACATGGAAAGTGCTGTCGTAGTAAAGCGACCAAGGACTAGCATGCTAACAGTGCACCAGCTTTATTTCCTGGTTCGTGGATGATAAAAATCGATGTGCAGACAGTGAACATCTCACTAATTTATGTCAAAATGTCTGATTTTACAATAAATCTGCACCGGGACAAGAAAAGACGACTTGTTCAAGATGCTTTTGTTTATTCTGAAAACGTTTATCATATTTACTTGTATTTTCTTGTATTTTCTTGTAAAACTTGATGGATATTTTGAAACAGTGACTTAAATTGATCATATTCTGCTTCCTCCAGAGCCTCCGCCTGAACGTGACGGATGCTGAACATGACGGATGCTGCTGTCTCTGCGGCTCCATGAAGCTCCATAAATATGTGATGGTCGTGACGAGATGCTGAGGCAGGCGAGGTTCAGGCGACACGTGTCAGAAGATGCACACACAGCCGGAGTGTGCGGCCGTGTTAGCGTTTTTTCCCAGAATGCATCAGGACTCCATCTGTCACTGTCTTTATCGATACAGATGTTTGTGTTTATGAAGCTCGTTCCTCAGATGTTTCAGTCGTGTTGAAACAGGAGATTTAAGAGTCTTTAAACTGAGGCTCATTATGGTTTAATTATCTGAGGAAAACGGGTTTTTTCAGACGTTTATGATTCGTGTTTAAGTTTGTGCCTTTGCGGTTTGAGAACTGGATTCTATTTTTGACATTTGGGACTTGATTAAAAGGATAAACTTTGACAATGATCCATCTTCGTGTTGGTATAAAGTCGTTTAGTCAAATAAATTCTTATGGTAAACTACACACATTGTTCATTCTTACAGGTCTGTTCTGTGGTAAAGCGAGCAGAGCAGAGGGTTTTATATTTGGATAAGATTCTGTTTCTACCTGTGATTTCTGTAAAATGATCTGATCTTTACCTGAGATGTGTTGGTGTGATTTAAACTGTAGAAATAAAGGTTTTTCATTATTTTGCAGGATCATTGTGGACGGTTTGTACACCTCAGCTCTCCTGCTCCTACATTTTGAGCAAATAATGTGATGATGACACTGACCTGACTGTCCTGGTTTAATCTTATTACAGTTCCTGAGGCTCGTCCTGAGTTTCAGTTTTGCAGGAGGCCCGTGGTCAATAAACGTCTCAGGTGACACGCGACGCATTTTTAAACTGTGTTCGGACATTTATCAGAGGTGAGGCGCTCAAACTTTTTATTAAACTGCTTCTTCAGACTTTCTTGGAGACAAAACTAAAATAATCTTGGCCTTAGCCCGTGTTGAGGATTAGATGAGCCTGAAAAGCCCAGATAAACCCGGTTTTGGCTGAAGTCGGCGTCATGGAAAACCCTCGACTCGTAAATCGCTCTGATCGTTTTGGGTTCGACTCGTCACAGCCTCTTACTCCGAGCTGACGGGTGCTGACCTCTCAAAGGCGATGTTGCGTGTGTCCAGTTGGGTGGTGACGACAGGAGCGGACAGTCTGGCCGCCACCTGCTCGTCGCTGGGCAGAGGGGCCCCCAGGAGCCCCAGAGCGCCCCCTGTCCCACAGCAGGCGCCATTACTGCCTCGTCTCACAGGGAGAGAGCCCAAGGACGACAGGCACAGAGTCTCACAGAACACCAGCTGTCTGTCATGGTCCACCTCCATCACCTCCGCACTCGAGTCTGAGGAACGAGAGAGAAACTGGAAAAGTTCAACCAGGAAACATCTTTAAATCAGTTTTACGCCGTTTTCTGATCTTATATCACAGTAAAATGTTGTTTTCTCATCACAATCAGACCTGGAGCTGTGTTTTTTTGTTCCATTCTCACATGTTTAACACACAAACCTGCAGATTTAGACTGAATTCTTCTCTCAAACTGAAAACACTCTGTTCCACCTTGTGATGTCATCAAGTGGTAATACAAGAAGTGCTCCACTGTGTTTTTACACTTCACACACCTTCACTAGAGTCATTTTGAGTTCCAATCTCTACTGAACTAAAGGTAAAAGGAGCTGTTCACTTGAAAACTACCACTTGATGACATCACAAGGTGGAACAGAGCGTTTAGAGCTTTTATTTGAGCTAAATGAGTCCTGTCCCAGCTCAGACGCCTGGTACAAGCAGCTCGTGTGTCAGAATAAACCTGCTGCCTCGAATCAGATCTGATTTTATGGTTTTTTATTGTTGTTCAAACTGGTAAAAACGACAAACATTCTTCTTAAACGTCCTTACAGGTCTGTTCTGTGACAAAGAGAGCAGACGGATTATTGTGTAAAGTGGAGAGAGGGATAAAAATACACAGAGGTGGGTGAGCCGCTGACAGACTGTGACAGAAGTGCAGAGGAGGGAAAGGATATCGACCAAAACAGAGACAAGCGCCAAGAAAAGTCTGAAAAAACACGAACCCAGCGCCAAGAAAAGTCTGAAAAACACGAGCCCAGCGCCAAGAAAAGTCTGAAAAAACACGAGCCCAGCGCCAAGAAAAGTCTGAAAAAACACGAGCCCAGTGCCAAGAAAAGTCTCTAAAAAACACGAGCCCAGCGCCGAGAAAAGTCTGAAAAAACACGAGCCCAGTGCCAAGAAAAGTCTGAAAAAAACACGAGCCCAGCGCCGAAGAAAAGTCTGAAAAAACACGAGCCCAGCGCCAAGAAAAGTCTCTGAAAAAACACGAGCCCAGTGCCAAGAAAAGTCTGAAAAAAACACGAGCCCAGCGCCGAGAAAAGTCTGAAAAAAACACGAGCCCAGTGCCGAGAAAAGTCTGAAAAAACACGAGCCCAGCGCCGAGAAAAGTCTGAAAAAACACGAGCCCAGCGCCAAGAAAAGTCTGAAAAAACACGAGCCCAGCGCCAAGAAAAGTCTGAAAAAAACACGAGCCCAGCGCCAAGAAAAGTCTGAAAAAACACGAGCCCAGCGCCAAGAAAAGTCTGAAAAAAAAAAACACGAGCCCAGCGCCAAGAAAAGTCTGAAAAAAAACACGAGCCCAGCGCCAAGAAAAGTCTCTAAAAAACACGAGCCCAGCGCCAAGAAAAGTCTGAAAAAACACGAGAGCCAGCGCCAAGAAAAGTCTCTAAAAAACACGAGCCAAGCGCCAAGAAAAGTCTCTGAAAAACACGAGCCCAGCGCCAAGAAAAGTCTGAAAAAACACGAGCCCAGCGCCAAGAAAAGTCTGAAAAAACACGAGCCCAGCGCCAAGAAAAGTCTTAAAAAACACGAGCCCAGCGCCAAGAAAAGTCTGAAAAAACACGAGCCCAGCGCCAAGAAAGTCTCTGAAAAACACGAGCCCAGCCCAGCCCAAGAAAAGTCTCTGAAAAACACGAGCCCAGCGCCAGAGAAAGTCTGAAAAAACACGAGCCCAGCGCCAAGAAAAGTCTGAAAAAAACACGAGCCCAGCGCCAAGAAAAGTCTGAAAAAAACACGAGCCCAGCGCCAAGAAAAGTCTGAAAAAACACGAGCCCCAGCGCCAAGAAAAAGTCTCTAAAAACACGAGCCCAGCGCCAAGAAAAGTCTCTGAAAAACACGAGCCCAGCGCCAAGAAAAGTCTCTGAAAAACACGAGCCCAGCGCCAAGAAAAGTCTGAAAAAACACGAGCCCAGCGCCAAGAAAAGTCTCTAAAAACACGAGCCCAGCGCCAAGAAAAGTCTGAAAAAACACGAGCCCAGCGCCAAGAAAAAAGTCTGAAAAAAAACACGAGCCCAGCGCCAAGAAAAGTCTGAAAAAAACACGAGCCCAGCGCCAAGAAAAGTCTGAAAAAACACGAGCCCAGCGCCAAGAAAAGTCTGAAAAAAACACGAGCCCAGCGCCAAGAAAAGTCTCTAAAAAACACGAGCCCCAGCGCCAAGAAAAGTCTGAAAAAACACGAGCCCAGCGCCAAGAAAAGTCTGAAAAAACACGAGCCCAGCGCCAAGAAAAGTCTGAAAAAAAACACGAGCCCAGCGCAAGAAAAAGTCTGAAAAAACACGAGCCCAGCGCCAAGAAAAGTCTGAAAAACACACGAGCCCAGCGCCAAGAAAAGTCTTAAAAACACGAGTCCAGCGCCAAGAAAAGTCTTAAAAAACACGAGCCCAGCACCAAGAAAAGTCTGAAAAAACACGAGCCCAGCGCCAAGAAAAGTCTCTAAAAAAACACGAGCCAAGCGCCAAGAAAAGTCTCTTAAAAACACGAGCCCAGCGCCAAGAAAAGTCTCTTAAAAACACGAGCCAAGCGCCAAGAAAAGTCTCTTAAAACACGAGCCAAGCGCCAAGAAAAGTCTCTAAAAACACGAGCCCAGCGCCAAGAAAAGTCTGAAAAAACACGAGCCCAGCGCCAAGAAAAGTCTGAAAAAAAAAACACGAGCCCAGCGCCAAGAAAAGTCTGAAAAAAACACGAGCCCAGCGCCAAGAAAAGTCTGAAAAAACACGAGCCCAGCGCCAAGAAAAGTCTGAAAAAACACGAGCCCAGCGCCAAGAAAAGTCTGAAAAAACACGAGCCCAGCGCGCCAGAAAAAGTCTGAAAAACACGAGCCCAGCGCCCAGAAAAGTCTGAAAAAACACGAGCCCAGCGCCAAGAAAAGTCTGAAAAAACACGAGCCCAGCGCCAAGAAAAGTCTCTGTGATTATATCTAAATTCTGTATTTTCTCACACAGACTTTTATTCATTTACCCTAAAATCTTTATGTTACTGCAGTGACGTGTTTGTCTCTGTTTTTCACTTATGCATCATGAAATGAGCCTGGAGACGTCTGAGTACAGCTCTGAACTGAAGTAATATTTGGACAAAACAAAGAACATGAGGGTGAAGAGTGAAGAGACATTAAACTGTCCAAGGCCAGAATAAAAGCCTTCTGTGTTTTTTACTCTTTCACAGTTTTGGAGACTCGTGGCGCTCGTCGTTCTCACCTTGGCCTCTGAAGATGAAGCTGCGGTTTCCTCGTTGCCAGGTCATCTGCTCGAAGCCGGTCAGCGTGGTGTCCACTCGCAGACTCTGACCGCTCTTCCACACTCTGTACGTGTCACTGGGGCAGATCCTGGAGACCAGGGGCACTGAGGGCAACAGAGGTCAGAGGTCAGGATGGAGGAGGAGGAGGTGGAGGTGGTGGTGGTAGTAGTGTAGTAGTAGTAGTAGTAGTAGTAGTAGTAGTAGTAGTAGTAGTAGTAGGAGTAGTAGTAGGTAGTAGTAGTAGTAGTAGTAGTAGTAGTAGTTAGTAGTAGTAGGAGTAGTAGTAGTAGTAGTAGTGGTAGTAGTAGTAGTAGTAGTAGTAGTAGTAGTAGTAGTTAGCAGTAGTAGTAGTAGTAGTAGTAGTAGTAGGTAGTAGTAGTAGTAGTAGTGGTAGTAGTAGTAGTAGTAGCAGTAGTAGTAGTAGTAGTAGTAGTAGTAGTAGTAGTAGGAGTAGTAGTAGTAGTAGGAGTAGTAGTAGTAGGAGTAGTAGTAGTAGTAGTTAGTGTAGTAGT
>JAIEZT010000036.1:48419-83419 GCA_019594935.1 Periophthalmus modestus | reverse complement strand
TCCTCGTGGCTCACTCCTCGTTGCTCTCCCTCCTCGTGGCTCCCTCCTCGTGGCTCACTCCTCGTGGCTCCCTCCTCGTGGCTCACTCCTCGTGGCTCTCAGTCGTATCGTTCACTTTCACTAAATGGTTTGATAAAGTCTCACATCAGCACAAATATTTGGTCAGAGCCTCGTTGGATTTGACGCGTCAGCAAAAACGAACAATTAGACTTTAAACACGACTCGGGATGTTTCCGGTCGACAAACAACGGAAAGACAAAGAGGAGGAGAGGAGGAGGAGGAGAGGAGGAGAGGAGGAGGAGAGGAGAGAGGAGGAGGAGAGAGGAGACAGGAGAGAGGAGGAGAGAGGAGAGAGGAGGAGGAGGAGGAGAGGAGAGAGGAGGGGAGAGGAGACAGGAGAGAGGAGGAGAGAGGAGAGAGGAGAGGGGAGGAGGAGGAGAGAGAAGGAGGAGGAGAGAGGAGGAGGAGAGAGAAGGAGGAGGAGGAGGAGGAGGAGAGCAGTGTCCATGAAAAACAGGAAGCCCCACAATCCCCTGGGGCGGATCATAATGACATTAGCTCCTCTCCACAGATCTGCTCCGTCACATGACACAGATCTGATCTTATGACAGAACAGCAGCTCTGACTCTGAAAGTCACATGACACTGAAGAACAGTCACATGACACTGAGGAACAGTCACATGACACTGAAGAACAGTCACATGATACTGAAGAACAGTCACATGACACAGAAGAACAGTCACATGACACAGAGGAACAGTCACATGACACAGAAGAACAGTCACATGACACAGAAGAACAGTCACATGACACTGAAGAAACAGTCACATGACACTGAAAGACAGTCACATGAACACAGAAGAACAGTCACATGACACTGAGGAACAGTCACATGACACTGAGGAACAGTCACATGACACTGAAGAACAGTCACATGACACTGAAGAACAGTCACATGACACTGAAGAACAGTCACATGACACTGAGGAACAGTCACATGACACTGAGGAACAGTCACATGACACTGAGGAACAGTCACATGACACAGAAGAACAGTCACATGACCACTGAGGAACAGTCACATGACACAGAAGAACAGTCACATGACACTGAAGAACAGTCACATGACACTGAAGAACAGTCACATGACACAGAAGAACAGTCACATGACACTGAAGAACAGTCACATGACACTGAGGAACAGTCACATGACTCTGAACATCTTCATCTAAAGACACAATGTGGAACTTTCCTCCTGCTCGTCTGTGAGAATGTTCTGGTTTTAAAGACGACGCTGTTTTCTGATCTATGTCGTCATGTCGTTTCATTCATGTTTAACACACTCTTCTCTCAAATAGACACATCCTGTTCCACCTTGTGATGTCATCAAGTGCTAATACAGGAAGTGTTAAGCTTCATATTATTCATGTTTTTCTTAAGAGACGTGATGGAGCTAAATCAAACTCAAACAATGGAATAATAATTAGTTACTGAAATATTCTGAGATATTTACAGTTTTTACCTGGAGATTTGTCTTTTCTGATTTTTAAAATGCTAAATGTAAAGATTTTGTCACATTTTGGCCCGATTTTCTGGAGCTTTCTGCCCAAAAAACATCAGAGACTCGTCCAAATCTGCCTTTAAAACGACAAACGGAGTGTCTCAGTGTCAGGAAAAAGAGCCATATAAGTGTTATATAGTAGTAGTAGTATTATTATTTTACATAAGCTGCGAGTTATATTTTAATAAACTCATTTCTTTCTGGCCCTGACGTCGTTTGATTTCACTTGTTCTTTCGGCTCTTGTCCGTCTCGAGCGGCAGGTGCACAGCTCTGGAAAAACCCTTTTCACAATCAGATCGAGGTCTGTGTAATCAGCAGAATGAACTTAATACTTTAAAATGACTGGATTTAACAGCTACTTAGATCAGGCTCTTAATCTGTCAAGAACATAATCAGGTGTAATTAGATCTTTCCAAATCGAATCAAACTCAACTACGCAGCTGGAAAATGAAAATATTATGGGACAATTTGATAAACGAGGCCTAATGTGCAGCTTCTGAACGACTCTCCTCCACTCCTCAAATCAGACGGTTCCTTTTATCAATCAGCTTTTTGTCATTGTGGGGAGGCTGGTCCGGAGTGATCAAAACACGAGGCAGATGCACCGTGGAAATCGTGCAAAAAATTATACATATTTACAAAAGAAATAACTGTGCTCAACCGAAGAAAAAGCAACAGAAATGAACAAACAGGAAAAACCCCACATGTGCCTTTCTACACACACGTCTCCTGAGTCTCACTGGTGCTTCTTAAATAGTCCCCTGCCTAAAGAAGCTCCTCCCCCGGCGAGCACCTCCTCTCCTCAGGTGCAGAACGTTCAGCTTCTTCACTCAATATAAGTCCCACAACTAAAATAGTGCTTCAAACATAAACTACAAACACAAGATTGAAACTAAACACATGAAACTTTAAAACAAAAGGAACAAAATGAACTCAAACCAGCTCTCCCTCCACATGACCAGCCCACGACCACAGCCACGCCCATAAAACGGCAGACATAGGCCACGCCCCTCTGTGTCGAGGACGAGGGCGAGGACGAGGACGAGGACGAGGACGAGGGCGAGGACGAGGACTTACCCCAACTGGTGAACTCCCACTTCATCTCCACGTAGAAGTCCTGAGCCTGCGTCACACAAGGAGAAGAAGAAGAAGAAGAATGACTTTGATGGAGGGAGAGAGTTTAGACGAACCGGGTGAAGGAGGTGAAACACTGAGTGTGTTTGTGTTTGTGCGTTTGTGTGTGTTTGTGTGTGTTTGTGTGTGTGTGTTTGTGCGTTTGTGTTTGTGTGTGTGTGTGTGTTTGTGCGTTTGTGTTTGTGCGTTTGTGTTTGTGTGTGTGTGTTTGTGTGTGTGTGTTTGTGCGTTTGTGTGTGTGTGTGTTAGTGTGTGTGTGTTTGTGTGTGTTTGTGTGTTTGTGTGTGTGTGTTTGTGTGTGTGTGTTTGTGTGTGTTTGTGCGTTTGTGTGTGTGTGTGTTAGTGTGTGTGTGTTTGTGTGTTTGTGTGTTTGTGTGTGTGTGTTTGTGCGTTTGTGTGTGGGCCACAGACAGATTACAGCAGGACGCCGCCGTGTGGAGCAGCAGGAGAAACGAGGTGCAGCGTTTGGCTCTAAACTGTGAGGATGTATCAGCTTTAAGTTTGTTTGGAGGTTTAAGCTCACGGCTCGTTTAAAGCTGCACTGTGGAACATGCTGGTCTCTGTTGTTGCTTTGCCTGGAGTTTTCCACAGTGTTTATCCAGCTGCAGATGTGTTACTGCTTTAAAAACAATGAGGAGCCTCACGCCTCCACAGATCAGACCTGTAACTTCGTCTGGTCACGTCAACTACAGATTATTTTAATCCGTGTGAGAACAAACCATCTACATCTTTGATCCAAAATGAAGCTGTATTTTGTCGTGTGCTGCAGAAGTTTACGAGAAAACACTGAGCTGATGAATCCCAGAGTCTGATGTCACCTGTCACTTTCATTTTGAGAAACCGTGAGTCTTAAAACAGCAGCTGTGCAGTTTGTCCCTGTGGCCCCAGCATCATCTGTATCTGTCACCACGACTACGGCCAGATCCCTGCATCAGCACCGCTCTGGAGACGAGTCTGGAGACGAGTCTGGAGACGAGTCTGGAGACGAGTCTGGAGACGAGTCCGGAGACGACTCTGGAGATGAGTCTGGAGACGAGTCTGGAGACGAGTCTGGAGACGAGTCTGGAGACGAGTCTGGAGACGACTCCGGAGACGAGTCTGGAGACGAGTCCGGAGACGACTCCGGAGACGAGTCCGGAGACGAGTCCGGAGACGAGTCCGGAGACGAGTCTGGAGACGAGTCTGGAGACGAGTCTCGGAGGTCTGGAGACGAGTCTCCAGTGTTGACTCCTGACTCCAGAGTTTGGAGTGTTTCTGGATCGTCTCCAGTGTTGACTCCAGTGTTTGTGTGTGTTTTATGTGTTTTTATGTGTGGGTTTTGTGTGTTTTTATGTGTGTTTGTGTGTTTTTATGTGTGTTTCTGTGTGTTTTGTGTGTGTTGTGTGTGTGTTTTTGTGTGTTTTTATGTGTGTGTTTTGTGTGTTTTGTGTGTGTTGTGTGTGTTTTTATGTGTGTTTTTTTATGTGTGTTTTGTGTGTGTTTATGTGTGTTTGTGTGTGTTTTGTGTGTTTTTATGTGTGTTTTGTGTGTTTTTATGTGTGTTTGTGTGTGTTTTGTGTGTGTTTTGTGTGTGTTTTGTGTGTTTTTATGTGTGTTTTATGTGTGTTTGTGTGTGTTTTATGTGTGTTTTGTGTGTGTTTTGTGCGTTTGTTTGCGTTCGTGTGGTGCTGCACCTGTCTGAGTCGCTCCAGGAGGATGGGGATTCCTGCCAGTCTCTTGGCGGTTCTCTGGTAGTCACGGAAACGCAGCACCAGACGCACCAGGTCCGGGTCCCGTGTGCTCACCGCCTCCTGCAGCACTGGACGAGAGGAAACAGGAAACGGTGAAAACTCTGTGAAAACTCGAGTCCTTTGGGTTTGGAACATGTTCGCAGACTCTGAGGGTTATGTGGTTGTTTTTTGCAGGATTGTGTAAAATGTTTGTGTTTTGATGCATGAAAAACAAAAACTTAAACAATTTGATTTTGCGAGTTTGATGTTAAAGACTTACTGCGGGGTTTTTAGGATAAACTTTCACACAGGCAGATCACGACTTTACATGTTGTTCTTTGTTAAACTGAATATAAAACGTGTGAGTGATAGAAACAGTGACGTCTTCTTCTCTTCAGTCACATTTCATCAGGACAAGAATCTGATTTTCACTGTGGGCGGACATAGGGGGCAGGTGAAAATGAGCATTTTCTGAGCAGCTGAGGCTCAAACCTGCGTGAATCACGTGTAAAACAGCTGTGATCAGGCGCAAGTTTGTGATTAAACCTGGTTAAAAGTGGATGTCGGTGTGTTTTATTGTTTTATGTGTTGAAACGACACGTCAGATCATGTTAAGATTTAATTTCACGGTTTGTCCTACTTTGCCCAAATCCCACAACTTTGCCGTATTGAGCAGCACAGATCAGTCACTCAGGCCTCATCCAAAATGTAAGAGCCGAGATTTAGGCCGAGCAGGAGCTGAAACTGAAGTAGGACAAAAGACACAGAGACTCATTCGTCTCGAGCTGAGATCAGGACGTTTGAATCACAGGAGCCGAAGGAACAGATCAGACAATCTGTTAAAACCAAAGTGAGAGACCAGTTTAACCGTGAAGACCGCTCTTAAATATGCATGTGTTCAGTCCTTCATCTTTTGCTGCCCAAAATGCACCAAGAAGTTGTGGATAATTGTTCGGCTGATGGTCCAAATTTGACATCACTTAAACTCAAACCCATGAAGTTTGATCGTTTATATAAATGGAGCAAACCTGCCGCCGCTGCGTTCAAACAGGAAGTGATCATGGTGCACTTCCTGCTCCATCGATGTTACAAAACTGTCCCTCTCAGTCCGTAAAAGCCGCTGTCAGACTCGTCCCTTTGGTCTTAAATGTTCATAGTGACCCGTCTACATCGTCTTTATTTCACTGTTGTGTTTTAACTCAAAATATGAACATTAATAAGAGACAAATCAGCTTCTTTTTTTCCCTGAGGTTGGTCTTAGTCTTAGCAACAGGTTTGACTGACAGCGTTGCTAAGGGGCGTTACCTTCAACAGCCTCGCTCCTGATTGGCTCTGTGGTTGCTATGATACTCGAGGTCAGAATTTAAATATGTAAATCTCCAAAGCTCCAGACTGAGCTCCTGTCGCTGCTCGATGAGACACACAGACTCCGAGGGGGAGATAAGGACATTATTTATGGTAATTTTACGCATGGATGACTTCACATTTGTTGCTAATCTAAAGTAAGCTCTCGTTTACTCGTTTGTTTACTCGTTTGTTTACTCGTTTGTTTACTCGTTTGTTTACTCGTGCAGTGCGCTGAGAGCAGAGGTTAGAGTGGACCTCGTGTGAAAAGCTATGATTAAACACGTTCATTCTGTTTTTATCTGTTACATCGACCTGACTCATTACTTGGTTTCTCTTCTTTATGACCTGCTCCGTCCTGTTTCTCCCAAAGCGTTAGACCCCGACGCCCTCACCTGTCCACCCCGACGCCCTCACACCTGTCCACCCGACGCCCTCACCTGTCCACTCGACGGCCTCACCTGTCCACCCGACACCCACCTGTCCACCCGACACCCTCACCTGTCCACCCGACGCCCACCTGTCCACCCGACGCCCACCTGTCCACCCGACGCCCTCACCTGTCCACCCGACGCCCTCACCTGTCCACCCGACGCCCTCACCTGTCCACCCGACGCCCTCTGTCCACCTGTCCACCCGACACCTCACCTGTCCACCCGACACCTCACCTGTCCACCCGACGCCCTCATCTGTCCACTCGACGCCCCACCTGTCCACCCGACGCCCTCACCTGTCCACCCGATGCCCTCACCTGTCCCACCCGACGCCCTCACCTGTCCACCCGACGCCCTCACCTGTCCACCCCGACGCCCTCATCTGTCCACTCGACGCCCACCTGTCCACCCGACGCCCTAACCTGTCCACCCGACGCCCTCACCTGTCCACCCGATGCCCTCACCTGTCCACCCGACGCCCTCACCTGTCCACCCGACGCCCTCACCTGTCCACCCGACGCCCTCATCTGTCCACCTCTCGACGCCCACCTGTCCACCCGACGCCCTAACCTGTCCACCCGACGCCCTCACCTGTCCACCCGGTTGCCCTCACCTGTCCACCAACGCCCTCACCTGTCCACCCGACGCCCTCACCTGTCCACCGACGCCCACCTGTCCACCCGACGCCCACCTGTCCACCCGACGCCCACCTGTCACACCCGACGCCCTCACCTGTCCACCGGTTGCCCTCACCTGTCCACCGACGCCCTCACCTGTCCACCCGACGCCCTCACCTGTCCACCCGACGCCCTCACCTGTCCACCCGACCTGTCCCCCTCACCTGTCCACCGACGCCTCACCTGTACACCCGACGCCCACCTGTCCACCCGACGCCCACCTGTCCACCCGACGCCCTCACCTGTCCGACGCCCTCACCTGTCCACCCGACGCCCTCACCTGTCCACCCGACACCTCACCTGTACACCCGACGCCCACCTGTCCACCCGACGCCCACCCTGTCCACCCGACGCCCTCACCTGTCCAACGCCCTCACCTGTCCACCCGACGCCCACCTGTACACCCCGACGCCCACCTGTCCACCCGACGCCCACCTGTACACCCGACGCCCCCACCTGTCCACCCGACGCCCACCTGTCCACCCGACGCCCACCTGTCCACCCGACGCCCACCTGTACACCCGACGCCCACCTGTCCACCCGACGCCCACCTGTCCACCCGACGCCCTCACCTGTCCGACGCCCTCACCTGTCCACCCGACGCCCTCACCTGTCCACCCGTTGCGGTTCTCCTTGTAGACGTCGGCTCCGTGCTGCAGCAGGACGTGGGCACACTCCAGATGTCCCAGGGTCACAGCCAAATGAAGAGGAGTCCTGCCCCGAGGATCCAGCACCTCCAGGTCCGTCTGCAAACGGGACACGAGGAGAAGAGGCTTTAATGTCACGATTTTCAACTCACATCCTTCAAAAATCTCACATCAATCTCACATTTTTCACCGACAAAAACGAGTAAATGAAAATCTGCTGCTACAATAAAAGAGAAAGAGAATCTGCAGATCTGAACTACACGAACCGTCTCCAGGATCAGGACATTTTAGATCAATAACTGAAGTTTACTGTGAACAAAATACTTAAACTCCACACACCTTCATTTCTAGAATCAACTGGATCATTTCAGACGTGGAACTGCCCATTTCTACTGAACTAAAAAGCAAAAGGAGCTTGAAAAGTACCACTTGATGACATCACAAGGTGGAACAGAGCGTTTTGAGCTTTGGACTAATAATAAAGTGTGACTCAAACATGTGGATGAAACAAACACGACTCAGGTCTGTTTCTGAGGAGGAGACAGTGTTTTTACACGGCTCAAACGTCAGAAGAGTCAGTTTTGTGTAATACAGGACTTTTAATACAGAATAAGCAAGAAAAAAATCACAATATGTGTCTTTAAACTTAATTATAATGTTAAAAAAAAGGGGCTTGATAGTTATTTAGTCAGATAAATGTAGAAAAGTAAAAATACACAATAATTCACTGCAAATACAACAATCTGTCCCTCATTTAACCCGACTCGACTTTGTCCTTCACTTTCACCATCGATTCGTGTCTGGAGACAGATTTTACACAGCTCCATTTAAAGTTCCACAGTGCAGCTTTAAGAGAAAAGTCCTGCTTCCTCCTTCCTCTTTGATTATCGACGTCTGAGAACAAACGTCTGTATTTTAAACCTGTGGATGAGACGAGGAGCAGCGGCGGGAAAAGCTTTTATAAAGTATTTCTAGACCATAAAAAGAAACAAACATTTTCAGGTTTGATGTGAATATTTCTGTGGAAACGCTTCAGTAAAACACTTCATCTTTCATTTTGTCTAACGCAGCGATACATTATGTCACTGTTTTACCAGAGAAAAGACTCAGGACTAAATATGGAAGGATCCGTTAGTGGGAGCAGCTACAATTTGCAAGGGAAATAAGTGGAGCAACAAAACAAGCATCATGGAAACTAGAGTCTGCTCAACGTTCACACAGACGGATTTCAGAATAAACTGTTTGTTAAGAGGCTCAGACTTTATTAACACGGATTCAGGAGTTTACGGCTGTGACACGAATCATAATCTGAACAAAATCATGAATCTGCAGCTTCTTCAGCTCCATCATTTACTCCACAAACTAGATATTTTCAGTCTTATTCTGCATGAAAAGTTCAGATCTGTGCACGTTCTGAGTTTTGAACAGAATCATTTTATTAAAACATAAAAATCTAATGACAAACTCCACAGAAACATCACAGTTTGATATTTTTCTGAATCGTGGAGTTTTCTCTGTATCTCCCAGTTTGACTCAGTCATAAACAGAATAAAGACGAGACACAGACTCAGATCAAATGGAGCTCGAGCTGATTAGACATGAGGATTTATACAGACACTTTATACAGTTTACAGAGTCTGTGCATGAATCTCGTGTTTGCACAGCCTCGTATCACAACAGATTTTCACAAAAACTCAGATTAAGTCTCAAAGTCTTTTCCTTTAAAGAAGCTTCTCCCAAGAAAATCAGAGGATCCAAAATAACGACGGAGGAAGAGGATCAGCAACAAGAATCTCAGGAGAAAACACGAAACCCGAGAGAAAAGAGAGGAAAACGTGAGTCAGCTCTGTGTTTGAGAGAGACACACACCTCACACACAACACAACTGTGTATACAACACACACCTCACACACAACACAACTGTGTATAAAACACACACCTCACACACAGCACAACTGTGTATACAACACACACACAACACAACTGTGTATAAAACACACACCTCACACACAACACAACTGTGTATAAAACACACACCTCACACACAACACAACTGTGTATAAAACACACACCTCACACACAACACAACTGTGTATAAAAACACACACCTCACACACAACACAACTGTGTATACAACACACACACAACACAACTGTGTATAAAACACACACCTCACACACACAACAACTGTGTATACAACACACACCTCACACACAACACAACCGTGTATGAAACACACATCTCACACACAACACAACTGTGTATGAAACACACATCTCACACACAACACAACTGTGTATAAAACACACACCTCACACACAACACAACTGTGTATGAAACACACACCTCACACACAACACAACTGTTTATGAAACACACACCTCACACACAACACAACTGTTTATGAAACACACACCTCACACACAACACAACCGTGTATACAACACACACCTCACACACAACACAACTGTGTATACAACACACACCTCACACACAACACAACTGTTTTTAAAACACACACCTCACACACAACACAACTGTGTATACAACACACACACCTCACACACAACACAACTGTGTATACAACACACACCTCACACACAACACAACTGTGTATACAACACACACCTCACACACAACACAACTGTGTATAAAACACACACCTCACACACAACACAACTGTTTATAAAACACACACCTCACACACAACACAACTGTGTATAAAACACACACCTCTCACACACAACACAAACTGTGTATAAAACACACACCTCACACACAACACAACTGTTTATAAAACACACACCTCACACACAACACAACTGTTTATGAAACACACACCTCACACACAACACAACTGCCTTCCATGAACAGTTTAAGAACAAGGCTCGTTACGTCGCCCGGACCAGCGACCGGCCCGACCCCGGGGCCCCACTCTGGAGCCAGGTCTGAGGTGGTGCTCGAGAGCGAGCGCCTGGTGGGCGGGCCTTTCTCCCATGGGGCCCGGTCGGGCTCAGCCTGAAGGAGCGACGTGGGGCCGTCCTCCCGTGGACCCATCACCCGCAGGAGGAACCGTGGAAGGGCGGTGCAGAGCTCTGGGGACATGTCACCTCACTGGGGGGGAGGAGCCTGAGCTCGTGCAGGAGGTTGAGAGTTACTGACTAGATATAGTCGGCCTCACCTCCACACACACAGTTTGGGCTCTAGAACCATGTGCTCTGGGCTCTGGGCCATGTTCTCCTCCTCTATTGTTGATGCGGCTGCTCGTAGCTGTGGTCGTAAGGTCTGCGGTGCTTGTCGCGGTGGGAACCCCCGAACCCAGTGGTGTAAGGGATGTCGTCAGGCTGAAGAAGGAGTCCTATCGAGCCTTGTTGGCTTGTGGGACTCCTGAGGCAGCTGACGGGTACCGGCGGGCCAAGCGTGCTGCGGCTCGTGCTGTCGTGGAGGCAAAAACTCGGGGTTGGGAGGAGTTCGGGGAGGCCATGGAGGAGGACTATCGGACGGCCTCAAAGAAATTCTGGCAAACCGTCTGGCGCCTCAGGAGGGGGAAGCAGTGCTTCACCAACACTGTTTACAGTGCGGGTGGAGAGCTGCTGACCTCGACTGGGGATGTTGTCGGACGGTGGAAGGAAAACTTTGAGGATCTCCTCAATCCCACTGTCACGTCTGAGGAGGACACAGAGACTGGGGACCTGGAGACGGACTCGTCTATCACCCTGGCCGAAGTCACTGAGGTGGTTAAAGCTCCTCGGTGGCAAGGCTCCGGGCGTTGATGAGATCCGTCCCGAGTACCTCAAGTCTCTGGATGTTGTGGGGCTGTCTCGGCTCACACGTGTCTACAACGTGTCTGGAGGGACTATGTCTCTGGCCTGGGAACACCTTGGGGTCCCACCGAAGGAGCTGGAGGAAGTGTCTGGGGTGAGGGAAGTCTGGGGGTTTTGGGTTTTGCATAAATCTGTCGATCGAAACAAAGATACAGACGAGGACACTGCAAACACTGCTCCCTGCACTAAGTTACTCCCCCTTCAGAATGATGCCATGACAAGTAAAATGTTCAAAAGGACGGAGGATCAAAAATGATCAAAAATGAAACTGAAACTTACATTAAAACAGAATTTTCAGAAGAATAAAAGGAAACATGGAGCTGTTTGTGTTTACAGCTAAACACAATGGAAGAGTCATATTTAAAGGTCCTATATTATTTTAATGGACTTTTGTGACGTTTAATCCATGTCCTGATGCTTTTTCCTCCACAAAAACAGACCTGCAGTAGTGTTTTGTTTCATTTACACATATTTGAGTGATTCTGGTTTATTGTCTGTCTCAAAATGCTCCGTTCCACTTTGTGATGTCATAACGCTGTAGTTTTCATCTGGTTTAACAGCGACTTTTACCTTTAGTTCAGTCGAGATTGACTGAAATGATCCAGATGAAGGTGTGTGGAGTTTAAAAACACAGTGGAGCACTTCCTGTGTTACCAGATGATGACATCACAAGGTGGAAGAGTGTTTTCAGTCTGAGAGAAGAACTCAGATTAATATTTTTCAGTATTATACACATGGATCGTGTTTAAACTGCAGTGTGATCTGGCTCAAAGAAAAACTGTGATATAAACGTTTTGGGATTTTGCCACGAGGACATTTTAGAGCAAAAAAAAAACGAGAAATCCAGCGACGTGCAGCAAGACTTCACAGCTCAGCAGCTCAGGGAGAGACGGGAGGAGGGGGGCCTTTAACCTCCACTTTCTAAGAACTGGAGCTTGTTTCAGTCTGAACGTCTCGTGAGGACGTGAGTTTTTATAGAGCTCGTTCTACGTAATTAATGTTGTTACGTTCTAAAAATAACCCACAATAAATCCACAAAATCAGCTTTAGTTTTTACATTATTCTCTCTGTTTCTTGTCTGTAAAACCCCTCACCACACACTTTATACACTTTTCTCTTAACATTTTCTCACATTTCTCTCTTGTTTAAACACAAAGTTCAAACCTTCGTCGGTGCCTTTGTCGGTGCAGAACGTTTCATCGACATTGTGGGTTTTGTCGGGGAGAAAACTTGCAAACATACAGCACTTCAGAGTCACACTGATCCAACATTTATGTAAATTTGTCTGACACATTCTGTACTGTACAGGAGACACGGAGGAGACTGATGGACAATGGTCTACAGTCCCTCAGCCAATCAGGACGCAGAACACAATGGTCTACAGTCCCTCAGCCAATCAGGACGCAGAACACAATGGTCTACAGTCCCTCAGCCAATCAGGACGCAGAACACGATGGTCTACAGTCCCTCAGCCAATCAGGACGCAGAACACATGAAACAGCGAGACGACAAAAGCTGAGCCGCGATATAATGACGAACAACTGTATTTCACTTCAAATATAAACACAATTTATTCCACTGACACAAAAACCGAGAGCAGATTTAAACCACAAAAACTCTTCTGAATCTACAATATTGTTAAAAATCATGAACTGCAATAAATAAACAACAGAAAGAAACAGTTTAGTCGTTAGTTTGAGTCAGTTATAAGTCAAAGAAGTGATTTATTCAACCTTTTATCTTTTATCTTAAATCTGATCATAGAACCAAAAAGATAAAATCCCCAGGACTCCAAAGAAAATGTAAACGGTGTAAATTCTGACCCAAAAATCTCTTGTTCCAGCTTCATGTTCAGAACGAAAAGTGGACGTAGTGATTAATGTGACAGAAAATGTTCACAGAAGTAAAACGAGACATGAGCCGTGTCCCAGTCCGTCGGTTTCACACTTCGTCGAATATGAACGACAGACGACAAACGTGCCCCGAGTTTCCTGCATTTCCTGCGTTTCCTGCGTTTCCTGAGTTTCCATGGAGATCGGGCGTGAACGAAGCTACATCCGAGCAGACTTCACACACTTCTATGTCCCATCATGCACCGCAAGTCACTCCTTCTACAGGAGAAAATGGCGTCTGAGGCCGCGACGGAAAACACTTTTAAATGTAAATACTAGTGCTGCATGAAACTGAAATCTGAATAAAAAGCAGCTACACGACGAAACATGAGACGACGCCTTTTCGCTCCACGGAGGAGAATCCTCCGTCGGCCCTTTGAACGATGCAGCCGCTGAACTGCCAAAGAAAAGGATCAATACTGGGAATCTCCATAACCTATGATCAGACCCTATTTAAGAGATTTAAGCGTCATTATGTAAAACCTCGTCTGTCGAACATGAAGAGGAGGAAAAATGACACAAAAAATCCATGTTTCAACATCAAACACCAAGTTTTCTTTAAAAATATATTTATTTGCTTTTCTGACTTGTTTGTCCTGATCTTTCTGCAGCGTTTGGACAGTTTCCTCAGAGACACTGATTATTCCCCAGAGCAGGAGGAGAAGAGGAGAAAGGAGGAGCAAAGAGGAGGTGCAGACAGAGTGTCACGTTATAACAAACTGATGGAGCGTCTGAACGTTCTGCGGGCGGCGTGTGGGCGTCGCTCTGTTCGTTTGGACGTCAGCGAAAAACGAGACGGAAAAAGACGAGTTTATGTTTCAAGCAGAGTCCAGCGAGGCAAAGACGTGTTTAAATGTCTGTGATGTTTTATAATCTAATAATGGAAACAAAAAACAGGAGTGGACTCTTTTTCTGAAGTGGATCAGTTTGTGTTTGGTTGCCGTGGCGATGACCTGATGGCACCTCCGTCTCTGGGGTCGTCTCACTTCACGGGGCAGAAATGAAAACTTAAAAAGGCCGACGACGCCTGACAGAACATCTCAAAACAAAAAATCCAAAATGTTCTAAAAACACAAACAAACTTCTGTCGTATCTGGTGATTTCCCTTAAAAAAAGATTCAAACTGAAAGAAGTGCAGACGTAAAGCTGCACCGCCACCTGCTGGTCGCTATGGAGATGTGATTGTTTTACTCAGAATGTTCCACAGTCTGGCATTACGTGTGTCTGTGTTACACGTTACAGGTCGCGTCTGTGGAGAGGTGGTGCAACTCACTGAGAAGAAAGAAGGTTTTTCAAGGGATTTATTAAACCAGAGACACATGTAATGCCACACTGCGGGACATTCTTAAAGGACAAGCAGAAAAGTAACAAAGAAATCCTTTTTTAATGTGAAATCAGCAGATGTAAAAGGATCAAATCTTTAGAGAGAGGATTTATGAAGCACAGACACTCGCCGCATTATCCTCTTGTGTTTTATCGACTCCAGGAGGATTTTCTGAATTATTCTCCCATTTTTCAGCCACATTTTAGAGAAAAAAACACAAAAACAAACTGTTCTGTCCCATGAATCGTCTCAAAACAAAAGAGCTAAAACATTAACACGTCTTTTATTATGTCTCACGTGTCGGATCTTTATTCATCTTCTTCTTCTTCTACAAATGGACGACTCACAAACTGAGCCTCAGAAATGTTGAAGATTTAGAGGAAAATGCTGCTTTTTCTGTGATAAACGGCCGATCGTCACAGAAAAGAGTCAGAGCAGAATGACGTGAACAAACCGTCACAGCTCGAGTCAAACGACACATGTTTGTTTATCGTTTCAGTTTAAAATGTGAGTCATTTACAACATGAGTCTGATTATGTCACTAAACTTCAAACATAATGAACATCCTTCAGGCTTTATGTAACATGCATCATGGAGGCACTTGTCTCTGTTTGAAATGTTCCACACTACGGCATTAAACATCACCTGTAAAAGATTCATTCTTGAGTAGATCCGCCACTCCACAGATCTGACCTGTGATGTGTTACCTGCTGTTTTCATGGAGGGACAAAAGTTTAATGCCAAATATTGTAAAAAACAAAAACATCTCAGTGACGACGAGGAGGTGGCTCCTCACCAGAAAAACTGTGTCTCCTCTCTCCTCCTCCCCTGCTCCTCGTGTCCTCTCTCCTCCTCTCTCCCTCCTTTTGCTCTCTCTGATTCCTCTCTCCTCCTCTCCTCCTCCTCCTGTCCTCTCTCCTCCTCTTCGTGTCCTCTCGCCTCTCTCCTCCTCTCTCCCTCCTTTTGCTCTCTCTGATTCCTCTCTCCTCCTCTCCTCCTCCTCCTGTTCTCTCTCCTCTCCCATCATCATTTTGCTCTCTCTCCGTCTCGTCGTCCATGTGGCCCTGTTTTTCTCCTGGTTTTCTCCTGGTTTTCTCCTGGTTTGCTCCTGGTTTGATGCTGGTTTTCTCCCGGTTTGCTCTTGGTTTGATCCTGGTTTTCTCCTGGTTTTCTCCTGGTTTTCTCCTGGTTTTCTCCTGGTTTTCTCCTGGTTTTCTCCTGGTTTGCTCTTGGTTTTCTCCTGGTTTTCTCCCGGTTTGCTCTTGGTTTTCTCCTGGTTTTCTCCTGGTTTTCTCCCTGGTTTGCTCCGGTTTTTCTCCTGGTTTTCTCCTGGTTTTCTCCTGGTTTTTCTCTCCTGGTTTTCTCTCCTGGTTTTCTTCCTGGCTCTGGTTTTCTCCTGGTTTTCTCTGGTTTTCTCCGGTTTTTCCTGGTTTTCTCTTGGTTTTCTCCTCCTGGTTTTTTCTCCTGGTTTTCTCCTGGTTTTTCTCCTGGTTTTCTCTGGTTTTTTCTCCTCCTGGTTTTCTCCTGGTTTACTCTTTTTTCTCCTGGTTTTCTCCTGGTTTTCTCCTGGTTTTCTCCTGGTTTTCTCTTGTTTTTCTCTGGTTTGCTCCTGGTTTGCTCCTGGTTTTCTCCTGGTTTGCTCCTGGTTTTTTGGTTTTCTCCTGGTTTTCTCTTGGTTTTCTCCTGTTTTCTCCCGGTTTGCTCTGGGTTTTCTCCTGGTTTTCTCCTGGTTTGATGCTGGTTTTTCTCCTGGTTTTCTCTGGTTTTTCTCCTGGTTTTCTCCCGGTTGCTCTTGGTTTTCTCCTGGTTTTCTCCTGGTTTGCTCTTGGTTTTCTCCTGGTTTTCTCCTGGTTTGCTCTTGGTTTTCTCCTGGTTTTCTCCTGGTTTTCTCCTGGTTTTCTCCTGGTTTTCTCCTGGTTTTCTCCTGGTTTTCTCCTGGTTTTCTCCTTTTTCTCCTGGTTTTCTCCTGGTTTTTTCTCCCGGTTTCTCTTGCTCTTGGTTTTCTCCTGTTTTTTTTTCCTGGTTTTCTCCCCGTTTTCTCCTGGTTTTCTCCCTGGTTTTCTCTCCGGTTTTCTCCTGGTTTTCTCCTGGTTTTCTCTTGGTTTTCTCCTGGTTTTCTCCCGGTTTGCTCTTGGTTTTCTCCTGGTTTTCTCCTGGTTTTCTCCTGGTTTTCTCCTGGTTTTCTCCTGGTTTGCTCTTGGTTTTCTCCCGGTTTTCTCCTGGTTTGCTCTTGGTTTGATGCAGTCTGGCAGGTGCTTAGGCCCACATCAATCTTTCATCCAGACTCTCACTGAGGAGCAGAAAAACTCTTGAAAATGTTTGTTCACGGAGCGTGCAGAGCGGCGGAGCGAGGGCGAGGGGTAAAAATAACTTTGGTTCCTGGTGCTTGCCTCCTTTTTATGATTTTCAGCTCGACGCAGACGAGGACAAATGCTTCAGTGAGGCAAAAACCTTCTCAAATTCAACATTTAAACGATGTCGGCAAAGGTCTTATAACGAATAATGCAACGAATCAAACAGTAAATACATTTATCACGTGATTTACTTCAGCTTCATTGACTCTGACTATAGTTTAATGTTTATTTGAGTTGATTTATTTGGATCTGACAGCTGCTCATCCCAGAGTTTTACTCAAACAGTGGAACAGGACGACGGTGGAAACAGCCTCAGATATTTGTGAGTTTAAATCGACGTGTTTTTTCTTTTCCCACAAACTGTTCTGTTATTTTCTGCTCTTCCTTTATTAATAACTCAGCGCAAACTGCAGCGAGTGAGTTCCCTGACCTACATTACAGTGATTCTCCATCTTTTACAGACACATCTCCACAGAAACAACAAACTCATCTGGAAAACCTCTGTGATGTTTATCTGAGCAGCTTGAAACCAGAAAAAATGTATTAAAAAGAGGCATTAGGTAGTTTTGTGTTGCATTGTGTGTATTGTGTGTGTGTGTGTGTGTGTTGTGTAACATGAAAATTCTACAAATGCCTCAGATAAATGTGACGTTTAAAGTGGAGAAGATGCTGGAGGATCTAGTTAAACTTTCGTACATCGTCTTGTTCCTGACTGACTCCAGTTTCTCCACGATGCCCCGTGAAGTCGAGATGTTCCAGACTCTGGTGTGAGGCTGGACGACACAGACAGAAGAATCTATTACACGAGAATCACATTTCAGAACCTACAGTTACACAGTTGTGCTCTACAGGGTTGGCCGTTTGTTTGTAGAACATGAAGAGCGTGTTGTTTGTGGGATATAAACTGATAGTTGGCGACATTCAAACTGCAGTTTCGATTTGTCTGTGATTAATCCTCTGCATTAAACCTCCATAATCCACTGCTCCTCTTGTTAGTCCTAAACTAAATCTCTCATCTGCGTCTTGGAAACGAGAGCGTGTGTTGACAGTCCCGTGGAGATGATAAGTGACCCAGAAAACGTCCCGTCAAACATGTACTTTCACCTTGACGTAAACAGCGCCACATTAAATATTTAGACATGTTGTTCTTCCGTGAGTAACTGATCCAGCTCTGAGTATGTAAAGCTTCTGCACAATCAGGACATCGCTCAGAGATATCGCTCGGCCCAGAGAGAAACTCAGAACATCCGAGTCAGACGCTGCAGGACAGGCTCAGCGGCTTTGATACAGATCACAAAAAGAGAAATAACAAAACTGCACTGACTCCGGTTTAGTAGGAATAATGTTAAAGAGAAAAGAGTTTGACCTTACAGCGTCCGAGCGACAGGAGGAGTTACACTTTTTGCTCACATCATGGGCTGTAGACACTTCAAAAACCATTCGAAGGCTCCTCCTCCGTGTTTCCTCCGTCGACCACAAACTCGTGCAGAAGTGAGACCAACGCCGCCGAGCGAACGTCACCGCCGTCTGTGCCGTTACGTCGATTAGCAACAGTGACGGCCGCTGAAGAAGAGTCAAAGTGTCGTCGTCTCAGCCGTTTGTTTCGGTTTAGATTGAATGAAGTGAGGAGTTAATCTTTCCCTTTGAAAATCCACAGACAAATACAACGTTTGAGGTGGTTTTTTTCCCAGTTGTAGTGAGTGTTACATAACTTTAATAAGACCTTGTTTCTCCTGTAGAAGAAGTGATGCGCGGTGCATGATGGGATATAGAAGTGCGTGAAGTCTGCTCAGACGCTTCGTTCAGGGGTTATCTCCATGGAAACACAGGTCACATTCGTCGGGACAGGACTCGTGACAGGAAGTGACGTATGAGAACTTCAGACGACGTGTGAAACCGTCGAAGTGAGACACGACCCACACGTCTTTGAAACACGAGGGGCTGTCAAACGTTTCAAAAATCTGACACTAATCAAAACTAAAACTAGTATCGACTCTCACCTGTTTAAAATTGCTTTTAATGTTTGATTTTATTTGTAAATTTTGTGATATTTTATTGTATGTATGTAAAGCGTCTTTGAGTACCGTAAAAAGCGCTATATAAATAAAATTTATTATCATTATTATTATTATTATAGATATTCACAGGAATCACAAATGAACTTCTCCTGAGCAGCTTCAGAACGATGTTGAGACACACGGACGATTAGACCCGTGGACCACCACAGAACATCGTGATAAAAGAAAAAACGACGACTTAAAGCTGAAAGTGACGCTCTACTGTCTCCATAAAGATGTTTTTATTATCACGGGGGTTTGGTCTTCAGTTTTAAGTCTGTTCGTCTCATGAAAACACGTCACATGAGACTTAAACATGAATCATCTCTGAGTTTATGTTTGAACATCTCTGAACTGTATTAAAAGTTTATGTACAAATGTATTTAATCTTGAGGCGTCATTAAATAAACATTTACAGAGTTTTCTGCCGTAGACTCTCATACAGACACGAGTCTCACACAGAGTCTGGGCCTAACCTCCTCAAACCAGCTCGTCCAATCAGATCTGTTCATTTTCAGTCACACGTGAAACGAAGGAGCTGATTGGTCACGTGATTTACAAATAAAATCACATTTATCTCAGATTAAAAGTGTTTAGTGTTTATGTGTGTGTTTATGTGTGTGTGTGTTTGTGTGTGTGTGTGTTTCTGTGTATCTGTGTGTGTGTTTCTGTGTGTTTGTGTGTGTATTTGTGAGTATTTCTGTGTTTCTGTGTGTGTGTATTTGTGAGTATTTGTGTGTGTTTGTGTGTGTATTTGTGTGTGTTTCTGTGTGTATTTGTGAGTATTTGAGTGTGTATTTGTGAGTATTTGTGTATTTGTGCGCTCTCCGCAGCAGTCGGTCGGCAGATGGCTTGTGTGAGGTTGATGAACCTGTGAGACTCGATTTGCAGATTTGTTCCTTTGAGGCACAAACATAAGATGCTACATCAGACATTTAATCTGATCATGTTTCTGAGGCACAAAGTCCAAATGTGTCGAAGTCACAGCGTCAAACGAGTCTGTCACCACCAGGGACAAACTTTAATATCGTGAGAAAAACAGTCGAGGGGAAAGTTCAGGGGACTTTTTATAGAATCGGGACAATCGAATCAAAGATTATCACCATTACATCTCCAGAATGTGCAGCTAGAATCAAACTTTATTTATAGAGAGGTTTACAACACTCAGGACTAAAGTGATTTACAAGAAAACCAGCACAATGTTTAGTTAGAACAAAGTTACACTTCTGTAACAGTTAAAATTATAATTATTCATGTCCATAACATTTTTCAATTGGAAACAACGTCGATACGTATCATGATATAATCAGTAATGACTCAATAAACAATAAACAACAGGGTACTCTCCAGTCCCTGGAATAGACCTTACCGGGAAGGCTGAGGAGTGTGATTAGGGTTAGGGTTAGTTGGAACTCACCCTCTGATCCCCCTTCTTATACAGAGGGACCACCCCCCCCGTCTGTCAGTCCAGAGGTACTGTCCCCGACCGCCACGCGATGTTGTAGAGACATGTCAGACAAGGCAGCCCCACGACATCCAGAGACTTGAGGTATTCGGGACGGATCTCATCAATGCCCGGAGCCTTGCCACCGAGGAGCTTGCCAACCACCTCAGTGACTTCAGCCAGGGTGATGGACGAGTCCGCCTCTAAGTCCTCAAACTCTGAAACGTGACAGTGGGATTGAGGAGATCCTCAAAGTATTCCTTCCACCGTCCGACAACATCCCCTGTCGAGGTCAGCAGCTCTCCACCCGCACTGTAAACAGTGTTGGTGAAGCACTGCTTCCCCCTCCTGAGGCGTCGGATGGTTTGCCAGAATTTCTTTGAGGCCGTCCGATAGTCCTCCTCCATGGCCTCCCCGAACTCCTCCCAAACCCGAGTTTTTGCCTCTGCCACAGCACGAGCCGCAGCACGCTTGGCCCGTCGCTACTCTTCAGCTGCCTCAGGAGTCCCACAAACCAACAAGGCTCGATAGGACTCCTTCTTCATCCTGACGACATCCCTTACTTCGGGTGTCCACCACCGGGTTCGGGGGTTCCCACCGCGACAGGCACCAGAGACCTTACGACCACAGCTACGAGCAGCCGCATCGACAATAGAGGAGGAGAACATGGCCCACTCAGAGTCCATGTCCCCAGCCTCCCCCGGGATCAGAGAGAAGCTCTCCCAGAGGTGCGAATTGAAGACCCCCCTGACAGAAGGCTCCACCAGACGTTCCCAACAGACCCTCACGATTCGCTTGGGTCTGCCAGGTCTGTCCGGCTTCCTCCTCCGACAGCGGATCCAACTCACAACCAGGTGGTGATCAGTTGACAGCTCTGTCCCTCTCTTCACCCGAGTGTCCAAAACACGCGGCCGGAGGTCAGATGACACAACTACAAAGTCGATCATCGACCTCCGACCTAGGGTGTCCCGGTGCCATGTGCACTGATGGACCTTGTGCTTGAACATGGTGTTCGTTATGGACAAACTGTGACACAGAAGTCCAATAACAAAACACCGCTCGGGTTCAGATCAGGGAGGCCGTTCCTCCCAACCACGCCCCTCCAGGTGTCACTGTCGTTACCCACATGGGCGTTGAAGTCCCGCAGGAGAACAACGGAGTCCCCAGTAGGTGCACTGTCTAGTACCCCTCCCAGGGACTCCAAGAAGGCCGGGTACTCTGCACTGCTGTTTGGCCCGTAGGCTGCCACAACAGTGAGAGACCTGTCCCCGACCCGAAGGCGCAGGGACGTGACCCTCTCGTTCACCTCCAACACGTGACGGCTGAGCTGTGGGGCAATGAGCCCACACCAGCTCGCCGCCGCTCCCCGCGGGCAACGCCAGAGAAGTGGAGGATCCAACCTCTCTCAAGGAGTTGGGTTCCAGACCCCAAGCTGTGCGTGGAGGTGAGCCCCACTATATCTAGACAGTACCTCTCAACCTCCTGCACGAGCTCAGGCTCCTCCCCCAGTGAGGTGACAGTCCACGTTGCTACAGGCAGATGCTGTGTCGTGGACCAGGTCGTCGAGACACCCGTCCTCAACCTGCCCAGTCCTCTATGCACCCGACCCCTGTGAGACCCTACGGACTCACGTCGTCCTTTCGGGCTGAGCCCGGCCGGGCCCCACGGGCAAAGACCCGGCCACCAGGCGCTCGCTCTCGAGCCCCAACCCCAGGCCTGGCTCCAGGGTCGGACCCCGGCTGGGCCGTACCGGGTGACGTCACGATCCTTGTTCTATTTTCCATCATAGGGGAATTAGGAACAGATCTGATTGGACGATCACGTTTGAGGATGAGGAACCAGTCTGACGGATACAGAGAGATCAGTCTGGATTTGTTGGGTAAATTGTGTCTATAAAAGGTGTAAAAATCCCAAATCGCAGCATATTCCTCGAACGCTGCTAAAAACCATGAACTAAAACCACATGAGACTAAAACGACATGAGACTAAAACGACATGAGACTAAAACGACATGAGACTAAAACGACATGAGACTAAAACGACATGAGACTAAAACGACATGAGACTAAAACGACATGAGCAGATTTAAAACACGGAGCCGTTTCCTGGTTTGGGTTAAACATAAACAACATTCACTCTGCAGATCTGCTGTTTCTCACCAGAGACACACGACAGAGACTGTGTATGGTCAGAGTCACTCACTCTCCCCCCGTCCCTCCATATCTCCCTCCATGTCTCCCTCCATCTCTCCCTCCTTCTCCCTCCATCTCTCCCTCCTTCTCCCTCCATCTCTCCCTCCTTCTCCCTCCATCTCTCCCTCCTTCTCCCTCCATCTCTCCCTCCATCTCTCCCTCCGTCTCTCCCTCCGTCCCTCCCTCCCTCTGTCTCTCCCTTCATGTCTCCCTCCGTCCCTCCCTCCGTCCCTCCCTCCGTCTCTCCCTCCTTCTCCCTCCGTCTCTCCCTCCGTCCCTCCCTCCGTCCCTCCCTCCGTCCCACAGTGCTCTGTACAGTTCCATTCATCACATTTGTTCTTTACTTTCCTCCTTCACTCAGCGTCGCTCGTCTTATCGCTCTGTCTCGTTTTCTTCATTCTTTTTTGTACCTCGTCTTCTCCCTTTATCTCATTTTCTTTGTACTTTTGGGACTTCCACTGTTTCTTATAAAGTTCAGGGACATAAAACAACATAAAGTGGCTCTTTAACGTTACATCTTTTTGTTCGCTCTTTCCTTTTTTCAGTTCTTGTTGGTTTAAGGTCGTGAGAAGCAGGTGGTGGACCCTCCATGAGAAAAGTTCCATAGTGCAGCATTAAAAACAGTTTGCACGTTTCAGGAGCATTAATATTTGACAGAAGACTGAAATATGAACTGATAAACTAGAGAACACCGTGTATTTCAGAAAACAGGATCTTTTTTCTTGTTGCTGCTTCGGGTCAAAATCACCTTCATATTTTCTCCAAGAACATTTACATTTTAATTTCTCGTAGAAACATCATCAAACAGACGACCTGATCTGTGAACAAAATGTGTGTTTTTCCAACAGTTTTCTGCGATTACAATCACTGCAAATGAGACAATCCCTCTAAAAAAAAAAGTGTGACTTTGTTTTAATTGCGACATAAGGTGCGGCCGTGACAGTCGACACAAACGAGCCGTGTAAAGCCAAGTGCAGTGATAAGAAGTTCATTAAACAGATGTTAAAACAACAAGTGGCTCGTGGCTCTCCTCACCAAACGAGCTGAGGAGGCAGATCAGACGCACAAACACGACTGAACACTTCTGGAGACCTCTTTGTGATTGTTGGACGTGCAGGACAGTGAAGCCGTCAGCTGCTTTTCTCACTAACCTGTGATTAGTTAAACCCACCTGTCACTCAGAGCTGACCAGCAGGGGGCGTGTCTCATCCAAAACAGATTATTCCATATTTTATCGCTGCTCAGCCTTAAATACTCTGACACAAAACTGATTGTTCCACACTGTCGCACACACCAGCCTGGAGGATTCATGAGCCTCCACCTCAAGTTATATGCAGCATTTCCCAAAATCTTCCAATACTTTGTTTTAAAAACTGTTATTCGCCATGGCAACGCTCTTAATTTTTCATCATTCTGACTCCACGGACAGAGGAGACGAGCGGAGCGTGCGAGCGTCGGGTGGTCAGTAAAATTTGCATCATGAAATATTTACAGAAGCAGTAGTTCCTGAAAAATGTATGTGGAGTTTCTAAATAATGGTTTTGCATAAAGGGGGCCGTAAAACACTTTGTTTGCTCTGGACAAACAGCACAGACACGAACCGACTCTGTTCCTCCTGCAGCAGAGAGAGGAGGACAGGACAGACACGAACCGACTCTGTTCCTCCTGCAGCAGAGAGAGGAGGACAGGACAGACACGAACCGACTCTGTTCCTCCTGCAGCAGAGAGAGGAGGGACAGGACAGACACGAACCGACTCTGTTCCCCTGCAGCAGAGAGAGGAGGACAGGACAGACACGAACCGACTCTGTTCCTCCTGCAGCAGAGAGAGGAGGACAGGACAGACACGAACCGACTCTGTTCCTCCTGCAGCAGAGAGAGGAGGACAGGACAGACACGAACCGACTCTGTTCCTCCTGCAGCAGAGAGAGAAACAGGACAGACACGAGCCGACTCTGTTCCTCCTGCAGCAGAGAGAGGAGGACAGGACAGACACGAACCGACTCTGTTCCTCCTGCAGCAGAGAGAGGAGGACAGGACAGACACGAGCCGACTCTGTTCCTCCTGCAGCAGAGAGAGAGAGGACAGGACAGACACGAGCCGACTCTGTTCCTCCTGCAGCAGAGAGAGGAGGACAGGACAGACATGAACCGACTGTTCCTCCTGCAGCAGAGAGAGGAGGACAGGACAGACACGAACCGACTCTGTTCCTCCTGCAGCAGAGAGAGGAGGACAGGACAGACACGAGCCGACTCTGTTCCTCCTGCAGCAGAGAGACACAGGACTAAAGCAGAGCAGGTTTATGAGCCAGTACTGAGCCAAAAGACAAGCACTCAAGTGTCAGTGTGCAAGATTTAGTCTGAGTTTAGTCCTGGTTTAGTCTGAGTTTAGTCCTGGTTTAGTCCTGGTTTAGTCTGAGTTAGTCCTGGTTTAGTCCTGGTTTAGTCTGAGTTTAGTCTGAGTTTAGTCTGAGTTTAGTCCCAGTTTAGTCTGAGTTTAGTCCTGGTTTAGTCCTGGTTTAGTCCTGATTTAGTCCTAATTTAGTCTGCGTTTAGTCCTGGTTTAGTCCTGATTTAGTCTGAGTTTAGTCCTGGTTTAGTCCTGATTTAGTCTGAGTTTAGTCCTGATTTAGTCCTGGTTTAGTCTGAGTTTAGTCCTGATTTTGTCCTGGTTTAGTCCTGGTTTAGTCTGAGTTTAATCCTGGTTTAGTCCTGGTTTAGTCCTGGTTTAGTCCTGATTTAGTCTGAGTTTAGTATGAGTTTAGTCCTTGTTTAGTCCTGATTTAGTCCTGGTTTAGTCCTGGTTTATTCTGAGTTTATTCCTGGTTAAGTCTGAGTTTAGACCTGGTTTAGTCCTGGTTTAGTCCTAGTTTATTCTGAGTTTAGTCCTGATTTAGTCCTGATTTAGTCTGAGTTTAGTCTGAGTTTAGTCTGAGTTTAGTCCTGGTTTAGTCTGAGTTTAATCCTGGTTTAGTCCTGGTTTAGTCCTAGTTTATTCTGAGTTTAGTCCTGATTTAGTCTGAGTTTAGTCCTGGTTTAGTCCTAGTTTAGTCCTGATTCAGTCCTAGTCTAGTCCTAGTTTAGTCCTGATTTAGTCCTAGTTTAGTCCTGGTTTAGTCCTAGTTTAGTCCTGATTCAGTCCTAGTCTAGTCCTAGTTTAGTCCTCCTAGTCCTAGTTAGTCCTGATTCAGTTTATTCAGTCCTAGTTTAGTCCTGGTTTGCACACATTTTCAGTCCGGTTCGGTTCAGTCTCCTCATGCTCAGAGACACTTGCTGCTCTTTCCTCGTCCACATGAACCTCAGTTTTGTTTCTCTCCACTCACTTGTTTCACTGTGGAAAGCTGCACATCCCACATCAGTGAGTGGGAGCACTACTGTTCACCACGACTGACTCTGCACAAGAGCTTCACCTACACCACCTTTAAGGCTCCATCAGCCCCTCCGAGAGTCACTGAGGAGCTGATACCAGCGGGAACGGCAAATAAACAGGTGGATTAGATCAACAGGAACTCGCCCACAAGACGATACCGACAGCAAAACTTATGTTCTGTCCAAATATGTCACTTCAACAGATGAAACACATGCAGAAAACATTTATGAGAGAGAAGCGGCATAATGAGGATGGACGGGATGTACTTAAGTCAAAATGTACAAATAAACTGATTGTTATAGGCCATTTCCTGCACCGTGATGTCAAATATCACTCAGCTGCTCTACAGGGTTTGATCTGGTCTCATTCTCTCAGATTTTCACAGCAGCAGCAGCACATCCTGAGCACAAGCACCAGGCCTGTGCTCAAATCCCTCTGTTATTCTAATAAAAGGCCCGTGTCTTTGTGTTTTTGTACCTGTTCGCTGCTCAGCTCCTTCTCCAGCTGCAGATGCTTGTTGTGCCACACCAGATAGTGGGACGGATAACGACACTTCTCTGGACTTTTCTTGGCAGAAATCATCCTGGATCATAGTTTGCTCCTCCCTTTCCTTCGCCGTGGATTTCAGGGAATAGTTTTCGTCTCAGTTCATGCTAAAATCTTCATCATTCTCCCAGGGCGACATTTCCAGAGGCGTGTGGGGAGAGCCGCGCGCAGGAAGAGCTCCAGAACCGCGCCAGAACAGCACCAGAACCGCGCCAGAACAGCACCAGAACCGCGCCAGAACCGCACCAGAACAGCACCAGAACCGCGTCAGAACCGCTCCAACAGCTCTGCAACAGAACCACTGAAGAACGATCCGGATCGTCTGTGAGCCACGGGCGGAGAGAACGAGTCTGCCGTGTCTGTCTGCCTCCACAGGACTCGAGTCTGCCTTCAGAGGACTCGTTCCTGCCTTCAGAGGACTCGTTCCTAGGACTCGTTCGTGCGCGCTGGGTCCGTGTTCAGTCCGCTCTGTGGTCGCTCTGACTCCAGCATCTCTCCTCCTCCTCCTCCTCTCTCTCCTCCTCCTCCTCCTCTCTCCTCCTCCTCCTCCTCCTCTCCATCCGGGGGCGCGCGACGACAGAGGCGCGCGCACTCTCAGTTTAACGATTCTACCGTGAACGAGAATCACTGAAGGATCACGGTCCTTCCGCAGAATCACTGAAGGATCACGGTCCTTCCGCGGACAGAGGCGACAGTGACTCCAGAAGTTTGGCCCAGTTTGTCTGTGACTCTTTTAAAACTGGACTCTGCAAAATAAGAGAATAATGTTGAGAAAAAGGTCTATACACACACAGGTCTATACACACAGGTCAATGCACACATACAGGTCTATACACACATACAGGTCTATACACACACAGGTCAATACACACATACAGGTCTATACACACATACAGGTCTATACACACAGGTCAATACACACATACAGGTCTATACACACATTCAGGTCTATACACACAGGTCAATGCACACAGGTCTATACACACAGGTCTATACACACAGGTCTATACACACACAGGGCTATACACACAGTCAGGTCTATACACACAGTCAGGTCTATACACACATGCAGGTCTCAGGTCTCAGTCACTGAGCTGCAGAGGCTGCACTAGTCCTGGTGAATCATTGTGAAGAATCATTGTGAAGAATCGTTGTGATGAGTCACTGTGATGGATCATTATGATGAATCGTTCGTTGCAGGTTCTGGGTTTTAGGTTGTGAGGATTTAAATAATTTTAGCTTCAAAACTACTGGATTTCAGCGTCGGAACTGGCAACACAAAAGACTGAGAATCAACTTGAACCAAAACAGAGAATTATAAATAAATGAGACGTTCAGAGGTTTTTACATAAGAATGAAGCAGATTAGGACCAATCAGAGACAGGGACATTTGGACATGTTCAGACTGTCTCCAATCAGAGACATTTGGACATGTTCAGACTGTCTCCAATCAGGGACATTTGGACATGTTCAGACTGTGTCCAATCATGGACATTTGGACATGTTCAGACTGTCTCCAATCATGGACATTTGGACATGTTCAGACTGTGTCCAATCAGGGACATTTGGACATGTTCAGACTGTCTCCAATCAGGGACATTTGGACATGTTCAGACTGTCTCCAATCACTGTCTCCAATCAGGGACATTTGGACATGTTTCAGACTGTCTCCAATCAGAGACATTTGGACATGTTCAGACTGTCTCCAATCAGGGACATTTGGACATGTTCAGACTGTCTCCAATCAGGGACATTTGGACATGTTCAGACTGTCTCCAATCACTGTCTCCAATCAGGGACATTTGGACATGTTCAGGACTGTCTCCAATCAGAGACATTTGGACATGTTCAGACTGTCTCCAATCAGGGACATTTGGACATGTTCAGACTGTCTCCAATCAGAGACATTTGGACATGTTCAGACTGTCTCCAATCAGGGACATTTGGACATGTTCAGACTGTCTCCAATCAGGGACATTTGGACATGTTCAGACTGTCTCCAATCAGAGACATTTGGACATGTTCAGACTGTCTCCAATCAGGGACATTTGGACATGTTCAGACTGTCTCCAATCAGGGACATTTGGACATGTTCAGACTGTCTCCAATCAGGGACATTTGGACATGTTCAGACTGTCTCCAATCAGGGACATTTGGACATGTTCAGACTGTCTCCAATCAGGGACATTTGGACATGTTCAGACTGTCTCCAATCAGGGACATTTGGACATGTTCAGACTGTCTCCAATCACTGTCTCCAATCAGGGACATTTGGACATGTTCAGACTGTCTCCAATCAGGGACATTTGGACATGTTCAGACTGTCTCCAATCAGGGACATTTGGACAACGTCAAGTTTAATGAAATTTAAAATCTAAATCTTACACACAGTCCCTTTAACAGAGGACAGAGCTGATGAAGCTCCAGAGGTTCATCTATGCACTGCTCCTGGAGCTGTGGCCTCAAGTCCTCTCCTCCTCTGGGCCTCCCTCAGGTCCTCTCCTCCTCTGGGCCTCCCTCAGGTCCTCTCCTCCTCTGGACCACCCCCTCAAGTCCTCTCCTCCTCTGGGGCCTCCCTCAGGTCCTCTCCTCCTCTGGGCCTCCCTCAAGTCCTCTCCTCCTCTGGGCCTCCCTCAGGTCCTCTCCTCCTCTGGACCACCCTCAAGTCCTCTCCTCCTCTGGGCCTCCCTCAGGTCCTCTCCTCCTCTGGGCCTCCCTCAGGTCCTCTCCTTCTCTGGACCTCCCTCAAGTCCTCTCCTCCTCTGGGCCTCCCTCAAGTCCTCTCCTCCTCTGGGCCTCCCTCAGGTCCTCTCCTTCTCTGGACCTCCCTCAAGTCCTCTCCTCCTCTGGACCACCCTCAAGTCCTCTCCTCCTCTGGGCCTCCCTCAGGTCCTCTCCTCCTCTGGGCCCCCCTCAGGTCCTCTCCTCCTCTGGGCCTCCCTCAAGTCCTCGCCTCCTCTGGGCTTCCCTCAAGTCCCCTCCTCTTCTGGGCCTCCCCTCTAGTCTTCTCCTCCTCTAGGCCTCCCTCAAGTCCTCTCCTCCTCTGGGCCTCCCTCGTCCGCTCCTCCTCTGGGCCTCCCTCAAGTCCTCTCCTCCTCTGGGCCTCCCTCGTCCGCTCCTCCTCTGGGCCTCCTCTGGACCTCCTGTGGGTCCCCCCTGAGTCTCCTCTGGGCCTCCTCTGAGTCTCCTCTGGACCTCCTCTGGGCCTCCTCTGGGCCTCCTCTGAGTCTCCTCTTGGTCTCCTCTGGACCTCCTCCGGGCCTCCTCCGGGGCTGACACAGGGGGGAGCTGCTGTCCCTCTGTGGTCAGAGGTGATGTCCCCCTGTGATGTCCCCCTCTGGTCAGAGGTGATGTCCCCTGTGGTCACTGTGGTGAGCTGTGATGTCCCCCTGTGGTCAGAGGTGGTGTCCCCCTGTGATGTCCCCTGTGATGTCCCCCTGTGATGTCCCCCTGTGATGTCCCCTGTGGTCAGAGGTGATGTCCCCCCTGTGGTGTCCCCTGTGGTCAGAGGTGATGTCCCCTGTGATGTCCCCTGTGGTCAGAGGTGATGTCCCCCTGTGGTGTCCCCGTGGTCAGAGGTGATGTCCCCCTGTGATGTCCCCTGTGGTCAGAGGTGATGTCCCCTGTGATGTCCCCTGTGGTCACTGTGGTCAGAGGTTCTGGGTCTGGCTCAGGGGGGAGCTGCTGTCCCCTTGTGGTCACACGGTGTCAGTGCAGTGCCTCAGAGCCGCTCTGCTCCTCAGTCTCAGCAGATACAGAACTTGGCATCAGGCTTTGGTTTTGAAACGTGAATCAGAAGAGTGGAGGCGGACACGGGACACTGATCTGGGGCTGTGGGCCGGGACAGCCGAGGACAGCCGGGACAGAGCACACTGCAGCCGGGACAGAGCCGGGACAGAGCACACTGCAGCCGGGACAGATCCGGAACAGAGCACACTGCAGCCGGGACAGAGGGACGCACACGGCGGTAGGACCAGGAGCACCCGGGGATCTGACCAGGGAACAGGGAGAAGACACCCCTCACACCGCCTCCGCAGACAGTCCTTTAAGGCGCTTTCGACATGTCCAGAAAGCTGCAAAGGACTGAAATCTGCGCCGACTGCAGTGCGCCAGGTAGGACATTTGCGCCAGGTAGGACTTTTGCGCCAGGTAGGACATCTGCTCCAGGTAGGACATCTGCGGTTAAATAGGGAATGGGACTTGGGCAGGAGGTTGGTGGGACTGGGCCCGGCCTCCTGTCTCTCTGTCACGGGGCTGAGGATCAGGAGAGGGTCGAGGCTTCCCCCGCGGCGCGTAGGCCTCAAACAGCCACAGAGAAGAGCCGTTGAAATGAGCCGTAAAAGAGCCGTTCAGGCGCGGGTCTGAGAGTCTCTGGACCAGAGCAGCTCCATGTCTCTGTGCTGCAGTCTGAGCCTCAGTTTAAGTCCACTGTGTCTTTTTCGCGGTGACTTTCCTCTCGCTCAGACGTTTGTTTTTGATTTGTGACACTCACATTAGCTTAGCCGTTAGCTTAGCCGTTAGCTTAGCCGCTAGCTGACCAGAACGGGCTGCTTTTTGTGTTGTTTTTGTTGCATATTTGACCTTCAGCCTGTCTAATCTCACCCTGTACCACCCCAGTTTGTGCTTTATCCCTGTTGTTGACGCACATGCCTCTATTTTACAGTTTAGTCAAACAGTTTCCTGACTCACAGTGCTAGCTTAGCCGCGGCGTTAGCTTGTTTAGCTAAGTTTGGCTACACAACTTATGCTTCAGCTAAAGTGTCACATAAAGTGTCAGATAAAGTGTGAGCTTGGTTTTGTCTTCAGTGTGTAGTTTTCTGGTATAATTTTACATTTCTTTTTGTGCTTTAACAACATATTAAAATGAATAATGAGTCACGTTTGGCCAAAGTTACCAAACATATCATCAATGTCAGTTTTATAAAACATAACACAGGCACAAGTTTTTAGTTTTGGAGGAAGTTTGATTCTCCCCAAATGCCCTCAAGATCATTTTTGTGTGACAGCAGTTTATATTTGTCAAACTCTGATGTAGCGCCTCATATCAGTAACAGCTGCTCTTCACAACAGATTCAGCTCCTTGGTCCAAGTCTGCAAGTGCACATCATGATTTAACTGCTTCTGTGGAACAGTTTGTAGTGTATGAAGTGTGTTTCCTTCTCTAACCTCCTCAGTTATTAGAAAAACTAGTAGCTGCAACGATTAATATGAATAATTGTGACTCGTTGACATTAAATCACATTATACAGCTGTAAACCTGAGCCACAAGAGGTTTTTTATAACAGAGATAGTGACATATTAATCTAAATGTCAACAAGGATTAATGAGCTTGTGAATTTATCAATAATACAGTTTATTTTTAAATTTGACTGTTTTACTGAACGCGCTCAGTCAGTATATTTTAAGTTTTTATACTTTTTTTACATCTGTAATTAAAATGCACCTGTTATAATCTTTTGACTAGTCGCTAACCTTTAAATAATTTGTGATTGTCAAACACACTATAATAAACAATCTTCACTCACACATATTGTTATGTAAACCAAAGGCCTTAGGTTCCAGGTTAAATGCTTTTTCTTTTCTTTCATCTGTGGTTTTTTTTAAGCCAACTCAAGCAGACAGGCTCATACTCACCCTGCTTCTCATCTGTAAAATGCTGAGTTAGGCTGCTGGCACGTGACAGGGCCACCCCCCATCCTCCTTACCAACTTGCCAACTGTAGTTTGGGAGCTTAGACGATTTTGGGGAAAACTTTTGAAGTCGCCGGCCTATGCTTTCAACAGGACAATTGCGTGCTTTTTGAGGCTGGAAGTTTTAATTTTACACCCATGGCAGTCTGAATAGTTTACAGCAACCAATATATCACGTTGATCAGGTCTTTATTAGGCACGCCATTGCACTGATGTTAGGGCTGGAGCCTCTGGTCTTATATTGTTAAACGCTGTGCAACTTGACGGTGGGGTCCATTAACGCTCCATACGCATGAGACTCAGTGTTTGGAAGCTGGAGTTTGATTCATTGTGTGTGGTTGTATTCACCAGCAGTTTATCTATGGTCTATCAACATACTTTAGTGCAAGCTGTAAAACAAATAGCCAGTACAGACACGATTATGTTTACTGGTGGTGTAATGTAATGGATTCAAGCTTTGTCTTGCTGCAGATTCTGGACCAAACATTTGGCTGTTGTCTCTCTTAAGTCATATTTAGCTGAATTTTGTCTTTAAATTTGAGCCGAGGTAGATTTCATCCCCTCTGGCTTAGCTTTACTCTGGGGTTTTTAGGAGTACACTACACTAGAGCCGGACTGTTTTACTATTTAAACTAGGGGCTGTCAGAATAATCAATGTACATGGAATCTTGATATAACAGCGGGGCAGCCTATTAAAACATATTCATAATAACTTCATGGTTGTTTTCAAGTATTCATCATTATATAAACTCAACTCAAAATGCATGCAACAAATAGTATTGATCCAATGGAACAAGCTTGAAAGCTTTCTAGCAAAGGTATAAAGTGATCATTTCTGCAAAATAAACCTTGATCTGAAAAAAAAATAATGTATTAAAATAATTTAAGAGAAAGACCAAGATGAACGTCAGTATAACTGCAGAGTCTGCACCTGCAGGAGCAGGTTCACAGACTGTAAGTGAAACAGTGTTAGAGCATCTACGGGCAAAAGAACACAATGTACGAGCAATATTTTAACTGTCAGATATCAAACTTTATCATTACCCAAGTTTCCAGGTAGAATTTCGAGGGGACAGATGTGTATTCTGGGGTACCATTTACCACTCAGAACTCCAAAAATCCAACCTCCAAGGACAACGGGAACGTGGCACGATTTTACTGTCCTTTTCAACTTTGTCTGATTACTCAAAATAAGATTTTTGTAAATGATTATCTGCCTCTACCAGTCAATACCAACACTGGAATCAAAATATGATAAACGGACCCAACTGGACCTTTTCCCTGCAACAATTTAAGGTATTGATTTTGGTACTTTTTCCTTTTCTCAAAAGTTTTAGTGTTTTGTCTCTTTTGCTAAAATGTTGCCTATGATTGGTTATTTTTGTCTAAGTAATTCCATGATCCTGGGGCTGGGGCCGTTAATCCCAGCCCTTGAGTCAACCTAAAGATGTAGAGTTGATTCGGTGGTGTGTGTGGGTGGTGTGTGTGTGCGTGTATGGTGTGTGTTGTGTTTGTGTTGTGTGTTTGTGTGTTGTTGTGTAATGCATGTATTGCATGTATTTGTGTTATTCCTGGCCATAAGGGTCCTGCCGGGTTGGTAAACGTGACCTGGACTTGTGTCTGCCCTTGTCTCTCAGTCCGACTGTCAACTCCACCTCGTAGTCTGTCCTGGTCCCTGTTGCCCTACTGAAGGTCACTGACAAATAACCCAAAATCGTCTTGTCCTTAGTAGAGTATTTAAGTTTAGGGTTGAGCATATGAACTACAAATTTAGATTTAGGTCATTTCTAATCCTGACTGACATTCTCCTTGCAGTCTTTTTAATGGAAGGTGTAAATACAAAAGAACGGGGTTTTGAGCTGAGTTCAGATAATGAAGAAAGAAAATTGGTTATTTTTTGTGTTAAAAATCCTGTATTTATATTGAAAAAAGTGTTTTTTAATACGGACAAAAATAAAAATCAAATTCTATCAAAAATATGATTTTTGATTGATGAGTCAGCATTCTGTTTAGTTCCCACAGTCCAAATAACCAACATGAGCATCCATTCACTAACTGTCAAAATGAAGTAGAAGTTGTTGCCGACTGTAAACTTCTCCAACTTTTGGGTGAAAACGATTATTTGCAGCCGTCCAGTCATTACAACAAACCCATTTGGTCATTTACATCTTTTATGTTCAGAAGTGTACATAAAACCCTGTTGTTGCTGTATATTGCCGTTGAACCTCTATTCACCTTTTATTTTTATATCCAACTTTTTACTCCTGAATCCTGACAACAAATAATCCTTTCTGAATAACCGTTCCCATTGTAGCCTGAGTAAGTTTCTGACGATCAAATTAAAATGTAACTTCAGAAAATGACTTTGCTCAGTCCTGATTTTGCGTGCCCCGTGTATTTGCTCGCAAACAATACTTGGTGCTTGTAATGATCTCTCTCCATATCATTCAGACCAGAAATAATTAGCACTCCGCTAACCACCAGCTTCCTTTCATTTATGCCGCCGCCAATCCACATAGCTATAACAGACTGAATCACATTCCCTTTTGCTTTAAAAATCTGCAAACACGATCATTTACCAGTGCTAAAATAAATATTTGGCCCATTACAAATCAGACGCTTAGTTACTAACAGAGGACTGTAAAGCACATGGGCTGTACTGTCCCAAAAACATGGATACGTGGTTTTGCAGGTTACAAGATTACACAAGATAGATTATACCTTCTGTTCGTTACAAACGGAAACATGTGGAAACTACTGGAAGTGTGAGGTCTACTGAATGCTTTCCCTGATCTTTGTTTG
>JAIEZT010000036.1:0-48319 GCA_019594935.1 Periophthalmus modestus | reverse complement strand
AGATCGAACGCCGCGGTTTTTTATGCTGGTCCAGCCGGGGTCTAAAACCGGCACAAAACTCAGTTATTTGGAAACAGAGGATTATTTGAAATGGCTCACCACAATACAGTATGACGGTTGCATTTATGTAATTGTCTGAAACCAGTACACAGATTTTTTTTCCTCACTTTCAGTATGGATGTCATGTACCTAACACAAGACTTTTAATCAGTGTGATTTACCACAGAAAAAGCTCGATTTCTTCCTGCAGTGGAACAACTCTCTCAGTAAAAGCATGTGTTCTGTGGAGCAGAGGATTGGTTTAAATCTCTCAAATATAAAGATTTAAAAGACTGCCAACTGTGCCCTATTTTCCTGTGTAATTTCATTTTTTTAAGTAGGAGAGTACAGAAGTAGATTTACTTTCAACAAAGATCAGGGAAAGCATTCAGTATGACCTCACACTCCAGCTAGTTTCCTACATTTTTCCGTGTACCTATACAGAATGTCATAATCTCCTCTTGTGTAATCTTTTTAAACCCTGCACAAACCACGTATCACTGTTTATATGACAGTACAATCCCCGTGTGCTTAGCAGGTCCTCTGTTAGTACTTAAGCTTCTGATTTGTAATGGGCCAAATATTTATTTTAGCACTGCAATGATGTGTCTGCAGATTTTTAAAGCAAACATGGATTTGATTCAGTCCTGTTTATATCTATTTGGCTGTAGTCGGCATAAATGAAAGGAAGGCCTGGTGGTTTTAGCGTAGCTGCTAATTATTTCTGTCTCTGAATGATATGGAGAGAAGATAATTACAATCCAAGTCTTTTGTTTGCTGAGCCAATACACGGTGCACGCAAAATCAGGACGAGCAAATTCATGTTTTCTGAAGTTACATTTAATTTGATCGTCAGAAACCTCCTCCGGCTCCAATGTGCCCCTTGTTATTCATTAAAGGATTAGTTGTTGTCAGATTTCAGGAGTCCCAAGTTGGATAATAAAAAATACCAGGTGCATAGAGGTTCAATCGAGCACTATACAGCAACAACAGTTTTTTTTGTACAATTCTGAACATAAATATGTTAAATGACCAAAATGGGTTTGTTGTAATGACTGGACGGCTGCAAAGTATCGTTCACCAAAAGCTGAGAAGTTTTACAGCGGCACAACTTCTAAACTATTTTTACAGTTAGTGAATGATGCTCATGTGGTGAGTTGGACTGTGGGACTAAAACAGAAGTGACCTCATCGATCAAAATTATATTTTTGATAGAATTTAGATTTTATTTTGTCGTATTAAAAAAAAAAACACAATATAAATACAGATTTTTTACCAAAAATATCCAAATTTCTTTCTTCATTGTCTGAACTCAGCTCCAACCACGTGCTTTTTGTATTTACACCTGTCCATTAAAAAGACTCAAGGAGAAGATCATTCAGGATTAGAAATGACTAAATCTAAATTTGTATTAATTGCTCAGCCCCTAAACTTAAGAGACTCTACTTCCACTGACGATTTTGGTTATTTGTAGTGACCTTCAGTAGGCACAGGGACAAGGACAGAGCTACAGTTGGAGTTGACAGTCGACTGGAGACAAGGGCAGACACAAGTCAATCCAGGTCACGTTTACACCCGGAGGACCCTTATGAGCCATGAATAACACAAATACATGCAATACATGCATTACACCACACAACTACACAAACACACACACAAACACACACACACCGACACGCACACACACACACACACACACACACACCAATCAACTCTACAGCTTTAGTTACTCAGAGGCTGGGATTAACGGCCCAGGCTCATGGAATTAATTAAGATAAAATAACCAATCATAGCAACATTTTAGCAAAGAGACACACTAAAATTTTGAGAAAGAAAAGTACAAAATCAAGACCTTATATTGTGCAGGAAAAGGTCCAGTTGGGTCCTGTTTTATCAGATTTTTGATTCCAGTGTTGGTATTGACTGGTAAGAGGCAGATAATCATTTACAAAATCTTATTTTTGGAGTATCAGACAAACGTGGAAAGGACAGTAAAATCGTGCCACGTTTCCAGTTTTGTCCTTGGAGGTTGGATTTTTGGAGTTCCGAGTGGTAAATTTTACCCCAAATACACATCTGTCTCAGAATTCCTACCTGGGAAACTTGGGTAATGATAAAGTTTGATATCTGACAGTTAAAAATATTGCTCGTACTCGTGTTTCTTTTGCCCGTAGATGCTCTACACTGTCCACCTACAGTCTGTGAACCTGCTCCTGCAGGTTCAGCCTCTGCAGTTATACTGACGTTCATCTGTCTTCTCTTAACTTATTTTAATACATTATTTTTTTCAGATCAGGTTTATTTTGCAGAAATATCACTTTATACCTTTGCTAGAAAGATTTCAAGCTTGTTCCATTTGATCAATACTTTTTGCAGCATTTTGAGTTTATTATAAATGATATACTTGAAAACAACCTTGAAGTTATTACGATTATGTTTTTAATAGGCTGCCCAGCTGTTTTTATCCATGTACATTGATTATTCTGACAGCCCTAGTTTAAATAGTAAAACATTCCAGGCTCTAGTGTAGTGTACTTCCTAACCACAGAGTAAAGCTAAGCCCAGAGGGGATGAAATCTACCTCGCTCAATTTAAAGACAAATTAAGCTATATACTTAAAGAGACAACAGCCAAATGTTTGGTCCAAATCTGCAGCAAGACAAAGCCTTGACTCCATTACACCACAACAGTAAACATAATCTTTATGTACTGGCTATTTGTTTTACAGCTGCACTAAAGTATGTTGAATAGAACCACTAGATAAAACTGCTGTGAATACAACCACCAAATGAATCAAACTCCAGCTCCAAACACTGAGTCTCATTGTATGGACGTAATGGAAAGTGCACAGCGTTTAACAATATAAGACCAGAGGCTCCCAGCTCCTAACAGCAGTGCATGCGTGCCTAATAAAGACATGACAACGTGATATATTGTTGCTGTAAACTATGCAGATTGCCATGGTGTAAAATTAAAACTTCCAGCCTCAAAAAGCATCAATTGTCCTTTGTGGCGGCGACTTCAAGTTCCCCCTCGTCTTAAGCCCCAGACAGTGGGCAGTGGTACGGAGGACTGGGGGGTGGCCTGTCACCAGCGCCTAACTCAGCATTTTACAGAGAGCAGTGCGAGTATGAGCCTGTCTGCTGAGGTGGGGCTTAAAACCACAGATGAAAGCAAAAGAAAAAGCATTTAACCTGTAACCTAAGGCTTTGGTTTACATAAACAATATGTGTGAGTAAGATGTTATTATAGTGGTTGACAAGTCACAAATTATTTAAAGGTTAGTCGACTAGTCAAAAGATTATAAAGGTGCATTTTTAATTACAGATGTAAAAAGATAAAAATAAAAATACACTGACTGAGCGCTTCAGTAAATATTTAAAAATAAACTGTATTATTGATTAAATTCACAGGCTCTTAATCCTTGTTGACATTTAGATTTAATAATGTCACTATCTCTGTTATAAAAAACATCTTGTGGCTCAGGTTTACAGCTGTATAATGTGATTTTAATGTCAACGAGTCACAATTATTCATATTAATCGTTGCAGCTACTAGTTTTTGTAATAACTGAGGAGGTTAGAGAAGGAAACACACATCATACACTACAAACTGTTACCACAAGCAGTTAAATCATGATGTGCACTGCAGACTTGGACCAAGGAGCTGAATCTGTTGTGAAGAGCAGCTGTTACTGAATATGAGGCTGCTACAATCAGAGTTTGACAAATATAAACTGCTGTCACACAAAAATGATCTTGAGGGCATTTGGGGAGAATCAAACTTCTCCAAACTAAAAACTTGTGCCTGTGTTATGTTTTATAAACTGACATTGATGATATTTTTGGTAACTTTGGGCCAAAAGTGACTCATTATTCATTTTAATATGTTGTTAAAGCACAAAAAGAAATGTAAAATTATACCAGAAAACTACACACTGAAGACAAAACCAAGCTCACACTTATCTGACACTTTATGTGACACTTTAGCTGAAGCATAAGTTGTGTAGCCAAACTTAGCTAAACAAGCTAACGCCGCGGCTAAGCTAGCACTGTGAGTCAGGAAACTGTTTGACTAAACTGTAAAATAGAGGCATGTGCGTCAACAACAGGGATAAGCACAAACTGGGGTGGTACAGGGTGAGATTAGACAGGCTGAAGGTCAAATATGCAACAAAAACAACACAAAAAGCAGCCCGTTCTGTCAGCTAGCGGCTAAGCTAACGGCTAAGCTAATGTGAGTGTCACAAATCAAAACAAACGTCTGAGCGAGAGGAAAGTCACCGCGAAAAAGACACAGTGGACTTAAACTGAGGCTCAGACTGCAGCACAGACACATGGAGCTGCCCGGGTCCACAGACTCTCAGACCCGCGCCTGAACGGCTCTTTTACGGCTCATTTCACGGCTCTTCTCTGTGGCTGTTTAAGGCCTACGCGCCGCGGGGAAGCCTCGACCCTCTCCTGATCCTCAGCCCCGTGACAGAGACAGGAGGCCGGGCCCAGTCCCACCAGCCTCCTGCCCAAGTCCCATCTATTTAACCGCAGATGTCCTACCTGGAGCAGATGTCCTACCTGGCGCAAAAGTCCTACCTGGCGCAAATGTCCTACCTGGCGCAAATGTCCTACCTGGCGCACTGCAGTCGGCGCAGATTTCAGTCCTTTGCAGCTTTCTGGACATGTCGAAAGCGCCTTAAAGGACTGTCTGCGGAGGCGGTGTGAGGGGTGTCTTCTCCCTGTTCCCTGGTCAGATCCCCGGTGCTCCTGGTCCTACCGCCGTGTGCGTCCCTCTGTCCCGGCTGCAGTGTGCTCTGTTCCGGATCTGTCCCGGCTGCAGTGTGCTCTGTCCCGGCTCTGTCCCGGCTGCAGTGTGCTCTGTCCCGGCTGTCCTCGGCTGTCCCGGCCCACAGCCCCAGATCAGTGTCCCGTGTCCGCCTCCACTCTTCTGATTCACGTTTCAAACCAAAGCCTGATGCCAAGTTTCTGTATCTGCTGAGACTGAGGAGCAGAGCGGCTCTGAGGCACTGCACTGACACCGTGTGACCACAAGGGGACAGCAGCTCCCCCCTGAGCCAGACCCAGAACCTCTGACCACAGTGACCACAGGGGACATCACAGGGGACATCACCTCTGACCACAGAGGGACATCACAGGGGACATCACCTCTGACCAGAGGGGGACATCACAGGGGGACATCACCTCTGACCACAGAGGGACATCAGCTCCCCCCCTGTGTCAGCCCCGGAGGAGGCCCGGAGGAGGTCCAGAGGAGACCAAGAGGAGACTCAGAGGAGACCCAGAGGAGGCCCAGAGGAGACTCAGGGGGGACCCAGAGGAGACTCAGGGGGGACCCACAGGAGGTCCAGAGGAGGCCCAGAGGAGGAGCGGACGAGGGAGGCCCAGAGGAGGAGAGGACTTGAGGGAGGCCCAGAGGAGGAGAGGACTTGAGGGAGGCCTAGAGGAGGAGAAGACTAGAGGGAGGCCCAGAAGAGGAGGGGACTTGAGGGAAGCCCAGAGGAGGCGAGGACTTGAGGGAGGCCCAGAAGAGGAGGGGACTTGAGGGAAGCCCAGAGGAGGCGAGGACTTGAGGGAGGCCCAGAGGAGGAGAGGACCTGAGGGAGGCCCAGAGGAGGAGAGGACCTGAGGGAGGCCCAGAGGAGGAGAGGACTTGAGGGTGGTCCAGAGGAGGAGAGGACTTGAGGGAGGCCCAGAGGAGGAGAGGACTTGAGGGAGGCCCAGAGGAGGAGAGGACTTGAGGGAGGCCCAGAGGAGGAGAGGACCTGAGGGAGGCCCAGAGGAGGAGAGGACTTGAGGGTGGTCCAGAGGAGGAGAGGACCTGAGGGAGGCCAGAGAGGAGAGGACTTGAGGGAGGCCCAGAGGAGGAGAGGACTTGAGGGTGGTCCAGAGGAGGACGGGACCTGAGGGAGGCCCAGAGGAGGACGGGACCTGAGGAGAGCCCCAGAGGAGGAGAGGACCTGAGGGAGGCCCCAGAGGAGGAGAGGACTTGAGGGAGGCCCAGAGGAGGGAGAGGACTTGAGGGAGGCCCAAAGGAGGAGAGGACCTGAGGCCACAGCTCCAGGAGCAGTGCATAGATGAACCTCTGGAGCTTCATCAGCTCTGTCCTCTGTTAAAGGGACTGTGTGTAAGATTTAGATTTAAAATTTCATTAAACTTGATGTTGTCCAAATGTCCCTGATTGGAGACAGTCTGAACATGTCCAAATGTCCCTGATTGGAGACAGTCTGAACATGTCCAAATGTCTCTGATTGGAGACAGTCTGAACATGTCCAAATGTCCCTGATTGGAGACAGTCTGAACATGTCCAAATGTCCCTGATTGGAGACAGTCTGAACATGTCCAAAATGTCCCTGATTGGAGACAGTCTGAACATGTCCAAATGTCCCTGATTGGAGACAGTCTGAACATGTCCAAATGTCCCTGTCTCTGATTGGTCCTAATCTGCTTCATTCTTATGTAAAAACCTCTGAACGTCTCATTTATTTATAATTCTCTGTTTTGGTTCAAGTTGATTCTCAGTCCTAAACAACAACCTAAAACCCAGAACCTGCAACGAACGATTCATCATAAGGATCCATCACAGTGACTCATCACAATGATTCTTCACAATGATTCTTCACAATGATTCACCAGGACTAGTGCAGCCTCTGCAGCTCAGTGACTGAGACCTGAGACCTGCATGTGTGTATAGACCTGACTGTGTGTATAGACCTGACTGTGTGTATAGCCCTGTGTGTATAGACCTGTGTGTATAGACCTGACTGTGTGTATAGCCCTGTGTGTATAGACCTGTGTGTATAGACCTGTGTGTATAGACCTGTGTGTATAGACCTGACTGTGTGTATAGACCTGTGTGTATAGACCTGACTGTGTGTATAGACCTGTGTGTATAGACCTGTGTGTATAGACCTGACTGTGTGTATAGACCTGTGTGTATAGACCTGACTGTGTATATAGACATGTGTGTATAGACCTGACTGTGTGTATAGACCTGTGTGTATAGACCTGACTGTGTGTGTATAGACCTGTGTGTATAGACCTGTGTGTATAGACTGACTGTGTGTATAGACCTGTGTGTATAGACCTGACTGTGTATATAGACATGTGTGTATAGACCTGACTGTGTGTATAGACCTGTGTGTATAGACCTGTGTGTATAGACCTGACTGTGTATATAGACATGTGTGTATAGACCTGACTGTGTGTATAGACCTGTGTGTATAGACCTGTGTGTATAGACCTGACTGTGTGTATAGACCTGTGTGTATAGACCTGACTGTGTGTATAGCCCTGTGTGTATAGACCTGTGTGTATAGACCTGACTGTGTGTATAGACCTGTGTGTATAGACCTGTGTGTATAGACCTGACTGTGTGTATAGACCTGTGTGTATAGACCTGTCTGTGTGTATAGACCTGACTGTGTGTATAGACCTGTCTGTGTGTATAGACCTGACTGTGTGTATAGACCAGTCTGTGTGAATAGACCTGTGTGTATAGACCTGACTGTGTGTATAGACCTGTGTGTATAGACCTGTCTGTGTGTATAGACCTGACTGTGTGTATAGACCTGTCTGTGTGTATAGACCTGACTGTGTGTATAGACCAGTCTGTGTGAATAGACCTGTGTGTATAGACCTGACCTCTGTATATAGACATGTGTGTATAGACCTGACTTTGTGAGTATAGACCTGTGTGTATAGACCTGACTGTGTGTATAGACCTGACTGTGTGTATCGACCTGTGTGTATAGACCTGTGTGTATTGACCTGTGTGTATAGACCTGTGTGTGTATAGACCTGTATGTGTGTATAGACCTGTATGTGTGTATTGACCTGTGTGTATAGACCTGTGTGTATTGACCTGTGTGAATAGACCTGTGTGTATAGACCTGACCTCTGTATATAGACATGTGTGTATAGACCTGACTTTGTGAGTATAGACCTGTGTGTATAGACCTGACTGTGTGTATAGACCTGTGTGTACAGAACTGTGCGTATAGACCTGTGTGTATAGACTTGGCCTGTGTGTATTGACCTGTGTGTGTATAGACCTGACTGTGTGTATAGACCTGTGTGTATAGACCTGTGTGTATTGACCTGTGTGTGTATAGACCTGTGTGTATAGACCTGTATGTGTGTATTGACCTGTGTGTATAGACCTGTGTGTGTATAGACCTGTATGTGTGTATTGACCTGTGTGTATAGACCTGTGTGTGTATAGACCTGTATGTGTGTATAGACCTGTATGTGTGTATTGACCTGTGTGTGTATAGACCTGTATGTGTGTATAGACCTGTATGTGTGCATTGACCTGTGTGTGTATAGACCTGAATGTGTGTATAGACCTGTGTGTATAGGCCTGTCTGTGTGTATAGACCCGTGTGTGTATAGACCTTTTTCTCAACATTATTCTCTTATTTTGCAGAGTCCAGTTTTAAAAGAGTCACAGACAAACTGGGCCAAACTTCTGGAGTCACTGTCGCCTCTGTCATGTCCGCGGAAGGACCGTGATCCTTCAGTGATTCTGCGGAAGGACCGTGATCCTTCAGTGATTCTCGTTCACGGTAGAATCGTTAAACTGAGAGTGCGCGCGCCTCTGTCGTCGCGCGCGCCCGGATGGAGAGGAGGAGGAGGAGGAGGAGGAGGAGGAGGAGGAGGAGGAGGAGGAGAGATGCTGGAGTCAGAGCGACCACAGAGCGGACTGAACACGGACCCAGCGCGCACGAACGAGTCCTAGGAACGAGTCCTCTGAAGGCAGGAACGAGTCCTCTGAAGGCAGACTCGAGTCCTGTGGAGGCAGACAGACACGGCAGACTCGTTCTCTCCGCCCGTGGCTCACAGACGATCGTTCTTCAGTGGTTCTGTTGCAGAGCTGTTGGAGCGGTTCTGACGCGGTTCTGGTGCTGTTCTGGTGCGGTTCTGGCGCGGTTCTGGTGCTGTTCTGGCGCGGTTCTGGTGCGGTTCTGACGCGGTTCTGGTGCTGTTCTGGCGCGGTTCTGGAGCTCTTCCTGCGCGCGGCTCTCCCCACACGCCTCTGGAAATGTCGCCCTGGGAGAATGATGAAGATTTTAGCATGAACTGAGACGAAAACTATTCCCTGAAATCCACGGCGAAGGAAAGGGAGGAGCAAACTATGATCCAGGATGATTTCTGCCAAGAAAAGTCCAGAGAAGTGTCGTTATCCGGTCCACTATCTGGTGTGGCACAACAAGCATCTGCAGCTGGAGAAGGAGCTGAGCAACGAACAGGTACAAAACACAAGACACGGGCCTTTTATTAGAATAACAGAGGGATTTGAGCACAGGCCTGGTGTTTGTGCTCAGGATGTGCTGCTGCTGCTGTGAAAATCTGAGAGAATGAGACCAGATCAAACCCTGTAGAGCAGCTGAGTGATATTTTACATCACGGTGCAGGAAATGGCCTATAACAATCAGTTTATTTGTACATTTTGACTTAAGTACATCCCGTCCATCCTCATTATGCCGCTTCTCTCTCATAAATGTTTTCTGCATGTGTTTCACTGTTGAAGTGACATATTTGAACAGAACATAAGTTCTGCTGTCGGTATCGTCTCGTGGGCGAGTTCCTGTTGATCTAATCCACCTGTTTATTTGCCGTCCCGCTGGTATCAGCTCCTCAGTGACTCTCGGAGGGGCTGATGGAGCCTTAAAGGTGGTGTAGGTGAAGCTCTTGTGCAGAGTCAGTCGTGGTGAACAGTAGTGCTCCCACTCACTGATGTGGGATGTGCAGCTTTCCACAGTGAAACAAGTGAGTGGGAGAAACAAAACTGAGGTTCATGTGGACGAGGAAAGAGCAGCAAGTGTCTCTGAACATGAGGAGACTGAACCGAACCGGACTGAAAATGTGCAAGTCAAACCAGGACTAAACTAGGACTAAATCAGGACTAAACCAGGACTAAATCAGGACTAAACTCAGAATAAACCAGAACTAAACTAGGACTAAACCAGGACTAAACTCAGACTAAATCAGGACTAAACTCAGACTAAATCAGGACTAAACTCAGACTAAATCAGGACTAAACTCAGAATAAACCAGGACTAAACCAGGACTAAATCAGGACTAAACTCAGAATAAACTCAGACTAAACCAGGACTAAACTCAGACTTAACCAGGAATAAACTCAGACTAAACCAGGACTAAACCAGGACTAAACTCAGACTTAACCAGGAATAAACTCAGAATAAACCAGGACTAAACCAGGACTAAATCAGGACTAAACAAGGACTAAACTCATACTAAACTCAGACTAAATCAGGACTAAACCAGGACTAAACCAGGACTAAACCAGGATTAAACTCAGACTAAACCAGGACTAAACCAGGACTAAATCAGGACTAAACTCAGACTAAATCAGGACTAAACCAGGACTAAACTCAGACTAAATCAGGACTAAACGCAGACTAAATTAGGACTAAATCAGGACTAAACTCAGACTAAACCAGGACTAAATCAGGACTAAACTCAGACTAAACCAGGACTAAACCAGGACTAAACCTCAGACTAAACTCAGACTAAATCAGACTAAACCAGGACTAAACGCAGACTAAATTAGGACTAAATCAGGACTAAACTCAGACTAATCCAGGACTAAACCAGGACTAAACCAGGACTAAACCAGGACTAAACTCAGACTAAACTCAGACTAAACCAGGACTAAACCAGGACTAAACTCAGACTAAACTCAGACTAAACCAGGACTAAACCAGGACTAAACTCAGACTAAACCAGTACTAAACGAGGACCAAACCAGGATTAAACTCAGACTAAACTCAGACTAAACCAGGACTAAACTCAGACTAAACCAGGACTAAACTCAGACTAAACTCAGACTAAACCAGGACTAAACTCAGACTAAATCTTGCACACTGACACTTGAGTGCTTGTCTTTCGGCTCAGGACTGGCTCAGGTGCTTCTTGCAGAAACACAAACATAAACCTGCTCTGCTTTAGTCCTGTGTCTCTCTGCTGCAGGAGGAACAGAGTCGGTTCATGTCTGTCCTGTCCTCCTCTCTCTGCTGCAGGAGGAACAGAGTTGGTTCGTGTCTGTCCTGTCCTCCTCTCTCTGCTGCAGGAGGAACAGAGTCGGTTCGTGTCTGTCCTGTCCTCCTCTCTCTGCTGCAGGAGGAACAGAGTCGGTTCGTGTCTGTCCTGTCCTCCTCTCTCTGCTGCAGGAGGAACAGAGTCGGTTCATGTCTGTCTGCCTGTCCCTCCTCCTCTCTCTGCTGCAGGAGGAACAGAGTTGGTTCGTGTCTTTGCTGTTTGTCCAGAGCAAACAAAGTGTTTTACGGCCCCCTTTATGCAAAACCATTATTTAGAAACTCCACATACATTTTTCAGGAACTACTGCTTCTGTAAATATTTCATGATGCAAATTTTACTGACCACCCGACGCTCGCACGCTCCGCTCGTCTCCTCTGTCCGTGGAGTCAGAATGATGAAAAATTAAGAGCGTTGCCATGGCGAATAACAGTTTAAAACAAAGTATTGGAAGATTTTGGGAAATGTTGCATATAACTTGTGGCGGAGGCTCGTGAATCCTCCAGGCTGGTGTGTGCGACAGTGTGGAACAATCAGTTTTGTGTCAAAGTATTTAAGGCTGAGCAGCGATAAAATATGGAATAATCTGTTTTGGATGAGACACGCCCCCTGCTGGTCAGCTCTGAGTGACAGGCGGGTTTAACTAATCACAGGTTAGTGAGAAAAGCAGCTGACGGCTTCACTGTCCTGCACTTCCAACAATCACAAAGAGGTCTCCAGAAGTGTTTAGTCGTGTTTGTGCGTCTGATCTGCCTCCTCAGCTCGTTTGGTGATGAGAGCCACGAGCCACTTGTTGTTTTAACATCTGTTTAATGAACTTTTTATCACTGCACTTGGCTTTACACGGCTCGTTTGTGTCGACTGTCACGGCCGCACCTTATGTCGCAATTAAAACAAAGTCACACTTTTTTTTTTAGAGGGATTGTCTCATTTGCAGTGATTGTAATCGCAGAAAACTGTTGGAAAAACACATTTTGTTCACAGATCAGGTCGTCTGTTCAGCTTTGATTTCTACGAGAAATTAAAATGTAAATGTTTTTGGAGAAAATATGAAGGTGATTTTGACCCGAAGCAGCAACAAGAAAAAAGATCCTGTTTTCTGAAATACACGGTGTTCTCTAGTTTATCAGTTCATATTTCAGTCTCCTTTGAAATATTAATGCTCCTGGAACGTGCAAACTGTTTATAATGCTGCACTATGGAACTTTTCTCATGGAGGGTTTACCACCTGCTTCTCACGACCTTAAACCAACAAGAACTGAAAAAAGGAAAGAGCGAACAAAAAGATGTAACGTTAAAGAGCCACTTTATGTTGTTTTATGTCCCTGAACTTTATAAGAAACAGTGGAAGTCCCAAAAGTACAAAGAAAACGAGATAAAGGGATAAGACGAGGTACAAAAAAGAACGAAGAAAACGAGACAGAGCGATAAGACGAGCGACGCTGAGTGAAGGAGGAAAGTAAAGAACAGATGTGATGAATGGAACTGTACAGAGCACTGTGGGACGGAGGGAGGGACGGAGGGAGGGACGGAGGGAGACATGGAGGGAGAGACAGAGGGAGGGAGGGACGGAGGGAGAGACGGAGGGACGGAGGGAGACATGGAGGGAGAGACGGAGGGAGAGACGGAGGGAGAGACGGCGGGAGAGACGGAGGGAGACATGGAGGGAGAGACAGAGGGAGGGACGGAGGGAGAGACGGAGGGAGGGACGGAGGGAGAGACGGAGGGAGAGATGGAGGGAGAGATGGAGGGAGAAGGAGGGACGGGGGGAGAGTGAGTGACTCTGACCATACACAGTCTCTGTCGTGTGTCTCTGGAGAGAAACAGCAGATCTGCAGAGTGAATGTTGTTTATGTTTAACCCAAACCAGGAAACGTCTCCGTGTTTTAAATCAGCTCATGTTTTAGTCTCATGTGGTTTTAGTTCATGGTTTTTAGCAGCGGTCGAGGAATATGCTGCGATTTGGGATTTTTACACCTTTTATAGACACAATTTACCCGACAAATCCAGACTGATCTCTCTGTATCCGACTGGTTCCTCATCCTCAAACGTGATCGTCCAATCAGATCTGTTCCTAATTCCCCTATGATGGAAAATAGAACAAGGATCGTGAGGTCGCCCGGTGCAGCCCAGCTGGGGCCCAGCCGGGGTCCGACCCTGGAGCCAGGCCTGGGGTTGGGGCTCGAGAGCGAGCGCCTGGTGGCCGGGTCTTTGCCCACGGGGCCCGGCCGGGCCCAGTCCGAAAGGACGACGTGAGTCCGTAGGGTCTCACAGGGGTCGGGTGCATAGAGGACTGGGCAGGTTGAGGACGGGTGTCTCGACGACCTGGTCCACGGACACAGCATCTGCCTGTAGCAACGTGGACTGTCACCTCACTGGGGGAGGAGCCTGAGCTCGTGCAGGAGGTTGAGAGGTACTGTCTAGATAAAGTGGGCCTCACCTCCACGCACAGCTTGGGGTCTGGAACCCAACTCCTTGAGAGAGGTTGGATCCTCCATTTCTCTGGCGTTGCGGGGAGCGGCGGCGAGCTGGTGTGGGCTCATTGCCCCACAGCTCAGCTGTCACGTGTTGGAGGTGAACGAGAGGGTCACGTCCCTGCGCCTTCGGGTCGGGCACAGGTCTCTCACTGTTGTGTCGCCTACGGGCCAAACAGCAGTGCAGAGTACCCGGCCTTCTTGGAGTGCCTGGGAGGAGTACTAGACAGTGCACCTACTGGGGACTCCGTTGTTCTCCTGGGGGACTTCAACGCCCATGTGGGTAACGACAGTGACACCTGGAGGGGCGTGATTGGGAGGAACGTCCTCCCCGATCTGAACCCGAGCGGTGTTTTGTTATTGGACTTCTGTGTCACAGTTTGTCCATAACGAACACCATGTTCAAGCACAAGGTCCATCAGTGCACGTGGCACCGGGACACTCTAGGTCGGAGGTCGATGATCGACTTTGTAGTCGTGTCATCTGACCTCCGGCCGCGTGTCTTGGACACTCGGGTGAAGAGAGGGACAGAGCTGTCAACTGATCACCACCTGGTTGTGAGTTGGATCCGCTGGAGGAGGAGGAAGCCGGACAGACCTGACAGGCCCAAGTGTATCGTGAGGGTCTGTTGGGAACGTCTGGTGGAGCCTTCTGTCAGGGGGGTCTTCAACTCACACCTCCGGGAGAGCTTCTCCCTGATCCCGGGGGAGGCTGGGGACATGGGCTCCGAGTGGGCCATGTTCTCCACATCTATTGTTGATGCGGCTGCTCGTAGTTGTGGTTGCAAGGTCTCTGGTGCCTGTCGCGGTGGGAACCCCCGAACCCGGTGGTGGACACCCGAAGTAAGGGATGCCGTCAGGCTGAAGAAGGAGTCCTGTCGAGCCTTGTTGGCTTGTGGGACTCCTGAGGCAGCTGAAGAGTAGTGACGGGCCAAGCGTGCTGCGGCTCGTGCTGTGGCAGAGGCAAAAACTCGGGGTTGGGAGGAGTTTGGGGAGGCCATGGAGGAGGACTATCGGACGGCCTCAAATAAATTCTGGCAAACCGTCTGACGCCTCAGGAGGAGGAAGCAGTGTTTCATCAACACTGTTTACAGTGCGGGTGGAGAGCTGCTGACCTCGACTGGGGATGTTGTCGGACGGTGGAAGGAAACTTTGAGGATCTCCTCAATCCCACTGTCACGTTTCAGAGTTTGAGGATTCAGAGGTGGACTCGTTCATCACCCTGGCCGAAGTCACTGAGGTGGTTGGCAAGCTCCTCGGTGGCAAGGCTCCGGGCGTTGATGAGATCCGTCCCGAGTACCTCAAGTCTCTGGCTGACACGTCTCTACAACATCGCATGGCGGTCGGGGACAGTACCTCTGGACTATCAGACTTGGGTGGTGGTCCCTCTGTATAAGAAGGGGGATCAGAGGGTGTGTTCCAACTAACCCTAACCCTAATCACACTCCTCAGCCTTCCCGGTAAGGTCTATTCCAGGGACTGGAGAGTACCCTGTTGTTTATTGTTTATTGAGTCATTACTGATTATATCATGATACGTATCGACGTTGTTTCCAATTGAAAAATGTTATGGACATGAATAATTATAATTTTAACTGTTACAGAAGTGTAACTTTGTTCTAACTAAACATTGTGTTGGTTTTCTTGTAAATCACTTTAGTCCTGAGTGTCGTAAAGGTCTTTATAAATAAAGTTTGATTCTAGCTGCACATTCTGGAGATGTAATGGTGATAATCTTTGATTCCATTGTCCCGATTCTATAAAAAGTCCCCTGAACTTTCCCCTCGACTGTTTTTCTCACGATATTAAAGTTTGTCCCTGGTGGTGACAGACTCGTTTGACGCTGTGACTTCGACACATTTGGACTTTGTGCCTCAGAAACATGATCAGATTAAATGTCTGATGTAGCATCTTATGTTTGTGCCTCAAAGGAACAAATCTGCAAATCGAGTCTCACAGGTTCATCAACCTCACACAAGCCATCTGCCGACCGACTGCTGCGGAGAGCGCACAAATACACTCAAATACTCACAAATACACAGAAATACACACAGAAATACACAAACACACACACAGATACACAGAAACACACACAAATACACACAAATACACACACACAGATACACAGAAACACAGAAATACTCACAAATACACAGAAACACACAGAAACACACAGATACAAAGACACACACACACAAACACACACACATAAACACTAAACCCTTTTAATGTGTGAGACTCACGTCTGTGTGAGAGTCGTGTCTGTGTGAGACTCTACGGCAGAAAACTCTGTAAATGTTTATTTAATGAAGCCTCAAGATTAAATACATTTTTACATAAACTTTTAATACAGTTCAGAGATGTTCAAACATAAACTCAGAGATGATTCATGTTTAAGTCTCATGTGAAGTGTTTTCATGAGACGAACAGAGACTTAAAACTGAAGACCAAACCCCCGTGATAATAAAAACATCTTTATGGAGACAGTAGAGCGTCACTTTCAGCTTTAAGTCGTCGTTCTTTCTTTTATCACGATGTTCTGTGGTGGTCCACGGGTCTAATCGTCCGTGTGTCTCAACATCGTTCTGAAGCTGCTCAGGAGAAGTTCATTTCTGATACCTGCGAATATCTAGAGTCGTTTTAGTTTTGATTAGTGTCAGATTTTTGAAACGTTTGACAGCCCCTCGTGTTTCAAAGACATGTGGGTCGTGTCTCAATCCGATGGTTTCACACGTCGTCTGAAGTTCACGTACGTCACTTCCTGTCACGAGTCCTGTCCCGACGAACGTGACCTGTGTTTCCATGGAGATAACCCCTGAACGAAGCGTCTGAGCAGACTTCACGCACTTCTATATCCCATCATGCACTTCACGCACTTCTATATCCCATCATGCACCGCACATCACTTCTTCTACAGGAGAAACAAGGTCTTATTAAAGTTATGTAACACTCACTACAACTGGGAAAAAAACACCTCAAACATTATATTTGTCTGTGGATTTTCAAAGGGAAAGATTAACTCCTCACTTCATTCAATCTAAACCGAAACAAACGGCTGAGACGACGACACTTTGACTCTTCTTCAGCGGCCGTCACAGTTGCTAATCGACGTAACGGCACAGACGGCGGTTGACGTTCGCTCGGCGGCGTTGGTCTCACTTCTGCACGAGTTTGTGGTCGACGGAGGAAACACGGAGGAGGAGCCTTCGAACGGTTTTTGAAGTGTGCAGCCGTCAAACTGTCCACAGCCCAGAATGTGGCAAAAAGTGTAACTCCTCCTGTCGCTCGGACGCTGTAAGGTCAAACTCTTTTCTCTTTAACATTATTCCTACTAAACCGGAGTCAGTGCAGTTTTGTTATTTCTCTTTTTGTGATCTGTATCAAAGCCGCTGAGCCTGTCCTGCAGCGTCTGACTCGGATGTTCTGAGTTTCTCTCTGGGCCGAGCGACATCTCTGAGCGATGTCCTGATTGTGCAGAAGCTTTACATACTCAGAGCTGGATCAGTTACTCACGGAAGAACAACATGTCTAAATATTTAATGTGGCGCTGTTTACGTCAAGGTGAAAGTACATGTTTGACGGGACGTTTTCTGGGTCACTTATCATCTCCACGGGACTGTCAACACACGCTCTCGTTTCCAAGACGCAGATGAGAGATTTAGTTTAGGAATAACAAGAGGAGCAGTGGATTATGGAGGTTTAATGCAGAGGATTAATCACAGACAAATCGAAACTGCAGTTTGAATGTCGCCAACTATCAGTTTATCCACAAACAACACGCTCTTCATGTTCTGCAAACAAACTGCGACCCCTGTAGAGCAGAACTGTGTAACTGTAGCTTCTGAAATGTGATTCTCGTGTAATAGATTCTTCTGTCTGTGTCGTCCAGCCTCACTCCAGAGTCTGGAACATCTCGACTTCACGGGGCATCGTGGAGAAACTGGAGTCAGTCAGGAACAAGACGATGTACGAAAGTTTAACTAGATCCTCCAGCATCTTCTCCACTTTAAACGTCACATTTATCTGACGTATTTGTAGAATTTTCATGTTACACAATACAACACAACACAATACAACACAAAACCACCTAATGCCTCTTTTTAATACATTTTTTCTGGTTTCAAGCTGCTCAGATAAACATCACAGAGGTTTTCCAGATGAGTTTGTTGTTTCTGTGGAGATGTGTCTGTAAAAGATGGAGAAACACTGTAATGTAGGTCAGGGAACTCACTCGCTGCAGTTTGCGCTGAGTTATTAATAAAGGAAGAGCAGAAAATAACAGAACAGTTTGTGGGAAAAGAAAAAACACGTCGATTTAAACTCACAAATATCTGAGGCTGTTTCCGCCGTCGTCCTGTTCCACTGTTTGAATAAGACTCCAGGATGAGCAGCTGTCAGATCCAAATAAATCAACTCAAATAAACATTAAACAATAGTCAGAGTCAATGAAGCTGAAGTAAATCACGTGATAAATGTATTTACTGTTTGATTCGTTGCATTATTCGTTATAAGACCTTTGCCGACATCGTTTAAATGTTGAATTTGAGAAGGTTTTTTCCTCACTGAAGCATTTGTCCTCGTCTGCGTCGAGCTGAAAATCATAAAAAGGAGGCAAGCACCAGGAACCAAAGTTATTTTTACCCCTCGCCCTCGCTCCGCCGCTCTGCACGCTCCGTGAACAAACATTTTCAAGAGTTTTTCTGCTCCTCAGTGAGAGTCTGGATGAAAGATTGATGTGGGCCTAAGCACCTGCCAGACTGCATCAAACCAGGAGCAAACCGGGAGAAAACCAGGAGAAAACCAAGAGAAAACCAAGAGAAAACCAAGAGAAAACCAGCATCAAACCAGGAGAAAACCAGGAGAAAACCAGGAGCAAACCAGGAGAAAACCAGGAGAAAACCAGCATCAAACCAGGAGAAAACCAGGAGCAAACCAGGAGAAAACCAGGAGCAAACCAGGAGAAAACCAGGAGAAAACCAGGAGAAAACCAGGAGAAAACCAGGAGCAAACCAAGAGCAAACCAGGAGAAAACCAGGAGAAAACCAGGAGCAAACCTGGTGATGATGGAGAGGAGAGAGAACAGGAGGAGGAGGAGGAGAGGAGAGAGGAATCAGAGAGAGCAAAAGGAGGGAGAGAGGAGGAGAGAGGGAGCATGAGGAGCAGGGGAGGAGACACAGTTTTTCTGGTGAGGAGCCACCTCCTCGTCGTCACTGAGATGTTTTTGTTTTTTAGAATATTTGGCATTAAACTTTTGTCCCTCCATGAAAACAGCAGGTAGGACATCACAGGTCAGATCTGTGGAGAGGCGGATCTACTCAAGAATGAATCTTTACAGGTGATGTTTAATGCCGTAGTGTGGAACATTTCAAACAGAGACAAGTGCCTCCATGATGCATGTTACATAAAGCCTGAAGGATGTTCATTATGTTTGAAGTTTAGTGACATAAATGACTCACATTTTAAACTGAAACGATAAACAAACATGTGTCGTTTGACTCGAGCTGTGACGGTTTGTTCACTTCATTCTGCTCTGACTCTTTTCTTTTTTTATCACAGAAAAAGCAGCATTTTCCTCTAAATCTTCAACATTTCTGAGGCTCAGTTTGTGAGTCGTCCATTTGTACAAGAAGATGAATAAAGATCCGACACGTGAGACATAATAAAAGACGAGTAAATGTTTTAGCTCTTTTGTTTTGAGACGATTCATGGGACAGAACAGTTTGTTTTTGTGTTTTTTTCTCTAAAATGTGGCTGAAAAATGGGAGAATAATTCAGAAAATCCTCCTGGAGTCGATAAAACACAAGAGGATAATGCGGCGAGCGTCTGTGCTTCATAAATCCTCTCACTAAAGATTTGATCCTTTTACATCTGCTGATTTCACATAAAAAAAAGCATTTCTTTGTAACTTTTCTAGTTTTCTGCTTGTCCTTTAAGAATGTCCCGCAGTGTGGCATTACATGTGTCTCTTGGTTTAATAAATCCCTCGAAAAACCTTCTTTCTTTTCAGTGAGTCGCATCACCTCTCCACAGACTCGACCTGTAACGTGTAACACAGACACATGTAATGCCAGACTGTGGAACATTCTGAGTAACACAATCACATCTCCATAGCGACCAGCAGGTGGCGGTGCAGCTTTACATGTGCACTTCTTTCAGTTTGAATCTTTTTTTAAGGGAAATCACCAAATACGACAGAAGTTTGTTTGTGTTTTTATAACATTTTGAGATGTTCTGTCAGGCGTCGTCGGCCTTTTTAAGTTTTCATTTCTGCCCCGTGAAGTGAGACGACCCCAGAGACGGAGGTGCCATCAGGTCATCGCCACGGCAACCAAACACAAACTGATCCACTTTAGAAAAAGAGTCCACTCCTGTTTTCTGTTTCCATTATTAGATTATAAAACATCACAGACATGTAAACACGTCTTTGCCTCGCTGGACTCTGTTTGAAACATAAACTCGTCTTTTTCCGTCTCGTTTATCGCTGACGTCCAAACGAACAGAGCGACGCCCACACGCCGCCCGCAGAACGTTCAGACGCTCCATCAGTTTGTTATAACGTGACACTCTGTCTGCACCTCCTCTTTGCTCCTCCTTTCTCCTCTTCTCCTCCTGCTCTACTCACAGGGAAATAATCAGTGTCTCTGAGGAAACTGTCCAAAAGCTGCAGAAAGATCAGGACAAACAAGTCAGAAAAGCAAATAAATATATTTTTAAAGAAAACTTGGTGTTTGATGTTGAAACATGGATTTTTTGTGTCATTTTTCCTCCTCTTCATGTTCGACAGACGAGGTTTTACATAATGACGCTTAAATCTCTTAAATTTGATCTGATTATAGGTTATGGTGAGATTCCCAGTATTGATTCTTTTCTTTCTTTCGAAGGGCCGACGGAGGATTGTCCTCCGGGAGCGAAAAGGCGTCGTCTCATGTTACGTCGTGTAGCTGCTTTTTATTCAGATTTGAACAGTTTCATGCAGCACTAGTATTTACATTTAAAAGTGTTTTCCGTCGTGGCCTCAGACGCCATTTTCTCCTGTAGAAGTGACTCGTGGTGCATGATGGGACATAGAAGTGCGTGAAGTCTGCTCGGATGTAGCTTCGTTCACGCCCGATCTCCATGGAAACGCAGGAAACGCAGGAAACGCAGGAAACTCGGGAAACTCGGGGCACGTTTGTCGTCTGTCGTTCATATTCGACGAAGTGTGAAACCGACGGACTGGGACACGGCTCATGTCTCGTTTTAATTCTTTGAACATTTTCTGTCACATTAATCACTACGTCCACTTTTCGTTCTGAACATGAAGCTGGAACAAGAGATTTTTGGGTCAGAATTTACACCATTTACATTTTCTTTGGAGTCCTGGGGATTTATCTTTTTGGTTCTATGATCAGATTTAAGATAAAAGATAAAAGGTTGAATAAATCACTTCTTTGACTTATTACCGACTCAAACTAACGACTAAACTGTTTCTTTCTGTTTATTTTATGGCAGCTCATGATTTTTAACAATATTGTAGATTCAGAAGAGTTTTTGTGGTTTAAATCTGCTCTCGGTTTTTGTGTCAGTGGAATAAATTGTGTTTATATTTGAAGTGAAATACAGTTGTTCGTCATTATATCGCGGCTCAGCTTTTGTCATCTCGCTGTTTCATGTGTTCTGCGTCCTGATTGGCTGAGGGACTGTAGACCATTGTGTTCTGCGTCCTGATTGGCTGAGGGACTGTAGACCATTGTGTTCTGCGTCCTGATTGGCTGAGGGACTGTAGACCATTGTGTTCTGCGTCCTGATTGGCTGAGGGACTGTAGACCATTGTCCATCAGTCTCCTCCGTGTCTCCTGTACAGTACAGAATGTGTCAGACAAATTTACATAAATGTTGGATCAGTGTGACTCTGAAGTGCTGTATGTTTGCAAGTTTTCTCCCCGACAAAACCCACAATGTCGATGAAACGTTCTGCACCGACAAAGGCACCGACGAAGGTTTGAACTTTGTGTTTAAACAAGAGAGAAATGTGAGAAAATGTTAATGTGTGAGAAAAGTGTATAAAGTGTGTGGTGTGGGTTTTACAGACAAGAAACATAAGGAATAATGTAAAAAATAAAGCTGATTTTGTGGATTTATTGTGGGTTATTTTTAGAACGTAACAACATTAATTACGTAGAACGAGCTCTATAAAAACTCACGTCCTCATGAGACGTTCAGACTGAAACAAGCTCCAGTTCTTAGAAAGTGGAGGTTAAAGGCCCCTCCTCCCGTCTCTCCCTGAGCTGCTGAGCTGTGAAGTCTTGCTGCACGTCGCTGGATTTCTCGTTTTTTTTGCTCTAAAATGTCCTCGGGGCAAAATCCCAAAACGTTTATATCACAGTTTTTCTTTGAGCCAGATCACACTGCAGTTTAAACACGATCCATGTGTATAATACTGAAAAATATGATTCTGAGTTCTTCTCTCAGACTGAAAACACTCTGTTCCACCTTGTGATGTCATCATGTGTTGTTGTGTGTTTCATAAACAGTTGTGTTGTGTGTGAGGTGTGTGTTTTATACACAGTTGTGCTGTGTGTGAGGTGTGTGTTTTATACACAGTTGTGTTGTGTGTGAGGTGTGTGTTGTATACACAGTTGTGTTGTGTGTGAGGTGTGTGTTTTATAAACAGTTGTGTTGTGTGTGAGGTGTGTGTTTCTCTCAAACACAGAGCTGACTCACGTTTTCCTCTCTTCTCTCTCGGGTTTCGTGTTTTCTCCTGAGATTCTTGTTGCTGATCCTCTTCCTCCGTCGTTATTTTGGATCCTCTGGTTTTCTTGGGAGAAGCTTCTTTAAAGGAAAAGACTTTGAGACTTAATCAGAGTTTTTGTGAAAATCTGTTGTGATACGAGGCTGTGCAAACATGAGATTCATGCACAGACTCTGTAAACTGTATAAAGTGTCTGTATAAATCCTCATGTCTAATCAGCTCGAGCTCCATTTGATCTGAGTCTGTGTCTCGTCTTTATTCTGTTTATGACTGAGTCAAACTGGGAGATACAGAGAAAACTCCACGATTCAGAAAAATATCAAACTGTGATGTTTCTGTGGAGTTTGTCATTCGATTTTTATGTTTTAATAAAATGATTCTGTTCAAAGTTCACGTTTTAAACACGTCCAGAAGAAGTAACTAAAACACTGAAATACAAAGTTCAGAACGTGCTCAGATCTGAACTTTTCATGCAGAATAAGACTGAAAATATCTAGTTTGTGGAGTAAATGATGGAGCTGAAGAAGCTGCAGATTCATGATTTTGTTCAGATTCGTGTCACAGCCGTAAACTCCTCCTGAATCCGTGTTAATAAAGCATGAATCTGTCTTAACAAACAGTTTATTCTGAAATCCGTCTGTGTGAACGTTGAGCAGACTCTAGTTTCCATGATGCTTGTTTTGTTGCTCCACTTATTTCCCTTGCAAATTGTAGCTGCTCCCACTAACGGATCCTTCCATATTTAGTCCTGAGTCTTTTCTCTGGTAAAACAGTGACATAATGTATCGCTGCGTTAGACTTTGTCAAAATGAAAGATAAAGTGTTTTACTGAAGCGTTTCCACAGAAATATTCACATCAAACCTGAAAATGTTTGTTTCTTTTTATGGTCTAGAAATACTTTATAAAAGCTTTTCCCGCCGCTGCTCCTCGTCTCATCCACAGGTTTAAATACAGACGTTTGTTCTCAGACGTCGATAATCAAAGAGGAAGGAGGAAGCAGGACTTTTCTCTTAAAGCTGCACTGTGGAACTTTAAATGGAGCTGTGTAAAATCTGTCTCCAGACACGAATCGATGGTGAAAGTGAAGGACAAAGTCGAGTCGGGTTAAATGAGGGACAGATTGTTGTATTTGCAGTGAATTATTGTGTATTTTTACTTTTCTACATTTATCTGACTAAATAACTATCAAGCCCCTTTTTTAACATTATAATTAAGTTTAAAGACACATATTGTGCTTTTTTCTTGCTTATTCTGTATTAAAAGTCCCATATTCCCATATAGTCCCATATTACACAAAACTGACTCTTCTGACGTTTGAGCCGTGTAAAACACTGTCTCCTCCTCAGAAACAGATCTGGACTCGTGTTTGTTTCATCCACATGTTTGAGTCACTCTTTATTATTTGTCGAAAGCTCAAAACGCGCTGTTCCACCTTGTGATGTCATCAAGTGGTACTTTTCAAGCTCCTTTTGCTTTTTAGTTCAGTCGAAATGGGCAGTTCCACGTCTGAAATGATCCAGATGATTCTAGAAATAAAGGTGTGTGGAGTTTAAGTATTTTGTTCACAGTAAACTTCAGTTATTGATCTAAAATGTCCTGATCCTGGAGACGGTTCGTGTAGTTCAGATCTGCAGATTCTCTTTCTCTTTTATTGTAGCAGCAGATTTTCATTTACTCGTTTTTGTCGGTGAAAAATGTGAGATTTATGTGAGATTTTTGAAGGATGTGAGTTGAAAATCGTGACATTAAAGCCTCTTCTCCTCGTGTCCCGTTTGCAGACGGACCTGGAGGTGCTGGATCCTCGGGGCAGGACTCCTCTTCATTTGGCTGTGACTCTGGGACGTCTGGAGTGTGCCCACGTCCTGCTGCAGCACGGAGCCGACGTCTACAAGGAGAACCGCAACGGGTGGACAGGTGAGGGCGTCGGACAGGTGAGGGCGTCGGACAGGTGAGGGCGTCGGACAGGTGAGGGCGTCGGGTGGACAGGTGGGCGGCGGGTGGACAGGTGAGCATCGAGTGGACAGGTGAGGTGTCGAGTGGACAGGTGAGGTGTCGGGTGGACAGGTGGGCGTCGGGTGGACAGGTGAGCGTCGAATGGACAGGTGAGCGTCGAGTGGACAGGTGAGGTGTCGGGTGGACAGGTGGGCGTCGGGTGGACAGGTGAGCGTCGAGTGGACAGGTGAGCGTCGAGTGGACAGGTGAGGTGTCGGGTGGACAGGTGGGCGTCGGGTGGACAGGTGAGGGCGTCGGGTGGACAGGTGGGCGTCGAGTGGACAGGTGAGGCCGTCGAGTGGACAGGTGGGCGTCGGGTGGACAGGTGACGGCGTCGGGGTCTAACGCTGTGGCAGAAACAGGACGGAGCAGGTCATAAAGAAGAGAAACCAAGTAATGAGTCAGGTCCATGTAACAGATAAAAACAGAATGAACGTGTGTTTAATCACAGCTTTTCACACGAGGTCCACTCTAACCTCTGCTCTCGTTAGGGCACTGCACGAGTAAACAAACGAGTAAACAAACGAGTAAACAAGAGCTTACTTCAGATTAGCAACAAATGTGAAGTCATCCATGCGTAAAATTACAATAAATAATGTCCTTATCTCCCCCTCTGAGTCTGTGTGTCTCATCGAGCAGCGACAGGAGCTCAGTCTGGAGCTTTGGAGATTTACATATTTAAATTCTGACCTCGAGTATCATAGCAACCACAGAGCCAATCAGGAGCGAGGCTGTTGAAGGTAACACCCCCCCAACGATGTCAGTCAAACCTGTTGCTAAGGCTAAGACCAACCTCAGGGAAAAAAATAAGCTGATTTGTCTCTTATTAATGTTCATATTTTGAGTTAAAACACAACAGTGAAATAAAGACGATGTAGACGGGTCACTATGAACATTTAAGACCAAAACATTTAAGACCAAACGGACGAGTCTGACAGCGGCTTTTATGGACTGAGAGGGACAGTTTTGTAACATCGATGGAGCAGGAAGTGCACCATGATCACTTCCTGTTTGGAACGCAGCAGCGGCAAGTTTGCTCCATTTATATAAATAATCAAACTTCATGGGTTTGAGTTTAAGTGATGTCAGATTTGGACCATCAGCCGAGCAACTAACACATCACATCATCACTGTTTATCATTCTGAAATGTATCGACGGATGTGTCTCGCTCCTGTCTCTGTATGAGGAGGAGGAGGAGGAGCAGGAGGAGGAGCAGGAGGAGCAGGAGGAGCAGGAGGAGGAGCAGGAGGAGGAGGAGGAGGAGGAGCAGGAGGAGGAGGAGGAGGAGTTCTTGGTGCATTTTGAGCAGCAAAAGATGAACGACTGAACACATGCATATTTAAGAGCGGTCTTCACGGTTAAACTGGTCTCTCACTTTGGCTTTAACTGATTGTCTGATCTGTTCCTTCGGCTCCTGTGATTCAAACGTCCTGATCTCATCGAGACGAATGAGTCTCTGTGTCTTTTGTCCTACTTCAGTTTCAGCTCCTGCTCGGCCTAAATCTCGGCTCTTACATTTTGGATGAGGCCTGAGACTGATCTGTGCTGCTCAATACGGCAAAGTTGTGGGATTTGGGCAAAGTAGGACAAACCGTGAAATTAAATCTTAACATGATCTGACGTGTCGTTTCAACACATAAAACAATAAAACACACCGACATCCACTTTTAACCAGGTTTAATCATAAACTTGCGCCTGATCACAGTTGTTTTACACGTGATTCACGCAGGTTTGAGCCTCAGCTGCTCAGAAAATGCTCATTTTCACCTGCCCCCTATGTCCGCCCACGGTGAAAATCAGATGTTTGTCCTGATGAAATGTGACTGAAGAGAAGAAGACGTCACTGTCTCTATCACTCACACGTTTTATATTCAGTTTAACAAAGAACAACATGTAAACTCATGATCTGCCTGTGTGAAAGTTTATTCTAAAAACCCCGCAGTAAGTCTTTAACATCAACCTCGCAACATCGAATTGTTTAAGTTCATTTTTGTTTTTCATGCATCAAAACACAAACATTTTACACAATCCTGCAAAAAACAACCACATAACCTGCCCTCAGAGTCTGCGAACATGTTCCAAACCCACAGGACTCGAGTTTTCACCGAGTTTTCACCGAGTTTTCATTGCATTTTCACCGAGTTTTCACTGCGTTTTCACCGAGTTTTCACTTCGTTTTCACTGCGTTTTCACTGTTTCCTGTTTCCTCTCGTCCAGTGCTGCAGGAGGCGGTGAGCACACGGGACCCGGACCTGGTGCGTCTGGTGTTGCGTTTCCGTGACTACCAGAGAACCGCCAAGAGACTGGCAGGAATCCCCATCCTCCTGGAGCGACTCAGACAGGTGCAGCACCACACGAACGCAAACAAACGCACAACACACATAAAACACACACAAACACAAACACACAAATGCAAACAAATGCACAAAACACACATAAACAGGTAAATGGTCACATCTTTATATAGCGCTTTTCCACCTTCAAGGCACTCAAAGCGCTTTACAACAAGGAACCAGTCACCCATCCACACACACATTCACACACCAGTGTACGCAGACACTCCAGTCGTCTCCGGACTCGTCTCCAGACTCGTCTCCGGACTCGTCTCCGGACTCGTCTCCAGAGTCGTCTCCGGACTCGTCTCCAGAGTCGTCTCCGGACTCGTCTCCAGACTCGTCTCCGGACTCGTCTCCAGAGTCGTCTCCGGACTCGTCTCCGGACTCGTCTCCAGAGTCGTCTCCAGAGTCGTCTCCAGACTCGTCTCCTGAGTCGTCTCCTGAGTCGTCTCCAGAGTCGTCTCCAGACTCGTCTCCAGACTCGTCTGCAGACTCGTCTCCAGAGCGGTGCTGATGCAGGGATCTGGCCGTAGTCGTGGTGACAGATACAGATGATGCTGGGGCCACAGGGACAAACTGCACAGCTGCTGTTTTAAGACTCACGATTTCTCAAAATGAAAGTGACAGGTGACATCAGACTCTGGGATTCATCAGCTCAGTGTTTTCTCGTAAACTTCTGCAGCACACGACAAAATACAGCTTCATTTTGGATCAAAGATGTAGATGTTTTGTTCTCACACGGATTAAAATAATCTGTAGTTGACGTCACCAGGCGAAGTTACAGGTCTGATCTGTGGAGACGTGACGCTCCTCATTGTTTTTAAAGCAATAACACAACTGCAGGTGGATAAACAACAGAGACCAGCATGTTCCACAGTGCAGCTTTAAACGAGCCGTGAGCTTAAACCTCCAAACAAACTTAAAGCTGATACGTCCTCACAGTTTAGAGCCAAACGCTGCACCTCGTTTCTCCTGCTGCTCCACACGGCGGCGTCCTGCTGTAATCTGTCTGTGGCCCACACACAAACGCACAAACACAAACGCACAAACACACAAACACAAACGCACAAACACACAAACACAAACGCACAAACACACACACAAACACACACACACAAACACACAAACACACACACACTAACACAAACACACACAAACACACACACACAAACACACTCACTGTTTCACCTCCTTCACCCGGTTCATCTAAACTCTCTCCCTCCATCAAAGTCATTCTTCTTCTTCTTCTCCTTGTGTGACGCAGGCTCAGGACTTCTACGTGGAGATGAAGTGGGAGTTCACCAGTTGGGGTAAGTCCTCGTCCTCGTCCTCGTCCTCGTCCTCGTCCTCGTCCTCGTCCTCGTCCTCGTCCTCGTCCTCGCCCTCGTCCTCGTCCTCGTCCTCGCCCTCGTCCTCGTCCTCGTCCTCGCCCTCGCCCTCTTCCTCGTCCTCGCGTCCTCGCCCTCGTCCTCGTTCTCGTCCTCGTCCACGCCCTCGCCCTTGCCCTCGTCCTCGTCCTCGTCCTCGCCCTCTTCCTCGTCCACGTCCTCGTCCTCGCCCTCGTCTCTCTGTCGACTTTCATCTTCCTGCTGCACGTGACATTTTGAGGACTTTGTTTTAACAATAATAATAATGATGCATTTTATTTATAAAACAGCCAAGGACACGGAACAAGATAAAAACATAAACACAATAAAACATGACTAACAAAGTGTTTGTCCCTTTGAATGTTTCATTTTATTTGTTCATTTTCTATAATTTCCTCAAACTGAACAGAACTGGTTTGTTTAGTTTTCATTAGTTTAATCGTCACACTCACACTGTGACTTTGAAGATATTTTATTGGGTTAAATTTAGCTGATTAGTTCAAATTGCATCACCTCACCTGAATCTCCACCTGAATCTCCACCTGGTCCGGACACAGAGGGGGCGTGGCCTATGTCGGCCGTTTTATGGGCGTGGCTGTGGTGGTGGGCTGCTCATGTGGAGGGAGAGCTGGTTTGAGTTCATTTTGTTCCTTTTGTTTTAAGGTTTTATGTGTTTAGTTTAATCTTGTGTTTGTAGTTTATGTTTGAAGCACTATTTTAGTTGTGGGACTTATATTGAGTGAAGAAGCTGAACGTTCTGCACCTGAGGAGAGGAGGTGTTCGCCGGGGGAGGAGCTTCTTTAGGCAGGGGACTATTTAAGAAGCACCAGTGAGACTCAGGAGACGTGTGTGTAGAAAGGCACATGTGGGTTTTTCCTGTTTGTTCATTTCTGTTGCTTTTTCTTCGGTTGAGCACAGTTATTTCTTTTGTAAATATGTATAATTTTTTGCACGATTTCCACGGTGCATCTGCCTCGTGTTTTGATCACTCCGGACCAGCCTCCACAATGACAAAAAGCTGATTGATAAAAGTGAGTGATTGATAAAAGGAACAGTCTGATTTGAGGAGTGGAGGAGAGTCTTTCAGAAGCTGCACATTAGGCCTCGTTTATCAAATTGTCCCATAATATTTTCATTTTCCAGCTGCGTAGTTGAGTTTGATTCGATTTGGAAAGATCTAATTACACCTGATTATGTTCTTGACAGATTAAGAGCCTGATCTAAGTAGCTGTTAAATCCAGTCATTTTAAAGTATTAAGTTCATTCCGCTGATTACACAGACCTCGATCTGATTGTGAAAAGGGTTTTTCCAGAGCTGTGCACCTGCCGCTCGAGACGGACAAGAGCCGAAAGAACAAGTGAAATCAAACGACGTCAGGGCCAGAAAGAAATGAGTTTATTAAAATATAACTCGCAGCTTATGTAAAAATAATAATACTACTACTACTATATAACACTTATATGGCTCTTTTCCTGACACTGAGACACTCCGTTTGTCGTTTAAAGGCAGATTTGGACGAGTCTCTGATGTTTTTGGGCAGAAAGCTCCAGAAAATCGGGCCAAAATGTGACAAAATCTTTACATTTAGCATTTTAAAAATCAGAAAAGACCAAATCTCCAGGTAAAAACTGTAAATATCTCAGAATATTTCAGTAACTAATTATTATTCCATTGTTTGAGTTTGATTTAGCTCCATCACGTCTCTTAAGAAAAACATGAATAATATGAAGCTTAACACTTCCTGTATTAGCACTTGATGACATCACAAGGTGGAACAGGATGTGTCTATTTGAGAGAAGAGTGTGTTAAACATGAATGAAACGACATAGATCAGAAAACAGCGTCGTCTTTAAAACCAGAACATTCTCACAGACGAGCAGGAGGAAAGTTCCACATTGTGTCTTTAGATGAAGATGTTCTGTGTCATGTGACTGTTCCTCAGAGTCATGTGACTGTTCTTCAGTGTCACGTGACTGTTCTTCTGTGTCATGTGACTGTTCTTCAGTGTCATGTGACTGTTCTTCAGTGTCATGTGACTGTTCTTCAGTGTCATGTGACTGTTCTTCTGTGTCATGTGACTGTTCTTCAGTGTCATGTGACTGTTCTTCTGTGTCATGTGACTGTTCCTCAGTGTCATGTGACTGTTCTTCAGTGTCACGTGACTGTTCTTCTGTGTCATGTGACTGTTCTTCTGTGTCATGTGACTGTTCTTCAGTGTCATGTGACTGTTCCTCAGTGTCATGTGACTGTTCCTCAGTGTCATGTGACTGTTCTTCAGTGTCACGTGACTGTTCTTCTGTGTCATGTGACTGTTCTTCAGTGTCATGTGACTGTTCTTCAGTGTCATGTGACTGTTCCTCAGTGTCATGTGACTGTTCTTCTGTGTCATGTGACTGTTCTTCAGTGTCATGTGACTGTTCCTCAGTGTCATGTGACTGTTCTTCTGTGTCATGTGACTGTTCTTCTGTGTCATGTGACTGTTCCTCAGTGTCATGTGACTGTTCTTCTGTGTCATGTGACTGTTCTTCAGTGTCATGTGACTGTTCTTCAGTGTCATGTGACTGTTCTTCAGTGTCATGTGACTGTTCCTCAGTGTCATGTGACTGTTCTTCTGTGTCATGTGACTGTTCTTCAGTGTCATGTGACTGTTCCTCAGTGTCATGTGACTGTTCTTCTGTGTCATGTGACTGTTCTTCAGTGTCATGTGACTGTTCTTCAGTGTCATGTGACTGTTCTTCTGTGTCATGTGACTGTTCTTCAGTGTCATGTGACTGTTCCTCAGTGTCATGTGACTGTTCTTCTGTGTCATGTGACTGTTCTTCAGTGTCATGTGACTGTTCTTCAGTGTCATGTGACTGTTCCTCAGTGTCATGTGACTGTTCTTCAGTGTCATGTGACTGTTCCTCAGTGTCATGTGACTGTTCTTCAGTGTCATGTGACTGTTCCTCAGTGTCATGTGACTGTTCTTCTGTGTCATGTGACTGTTCTTCAGTGTCATGTGACTGTTCTTCAGTGTCATGTGACTGTTCCTCAGTGTCATGTGACTGTTCTTCTGTGTCATGTGACTGTTCTTCAGTGTCATGTGACTGTTCCTCAGTGTCATGTGACTGTTCTTCTGTGTCATGTGACTGTTCTTCTGTGTCATGTGACTGTTCCTCAGTGTCATGTGACTGTTCTTCAGTGTCACGTGACTGTTCTTCTGTGTCATGTGACTGTTCTTCAGTGTCATGTGACTGTTCTTCAGTGTCATGTGACTGTTCCTCAGTGTCATGTGACTGTTCTTCTGTGTCATGTGACTGTTCTTCTGTGTCATGTGACTGTTCTTCTGTGTCATGTGACTGTTCTTCTGTGTCATGTGACTGTTCTTCAGTGTCATGTGACTGTTCCTCAGTGTCATGTGACTGTTCTTCAGTGTCATGTGACTGTTCCTCAGTGTCATGTGACTGTTCTTCAGTGTCATGTGACTGTTCCTCAGTGTCATGTGACTGTTCCTCTGTGTCATGTGACTGTTCTTCAGAGTCATGTGACTTTCAGAGTCAGAGCTGCTGTTCTGTCATAAGATCAGATCTGTGTCATGTGACGGAGCAGATCTGTGGAGAGGAGCTAATGTCATTATGATCTGCCCCAGGGGATTGTGGGGCTTCCTGTTTTTCATGGACACTGCTCTCCTCCTCCTCCTCCTCCTCCTCCTCCTCCTCTCTCTCCTCCTCTCTCCTCCTCCTCTCTCCTCTCTCCTCCTCCTCTCTCTCCTCCTCTCTCCTCTCCTCCTCCTTCTCTCCCCTCCTCTCTCCTCCTCTCTCCTCTCTCTCTCTCCTCTCTCCTCCTCCTCTCTCTCCTCCTCTCTCTCCTCTCTCTCTCCTCCTCTCCTCTCTCTCTCTCTCTCCTCCTCTCTCTCCTCCACTCTCTCCTCTCTCTCCTCCTCCTCTCCTCCTCTCTCCTCCTCCTCTCCTCCTCCCCTCCTCCTCCTCCTCTCTCCTCTCTCCTCCTCTCTCCTCTCTCTCCTCCTCTCTCTCTCTCTCCTCTCTCTCTCCCTCTCTCTCCTCCTCTCCCTCTCTCTCTCCTCTGCCTCTCTCCTCTCTCCTCTCCTCTCCTCCTCCTTCTCTCCCCTCCTCTCTCCTCCTCTCTCTCCTCCACTCTCCTCCTCCTCTCTCTCCTCCACTCTCCTCCTCTCTCCTCCTCTCTCTCTCCTCCTCTCCTCCTCCTCTCTCCTCTCTCTCCTCCTCTCTCTCTCTCTCTCTCCTCCACTCTCCTCCTCCTCTCCTCTCTCCTCCTCCTTCTCTCTCCTCTCTCCTTCTCTCCCCTCCTCTCTCTCTCTCTCCTCCTCCTCTCTCTCCTCCACTCTCCTCCTCTCCCCTCCTCTCCTCCTCTCTCCTCTCCTCCTCCTCCTCCTCCTCTCTCTCCTCCTCCTCTCTCCTCCTCTCTCCTCCTCCTCCCCTCTCCTCTCTCCTCCTCTCCTCCTCTCTCCTCTCTCCTCTCTCCTCTCTCTCTCCTCTCTCTCCTCTCCTCTCTCCTCCTCTCTCCTCCTCTCTCCTCCTCCTCTCTCCTCCTCCTCCTCCTCTCTCCTCCTCTCTCCTCCTCTCTCCTCTCCTCTCCTCCTCTCTCCTCCTCTCTCCTCCTCTCCTCCTCTCTCCTCCTCCTCCTCTCTCCTCTCCTCCTCTCTCCTCCTCTCTCCTCTCTCCTCTCTCCTGTCTCCTCTCTCCTCTCCTCCTCTCTCTCTCTCTCCTCTCTCCTGTCTCCTCTCTCCTCCTCTCTCCTCTCTCCTCTTTGTCTTTCCGTTGTTTGTCGACCGGAAACATCCCGAGTCGTGTTTAAAGTCTAATTGTTCGTTTTTGCTGACGCGTCAAATCCAACGAGGCTCTGACCAAATATTTGTGCTGATGTGAGACTTTATCAAACCATTTAGTGAAAGTGAACGATACGACTGAGAGCCACGAGGAGTGAGCCACGAGGAGGGAGCCACGAGGAGTGAGCCACGAGGAGGGAGCCACGAGGAGGGAGAGCAACGAGGAGTGAGCCACGAGGAGTGAGCCATGAGGAGTGTGAGCCACGAGGAGTGAGAGCCCCAAGGAGGGAGAGCCTCGAGGAGTGAGCCACGAGGAGTGAGCCACGAGGAGTGAGAGCCACGAGGAGTGTGAGCCACGAGGAGTGAGAGCCACAAGGAGGGGGAGCCTCGAGGAGTGAGCCACGAGGAGTGAGCCACGAGGAGGGAGAGCCACGAGGAGTGAGAGCCACGAGGAGTGAGCCACGAGGAGTGAGAGCCACGAGGAGTGAGCCACGAGGAGTGAGCCACGAGGAGTGAGCCACGAGGAGGGAGCCACGAGGAGGGAGCCACGAGGAGTGAGCCACGAGGAGTGTGAGCCACGAGGAGTGAGAGCCACGAGGAGTGAGCCACGAGGAGTGAGCCACGAGGAGTGAGCCACGAGGAGTGAGAGCCACGAGGAGTGAGGGCCACGAGGAGTGAGAGCCACGAGGAGTGTGAGCCACGAGGAGTGAGAGCCACGAGGAGTGTGAGCCACGAGGAGTGAGCCACGAGGAGTGTGAGCCACGAGGAGTGTGAGCCACGAGGAGTGAGAGCCACGAGAGAGTGAGCCACGAGGAGTGAGCCACGAGGAGTGAGCCACGAGGAGTGAGCCACGAGGAGTGAGAGCCACGAGGAGTGAGAGCCACGAGGAGTGAGCCACGAGGAGTGAGCCACGAGGAGTGAGCCACGAGGAGGGGAGAGCCACGAGGAGTGAGCCACGAGGAGTGAGCCACGAGGAGGGGAGAGCCACGAGGAGTGAGCCACGAGGAGTGAGCCACGAGGAGTGAGCCACGAGGAGGGAGCCACGAGGAGGGAGCCACGAGGAGTGAGCCACGAGGAGTGTGAGCCACGAGGAGTGAGAGCCACGAGGAGTGAGCCACGAGGAGTGAGCCACGAGGAGTGAGCCACGAGAGTGTGAGCCACGAGGAGTGAGAGCCACGAGGAGTGAGAGCCCACGAGGAGTGAGCCACGAGGAGTGAGCCACGAGGAGGGAGCCACGAGGAGGGAGCCACGAGGAGGGAGCCACGAGGAGTGAGCCACGAGGAGTGTGAGCCACGAGGAGTGAGAGCCACAAGGAGGGAGAGCCTCGAGGAGTGAGCCACGAGGAGTGAGCCACGAGGAGGGGAGAGCCACGAGGAGTGAGAGCCACGAGGAGTGTGAGCCACGAGGAGTGAGAGCCACGAGGAGTGAGCCACGAGGAGTGAGCCACGAGGAGTGAGCCACGAGGAGGGAGCCACGAGGAGGGAGCCACGAGGAGTGAGCCACGAGGGAGCCCACGAGGAGTGAGCCACGAGGAGTGAGAGCCACGAGGAGTGAGCCACGAGGAGGGAGCCACGAGGAGTGAGCCACGAGGAGTGTGTGAGCCACGAGGAGTGAGAGCCACGAGGAGTGAGCCACGAGGAGTGAGCCACGAGGAGTGAGCCACGAGGAGTGAGCCACGAGGAGTGAGAGCCACGAGGAGTGAGCCACGAGGAGTGAGAGCCACGAGGAGTGAGAGCCACGAGGAGTGAGCCACGAGGAGTGAGCCACGAGGAGTGTGAGCCACGAGGAGTGAGAGCCACGAGGAGTGAGCCACGAGGAGTGAGCCACGAGGAGTGAGCCACGAGGAGTGAGCCACGAGGAGTGAGAGCCACGAGGAGTGAGAGCCACGAGGAGTGAGAGCCACAAGGAGGGAGAGCCTCGAGGAGTGAGAGCCACGAGGAGTGAGCCACGAGGAGGGAGAGCCACGAGGAGAGGAGTGAGAGCACGAGGAGTGAGAGCCACGAGGAGTGAGCCACGAGGAGTGAGAGCCACGAGGAGTGTGAGCCACGAGGAGTGAGAGCCACGAGGAGTGAGCCACGAGGAGTGAGCCACGAGGAGTGAGCCACGAGGAGGGAGCCACGAGGAGGGAGCCACGAGGAGTGAGCCACGAGGAGTGTGAGCCACGAGGAGTGAGAGCCACGAGGAGAGCCACACGAGGAGCCACAGGAGAGCCACGAGTGAGCCACGAGGAGTGTGAGCCACGAGGAGTGAGAGCCACGAGGAGTGAGAGCCACGAGGAGTGAGCCACGAGGAGTGAGAGCCACGACGAGGAGTGAGCCACGAGGAGTGTGAGCCACGAGGAGTGAGCCACGAGGAGTGAGCCACGAGGAGTGAGCCACGAGGAGTGTGAGCCACGAGGAGTGAGCCACGAGGAGTGAGCCACGAGGAGTGAGCCACGAGGAGTGAGCCACGAGGAGTGAGAGCCACGAGGAGGAGTGAGGGGCCACGAGGAGTGAGAGCCACGAGGAGTGAGCCACGAGGAGGGAGAGCCACGAGGAGTGAGCCACGAGGAGGGAGCCACGAGGAGGGAGAGCAACGAGGAGTGAGCCACGAGGAGTGAGAGCCACGAGGAGTGTGAGCCACGAGGAGTGAGAGCCACAAGGAGGGAGAGCCTCGAGGAGTGAGCCACGAGGAGTGAGCCACGAGGAGGGAGAGCCACGAGGAGTGAGAGCCACGAGGAGATGTGAGCCACGAGGAGGGAGAGCCACGAGGAGTGAGCCACGAGGAGTGAGCCACGAGGAGTGAGCCACGAGGAGTGAGCCACGAGGAGGGAGCCACGAGGAGTGAGCCACGAGGAGTGTGAGCCACGAGGAGTGAGAGCCACGAGGAGTGAGCCACGAGGAGGGAGCCACGAGGAGGGAGAGCAACGAGGAGTGAGCCACGAGGAGTGAGAGCCACGAGGAGTGTGTGAGCCACGAGCAGTGAGAGCCCCAAGGAGGGAGAGCCTCGAGGAGTGAGCCACGAGGAGTGAGCCACGAGGAGGGAGAGCCACGAGGAGTGAGAGCCACGAGGAGTGAGCCACGAGGAGTGAGAGCCACGAGGAGTGAGCCACGAGGAGTGAGCCACGAGGAGGAGTGAGCCACGAGGAGGGAGCCACGAGGAGGGAGCCACGAGGAAGGGTGAGCCACGAGGAGTGTGAGCCACGAGGAGTGAGAGCCACGAGGAGTGAGCCACGAGGAGTGAGCCACGAGGAGTGAGCCACGAGGAGAGTGAGCCACGAGGAGTGAGAGCCACGAGGAGTGAGGGCCACGAGGAGTGAGAGCCACAAGGAGTGAGCCACGAGGAGTGAGAGCCACGAGGAGTGTGAGCCACGAGGAGTGAGCCACGAGGAGTGAGCCACGAGGAGTGTGAGCCACGAGGAGTGAGAGCCACGAGGAGTGAGCCACGAGGAGTGAGCCACGAGGAGTGAGCCACGAGGAGTGAGCCACGAGGAGTGAGAGCCACGAGGAGTGAGCCACGAGGAGTGAGCCACGAGGAGTGAGCCACGAGAGGGAGAGCCACGAGAGTGAGCCACGGAGTGAGAGCCACGAGGAGTGAGCCACGAGGAGTGAGCCACGAGGAGAGGAGAGCCACGAGGAGTGAGCCACGAGGAGAGTGAGCCACGAGGAGTGAGCCACGAGGAGGGAGCCACGAGGAGGGAGCCACGAGGAGTGAGCCACGAGGAGTGAGAGCCACGAGGAGTGAGAGCCACGAGGAGTGAGCCACGAGGAGTGAGCCACGAGGAGTGAGCCACGAGGAGTGAGCCACGAGGAGTGAGAGCCACGAGGAGTGAGAGCCACGAGGAGTGAGCCACGAGGAGTGAGCCACGAGGAGTGAGCCACGAGGAGTGAGCCACGAGGAGGGAGCCACGAGGAGTGGAGCCACGAGGAGTGTGAGCCACGAGGAGTGAGAGCCACAAGGAGGAGAGCCTCGAGGAGAGCCACGAGGAGTGAGCCGAGGGAGGGAGAGCCACGAGGAGTGAGAGCCACGAGGAGTGTGAGCCACGAGGAGTGAGAGCCACGAGGAGTGAGCCACGAGGAGTGAGCCACGAGGAGTGAGCCACGAGGAGGAGCCACGAGGAGGGAGCCACGAGGAGTGAGCCACGAGGAGTGAGCCACGAGGAGGGAGAGCCACGAGGAGTGAGAGCCACGAGGAGTGAGCCACGAGGAGTGAGCCACAGGAGTGAGAGCCAGTGAGAGCCACGAGGAGTGAGCCACGAGGAGTGAGCCACGAGGAGGAGAGCCACGAGGAGTGAGCCACGAGGAGTGAGCCACGAGGGAGTGTGAGCCACGAGGAGTGAGAGCCACGAGGAGTGAGCCACGAGGAGTGAGCCACGAGGAGTGAGCCACGAGGAGTGAGCCACGAGGAGTGAGAGCCACGAGGAGGGAGAGCCTCGAGGAGTGAGCCACGAGGAGTGAGCCACGAGGAGGGAGAGCCACGAGGAGTGAGAGCCACGAGGAGTGAGCCACGAGAGTGAGCGACGAGGAGTGAGAGCCACGAGGAGTGAGAGAGGAGTGAGCCAGGAGGAGTGAGCCACGAGGAGGGAGCCACGAGGAGTGTGTGAGCCACGAGGAGTGAGCCACGAGGAGTGAGCCACGAGGAGTGAGCCACGAGGAGTGTGAGCCACGAGGAGTGAGCCACGAGGAGTGTGAGCCACGTGAGCCACGAGGAGAGTGAGCCACGAGGAGTGAGAGCCACGAGGAGTGAGCCACGAGGAGTGAGAGCCACGAGGAGTGTGAGCCACGAGGAGTGAGAGCCACGAGGAGTGAGAGCCACGAGGAGTGAGAGAGCCGAGGAGTGAGCCACGAGGAGTGTGAGCCACGAGGAGTGAGTGAGCCACGAGGAGTGAGCCACGAGGAGTGTGAGCCACGAGGAGTGAGCCACGAGGAGTGAGCCACGAGGAGTGTGAGCCAGAGAGAGTGAGCCACGAGGAGTGAGCCACGAGGAGTGAGCCACGAGGAGTGAGCCACGAGGAGTGGAGCCACGAGGAGTGAGAGCCACGAGGAGGAGCCACGAGGAGTGAGCCACGAGGAGTGAGCCACGAGGAGTGAGCCACGAGGAGGGAGCCACGAGGAGTGAGCCACGAGGAGTGAGCCACGAGGAGGTGAGCCACGAGGAGTGAGAGCCACGAGGAGAGGTGAGCCACGAGGGAGTGAGCCACGAGGAGGAGCCACGAGGAGAGTGAGCCACGAGGAGTGTGAGCCACGAGGAGTGAGAGCCACGAGGAGGTGAGCCACGAGGAGTGAGCCACGAGGAGTGAGCCACGAGGAGGAGCCACGAGGAGTGAGAGCCACGAGGAGTGTGAGCCACGAGGAGTGAGAGCCACGAGGAGTGAGCCACGAGGAGTGTGAGCACGAGGAGTGAGAGCCACGAGGGAGTGTGAGCCACGAGGAGGAGTGAGCCACGAGGAGTGAGCCACGAGGAAGTGTGAGCCACGAGGAGTGAGAGCCACGAGGAGTGTGAGCCACGAGGAGTGAGAGCGACGGAGAGTGAGCCACGAGGAGTGAGCCACGAGGAGTGAGAGCCACGAGGAGCCACGAGTGAGTGAGCCACGAGGAGTGAGAGCCACGAGGAGGGAGCCACGAGGAGTGAGCCACGAGGAGTGAGCCACGAGGAGGGAGAGCCACGAGGGAGTGAGCCACGAGGAGTGAGCCACGAGGAGGGAGAGCCACGAGGAGTGAGCCACGAGGAGTGAGCCACGAGGAGTGAGAGCCACGAGGAGGGAGAGCCACGAGGAGTGAGCCACGAGGAGTGAGCCACGAGGAGTGAGAGCCACGAGGAGTGAGCCACGAGGAGTGAGCCACGAGGAGTGAGCCACGAGGAGGAGTGAGGAGTGAGCCACGAGGAGTGAGAGCCACGAGGAGTGAGCCACGAGGAGTGAGCCACGGGAGTGGAGAGCCACGAGGAGGGAGCCACGAGGAGTGAGCCACGAGGAGTGTGAGCCACGAGGAGTGAGAGCCACGAGGAGTGAGCACGAGGAGTGAGCACACGAGGAGTGAGCCACGAGGAGTGAGCCACGAGGAGTGTGAGCCACGAGGAGTGTGAGCCACGAGGAGTGAGAGCCACGAGGAGTGTGAGCCACGAGGAGTGTGAGCCACGAGGAGTGAGCCACGAGGAGTGTGAGCCACGAGGAGTGAGAGCCACGAGGAGTGAGCCACGAGGAGTGAGCCACGAGGAGTGAGCCACGAGGAGTGAGCCACGAGGAGTGAGAGCCACGAGGAGTGAGAGCCACGAGGAGTGAGCCACGAGGAGTGAGCCACGAGGAGTGAGCCACGAGGAGTGAGCCACGAGGAGTGTGAGCCACGAGGAGTGTGAGCCACGAGGAGAGGAGCCACGAGGAGTGAGCCACGAGGAGTGTGAGCCACGAGGAGTGAGCCACGAGGAGTGAGCCACGAGGAGTGAGCCACGAGGAGTGAGCCACGAGGAGTGAGAGCCACGTCTGTGGAGGGTGGAGTCATGAACACTGGGGGTTTCAGTTTCTTGTAGGGACTAAATATTTCACATTTAAATGAAAAGTTCTGAACCCGTGACCTACATGTTTTTACATGTTTTTATTGTTGTGTTAATGTTTTTGTGGTTTTAAAATCATTTAAGAATCATGTTCAAACTGTTGCCTTTACTCCTACACATCACACACCATTAGTACTACTACTACTACTACTACTACTACTACTACTCCTACTCCTACTACTACTACTACTACTACTACTACCACCACCACCTCCACCTCCTCCTCCTCCATCCTGACCTCTGACCTCTGTTGCCCTCAGTGCCCCTGGTCTCCAGGATCTGCCCCAGTGACACGTACAGAGTGTGGAAGAGCGGTCAGAGTCTGCGAGTGGACACCACGCTGACCGGCTTCGAGCAGATGACCTGGCAACGAGGAAACCGCAGCTTCATCTTCAGAGGCCAAGGTGAGAACGACGAGCGCCGCCACGAGTCTCCAAAACTGTGAAAGAGTGAAAACACAGAAGGCTTTATTCTGGCCTTGGACAGTTTAATGTCTCTTCACTCTTCACCCTCATGTTCTTTGTTTTGTCCAAATATTACTTCAGTTCAGAGCTGTACTCAGACGTCTCCAGGCTCTTTTCATGATGCAAAAGTGAAAAACAGAGACAAACACGACTCTGCAGTAACATAAAGATTTTAGGGTAAATGAATAAAAGTCTGTGTGTGAGAAAATACAAAATTTAGATATAATCACAGAGACTTTTCTTGGCGCTGGGCTCGTGTTTTTTCAGACTTTTCTTGGCGCTGGGCTCGTGTTTTTTCAGACTTTTCTTGGTGCTGGGCTCGTGTTTTTTCAGACTTTTCTTGGTGCTGGGCTCGTGTTTTTTCAGACTTTTCTTGGCGCTGGGCTCGTGTTTTTTCAGACTTTTCTTGGCGCTGGGCTCGTGTTTTTTCAGACTTTTCTTGGCGCTGGGCTCGTGTTTTTTCAGACTTTTCTTGGCGCTGGGCTCGTGTTTTTTCAGACTTTTCTTGGCGCCGGGCTCGTGTTTTTTCAGACTTTTCTTGGCGCTGGGCTCGTGTTTTTTTCAGACTTTTCTTTGCGCTGGGCTGGGCTCGTTTTTTCAGAGACTTTTCTTGGCGCTGGGCTCGTGTTTTTTTAAGACTTTTCTTGGCGCTGGGCTCGTGTTTTTTCAGACTTTTCTTGGCGCTGGGCTCGTGTTTTTTTCAGACTTTTCTTGGCGCTGGGCTCGTGTTTTTCAGAGACTTTTCTTGGTGCTGGGCTCGTGTTTTTTCAGACTTTTCTTGGCGCTTGTCTCTGTTTTGGTCGATATCCTTTCCCTCCTCTGCACTTCTGTCACAGTCTGTCAGCGGCTCACCCACCTCTGTGTATTTTTATCCCTCTCTCCACTTTACACAATAATCCGTCTGCTCTCTTTGTCACAGAACAGACCTGTAAGGACGTTTAAGAAGAATGTTTGTCGCTTTTACCAGTTTGAACAACAATAAACCAGGCGTCTTAGCTGGGACAGGACTCATTTAGCTCAAATAAAAGCTCTAAACGCTCTGTTCCACCTTGTGATGTCATCAAGTGGTAGTTTTCAAGTGAACAGCTCCTTTTACCTTCAGTTCAGTAGAGATTGGAACTCAAAATGACTCTAGTGAAGGTGTGTGAAGTGTAAAAACACAGTGGAGCACTTCTTGTATTACCACATGATGACATCACAAGGTGGAACAGAGTGTTTTCAGTTTGAGAGAAGAATTCAGTCTAAATCTGCAGGTTTGTGTGTTAAACATGTGAGAATGAAACAAAAAAACACAGCTCCAGGTCTGATTGTGATGAGAAAACAACATTTTACTGTGATATAAGATCAGAAAACAGCGTAAAACTGATTTAAAGATGTTTCCTGGTTGAACTTTTCCAGTTTCTGTCTCTCCTCAGACTCGAGTGCGGAGGTGATGGAGGTGGACCATGACAGACAGCTGGTGTTCTGTGAGACTCTGTGCCTGTCGTCCTTGGGCTCTCTCCCTGTGAGACGAGGCAGTAATGGCGCCTGCTGTGGGACAGGGGGCGCTCTGGGGCTCCTGGGGGCCCCTCTGCCCAGCGACGAGCAGGTGGCGGCCAGACTGTCCGCTCCTGTCGTCACCACCCAACTGGACACACGCAACATCGCCTTTGAGAGGTCAGCACCCGTCAGCTCGGAGTAAGAGGCTGTGACGAGTCGAACCCAAAACGATCAGAGCGATTTACGAGTCGAGGGTTTTCCATGACGCCGACTTCAGCCAAAACCGGGTTTATCTGGGCTTTTCAGGCTCATCTCATCCTCAACACGGGCTAAGGGCAAGATTATTTTAGTTTTGTCTCCAAGAAAGTCTGAAGAAGCAGTTTAATAAAAAGTTTGAGCGTCTCACCTCTGATAAATGTCCGAACACAGTTTAAAAATGCGTCGCGTGTCACCTGAGACGTTTATTGACCACGAGCCTCCTGCAAAACTGAAACTCAGGACGAGCCTCAGGAACTGTAATAAGATTAAACAGGACAAACAGTCAGGTCAGTGTCATCGTCACATTATGTGCTTAAAGGAGCTGAGGTGTACAAACCGTCCACAATGATCCTCCAAAATAATGAAAAACCTTTATTTCTACATGATAAAGTTTAAATCACACCAACACATCTCAGGTAAAGATTAGATCATTTTACAGAAATCACAGGTAGAAACAGAATCTTATCCAAATATAAAACCCTCTGCTCTGCTCGCTTCACCACAGAACAGACCTGTAAGAATGAAGAAAGTGTGTAGTTTACCATAAGAATTTATTTGACTAAACAACTTTATACCAACACGAAGATGGATCATTGTCAAAGTTTATCCTTTTAATCAAGTCCCAAATGTCAAAAATAGAATCCAGTTCTCAAACCGCAAAGGCACAAACTTAAACACGAATCATAAACGTCTGAAAAAACCCGTTTTCCTCAGATAATTAAACCATAATGAGCCTCAGTTTAAAGACTCTTAAATCTCCTTTTTCAACACGACTGAAACATCTGAGGAACGAGCTTCATAAACACAAACATCTGTATCGATAAAGACAGTGACAGATGGAGTCCTGATGCATTCTGGGAAAAAACGCTAACACGGCCGCACACTCCGGCTGAGATGTGCATCTTCTGACACGTGTCGCCTGAACCTCGCCTGCCTCAGCATCTCGTCACGACCATCACATATTTATGGAGCTTCATGGAGCCGCAGAGACAGCAGCATCCGTCATGTTCAGCATCCGTCATGTTCAGCATCCGTCACGTTCAGGCGGAGGCTCTGGAGGAAGCAGAATATGATCAATTTAAGTCACTGTTTCAAAATATCCATCAAGTTTTACAAGAAAATACAAGAAAATACAAGTAAATATGATAAACGTTCAGAATAAACAAAAGCATCTTGAACAAGTCGTCTTTTCTTGTCCCGGTGCAGATTTATTGTAAAATCAGACATTTTGACATAAATTAGTGAGATGTTCACCGTCTGCACATCGATTTTTATCATCCACGAACCAGGAAATAAAGCTGGTGCACTGTTAGCATGCTAGTCCTTGGTCGCTTTACTACGACAGCACTTTCCATGTAAAGTCTAGTTATAGTTATCTAGTTTTTCTTTTTACAGATTGTAAAGGGATGAAGTGTCTTGCTCCTTCAGGATTTCACAGAAGTTTGATCTGTGTTCGATGTTTTTCCAGGAATAAGTCCGGGGAATTCTGGGCTGGAGGAGTGAGAAGACGGAGACGGTGAACGGCTACGAGGCCAAGGTGAAGTCAGAGTGAAAGAGACGGAGACATGGGGTTTAGTCGGGGGTTTGTCGGGGGTTTGTCGGGGGTTTAGTCGGGGGTTTGTCGGGGGGTTGTTGGGGTTTAGTCGGAGGTTTTAGTCGGGGTTTAGTCGGGTTTAGTTGTGGGGTTTAGTCGGGGTTCTGTCGGGGTTCAGTCCGGGTTCAGTCGGGGGTTTAGTCGGGGTTTGTTGGGGTTTAGTCGGGGTTTGTCGGGGGTTAGTCGGGGTTTGTCGGGGGTTAGTCGGGGGTTCATTCGGGGTTTAGTCGGGGTTCGTCGGGGGTTAGTGGGGGTTATGTCGGGGGTTTGTCGGGGGTTTAGTCGAGGGTTTGTCGGGGTTTGTCGGGGGTTGTGTCGGGGTTAGTCGGAGGTTTGTCGGGGTTTAGTCGGGGTTAGTCGGGGGTTTAGTCGGGGGTTTAGTCGGGGGTTAGTCGGGGGTTTAGTCGGGGGTTTGTCGGGGGTTTGTCGGGGGTTTAGTCGGGGGTTTCATTCGGGGGTTCATTCGGGGTTTAGTCGGGAGTTTAGTCGGGGGGGTCATTCGGGGTTTAGTCGGGGGTTAGTGGGGGTTTAGTCGGGGGTTTGTCGGGGGGTTTGTCGGGGGTTTAGTCGGGGGTTCATTCGGGGGTTCATTCGGGGTTTAGTCGGGAGTTTTAGTCGGGGGGGTTCATTCGGGGTTTAGTCGGGGGTTAGTGGGGGTTATGTCGGGGGTTTTTGTCGGGTTTTTGTCACTGTTAATCAGGAGTTTGTCATTTCCAGTTTGGACTCTTCATTTTGAGATTCGTCCAGAATCACTCAAGTTATTTTAGGCTGTGATTTCTGAGAACGTCTTAAATTATGATGGATTCATGAGCAGCTGCGAGGAAAACGTTTACTCCCAGACGACTGAGAAAGACTTGGACAGAAAGCGACTTAAGACCTAGAAAATAAGAAGCAGAAGTAGTTTTGATTTCACTTTTAATAATTTAGTTTCATTCTCCTCATGAAGCCCGACAAAGAGAAATGTGCCTCGCCCCAGAGCAGATATAACATAAAAGCAACGACTTCAGTCTAAATGAGTCAGATGCACTGTCTGACTGACCAAACTGTTTAAAAACTCATTGCAGAAAATATTTATGCAGTGAGAAATAATTCTGGAACGTTGCAAACAATTTAAAATGAACCAGTTTAGTTTTTCACATTTTTAAGCAGTAAAAATGAGGTGCAGCATGTTTAAGTCATCGACCCAGATCAGTCCTTTTACCCGTCTGCCTCGGTCACACGCTGTTATCTCTGTTATCTCTGTTATCTCTGTTATCTCTGTTTTCTCTGTTTTCTCTGTTTTTTCTGACCTCGTTGTTTCTCTGACCTCGTTGTTTCTCTGACCTCGTTGTTTCTCTGACCTCGTTGTTTTTCTGACCTCGTTGTTTTTCTGACCTCGTTAATCTCGAAGTGTCGCTCCGTCTGCGACGTTTAAAACACGTCAGACAAATCCGACTGTAAAACACTGAAACCCACCGTCACAAACACGGAGCTCGTCTTCACTTTGAAGCCGCTCGGTTCTAATCTGGGACTCGCTGAATGTTTGATGAGACTTTCCCTCTGCAGACGAGGATCTCCCATGATGCTCTGCTGTGCAAGGAATCATGGGAAATTTAGACGAATAACTCTGTGCCTCTATTTTAGAACGAAATTACAATTTATGACACGGTACAGCCGCAAAAACAACAAAACAACACGACTCCCTGAGGAACCAGGACGCTGCAGATTCAGAGTCAGAGTCACAGTCAGAGTCAGAGTCAGAGTCAGAGAGTCAGAGTCAGAGAGTCAGAGAGTCAGAGTCAGAGTCAGAGTCAGAGAGTCAGAGTCAGAGTCAGAGAGTCAGAGTCAGAGAGTCAGAGTCAGAGTCAGAGTCAGAGTCAGAGAGTCAGAGTCAGAGAGTCAGAGTCAGAGAGTCAGAGAGGGGAAAAGATGTGTTTAAACTCGGGCCTGGTGATAAAAACGACTTTCAGTTTTACTAAGATGAACATAAACTGTACAGACCTTTAATATCTATGTGTGCCTGCTCTCTATGTGTTCGGTGCAATGCTGGAATTTCCCCACTGTGGGACTAATAAAGGCTTATCTTATCTTATCTTATCTTATCTTATCTTAATAAACTGCTATTTAATGCAAAAAAAAAAGTCATATTTGTCGTGTCATTACGATTAGAATCTGTTGTTTGTTTTTTGTTGAAGGTTTACGCTGCGTCCAACGTGGAGCTGGTCACGAGAACCAGGACGGACCATCTGACGGATCAGAACAAAAACAAAACTAAAGGTTCGTCCTTTTCCACAGACACTGAACCGGCTGCATCACGATAAAAAAACTCAGACTCGATGTAGATACAAGGACCTGACTCGATACCACAACGATCATAATTATAATAATCATTTTAGATGGTGGAATGTCGTTTTCTGCACAAATAATAATCACAATATGGTCACATGTCTTTGATAAACTGGTGTCAGACGGTTTTTCTGTTTAATCTCGTTTTTTACTCTCGACACTCGTTCAGATGAGGATTTAGTTTTGGAATCATTAAATATCTTCACTGTGATCAAATCTGCAGCAGGAGCTTTATGTTATAATGTTTTTTCATTATGTTTTTATGTCTAAAATGATTCCAGCTCATGTTTCTTTGAGCTTCGATCGGCTTCAGTTCAAAATAATCCTCTCTGACTTGTGCCCCCTAGTGGAGAGATTGGATCAGTGCATTTGCTCCTCTGACGTGGAGCTGCTCGTGTTTTTTTAACAAACACAACGTCTTGTTAGTTTGTCCCTGTTGGGCTTCGGTCGTGTTAATATAAAAAGGTTTACGTCACATTTTATCCAAACTAAAGGTCACGTTTGTAAAGTTTCATGTTTTTATTCTCTGCAGGAGGCAGGACTCCGCTGCAGAACTTCCTGGGCATCGCTGAGCAGCACATGGGCCCCAACAACACGGTGAGCTCCATACTCTCAGTGTTATGTCACTGTTCTGGCAGAGGGGGCGCCACCTGCTCGTCTCCATGGAGATTATCACTATGCCTCAAATGTTCCACAGCATTAAGTGAATTTATTTCCAAGCAGAAAAGCACCAGGCCCCACTGCAGGTCTGATCTGTGGAGAGGCGAGCCTGTTGACAGAGACTTTCTCACTCCTAATGCCACAGTACGGAACATTCCAGGCAAAGCAATAACATTTTCATGAAGACGAGAAAGTGTCTCGTGTTTGTCCTGAACAGAGGGTAGATTTGTATCATGTTTTTATTGTATCGTGTTCGATGAGAAGCTCGTCGTGTTTGTCCGTGTTGAGTTTTGCTGCTTGTTCGATCTCGACTCACCTCCTCAGATCTTTTATATTTTATTTTATATTTTTATTAAATGGTTATATTTGTATAAACTGCACAGAGAAACAGTCTCCTATTTCCCTTCCCACTGCCCAGGTTTAAACTCTGAATCTGCAGGTTTAAACTCTGTAGTAAATGTTTAAATTTGCTGTTGGGAGGTTTGTTGAATTAAAAAAACTGTTTTGTTCTAAAATAATCTCTGAATTTTTTTCTTAACAGTTTTAACTTTAACTTGTAAAATCACTGATTATGTGTAACTGAAGAGAAAGTTTAAGTTATTTATTAACCATTTATCTGTTTGTAAATGACATTAGTTTTTTGATCAGTCGTTTCTGATTTTCAAAGATTCTCGTTTCTCGTTTGGCTCAGGCCTTCGTGACCCACATGTCGTGTCCCGCCGTCACAAACCCGTCGGCGCTGACGGCGGAGGAATATACTTCAACCCCTCACAGACTCAGAAGGACATCGGACACCCGTGTCAGCTCACCACCAAGACCCAGAGGTGACTCAGAAAAGTTAACAGTGCAGCTTTTAAACAGCACAACAAAAAAGACATAAATGTGTCGCAAGCTTTGACTGAAAAATGTAAAATCACAACATTCTGACTGTAAAATGCTGATATCAGGACGTCACGGTTCTGTTGGGCTGAATCTTTATTCCTCTCTTACTCTTTAAAACTTGTTTAATTAGCAGAGAACTTGGTGCTTTTGCCCCCCCCCCCCCCCCCCTCTTCCTCACAGCAGGAGGGTCCTTCTGGGGTCTGTCTGTGGGTACTCTGGCAGGTTCTCCTCGTGTCTGAATGGTTTCTGTGTGTTTCCAGTTTTCGCCTCCTCAGGAGTCTGAACAGGACGGTCTGTCCTGGTCAAATAAAACATTTTTCTTGGTGATAAAACGTCGAACCTCTGTTGAAACGTCACAAAATGAAACGTTGTTGTGTTTTCAGGTTCAAGGCGAAGCTTGTGGCTGTGCGAGTCTCACCCTCTGTCTCTGGAGGAGCAGGTGGTTCCCATCATCGACCTCATGGCCATCTCCAACGCTCTGTTCGCCAAACTACGAGACTTCATCACGCTGCGCCTGCCGCCCGGGTTCCCCGTCAAGATCGGTGAGAGGTGCATCGTGGGGAAGTGTCGGGAGGAGGGGTCGTTAGAGGAAGGGTTCAGTCTGTAGAGTTTCCTCACACGCCGCCATTTTGAGGACGGCTCATTATTCAAAACATGCAGTTTTGTTTTGAGTTGTTAATCGCTATGGGCAACGGTCCAAACTTCACTCAGACAAACCTCGGACGAGAACGACACGAGATACAGAGGAGGATTCAAAGTCACTATCGTCACTCTATACGGATAAAAAAGTACAAAAATATACGAAAATACTCAGTACTCACCACAGTGATACATATAAAAGTACAAAGGACACAAAACAAATCTTCAACATTGAACTGTCATTAACAAATGCAGCATTCATTGGTTGCAGTATATTGTTTGTAGTAGTGGTTGTCAGCTGGGCAGTAGTAGTAGTAGTAGTAGCGATAATAGTAGTACGTAGTAGAGTAGTCAGTCCTTAGTATAGTAGTAGTAGTGTAGTAGTAGTATTAGTCATAGTATGTAATCAGGGGGGTGGACAGGTATGAAAATGAATCCGGTAGCATAGTAGTAAAGTACTGTACTTAACGTAGGGGCTGGTTGGTGTTAGGGATGCTTCCTGCTGAGCTGAAAGTGAAAGTGAAAGTGAAAGGGAAAGTCGAAAAGTGTGACCCGGCTGGAGTGACTTTTGTCCAGTGAGTGTCTAAAGTCCCGGATCGACGAGTCTGAGGACGTCTTCCGATGGGGAAACAAACCTTTGAGAGCTGTGACAATCCATCGTCCGTGTGTGTACTTCCTGCAAGAGATCCCCTTG
>JAIEZT010000359.1:0-59808 GCA_019594935.1 Periophthalmus modestus | reverse complement strand
CAAATACACTGGCAGCAGTGACAGGCACACCTAATGTCTCCGATAGAGCAGGTTAAATCAACTGCACAGGAACACCAGAGCATGAAATGAGGAAAGTATGATGGGGTATATAAATCGTTTCCCCTTAGAATCTATGAGGTTCTAGCTGATGTTTGTGTACACATATTTTGTTCCCTGATACGCCCTCTGTACACTTTTATCAATAGTTCGAAGACTTTGGTGAAATTGTGAGATTTATATGAAAAAAAAAAAAAAACAGTTTCTTCTCAATGTCATTGATGCTTTCAGAGCTTTAAAACCCTCAATGCCTCAAACTACCCACAATGTAGACAAAACTTATAATTTTAAGGGGCTGAAACTTGCATTAAGGCCTATTGTGCGTAAATGTGTTTTGTTAACTAGCAGCATGTACATTGGGTTTATGGGGTGCATTCTGGCAATTGCTGTCAATCATGAGCTAGTGGAGCGACCTCAGGGAAAGAAGGCACCTGATTGTTTGTTTATAATGTTCTTATCTTGATTTACAGGACACAATAGTGCAAGAATGTTTTGTTTCTGGTCTAAGCGTTAAAGAGGACCAAGAGTCTGAAACTTAAAGTCAGAAGGGTTTTAATGAGTTTCCCGCACAGGTAACGTGAACATGAAGCAACAGACTCTCCAGAAAGGATAAGAAGAGAGCCCTGAGATGTCCATCTTGACAGCTTGTATAGTGTCTCTCAATGTAGGTGTGTATGTGTTGTGTGTAAGGTGGGTCCTCTTCTGGTCTGTGTGCGTTACACACTTAAGAAATTTAAGCAAAGTTGAACAGGTGAGTGCTTTATAACCCTCTCAGATTTGGGGTCACACATTCCTTAGTGAGAGGGGCTACAGATAAGAAGTGGCCTTAACCAAAATGTCCAGAACATAGCTGTTATCTTCCGTTAGTGTGATATATGGCCACTACTGCATGGGAAACAGAACACTTTTGCACCTTTGTAAGAAAGTAAAAACAATGTATTACACTTGTATATTTGTCCATATGTCCTTATAAGCCCCCATGCTGGTCTGCATGGCATCTTCGGAGCCCCCACGCATTCAATATCCACTGGTGGGCAGGTGTTATTTACCTAGCATCAGTAATCAAGATACCAGTTTGATTGTAGTGCTGCCACTCGGCTAGAAAATACCCTTACAATAGCAAACTAAAAATGCAAGGATCATGTAGAGCAGTTTAATACAAGCATTTAAGACCAAAATAATGAGTCTGCTGAAGTTACGGAGAGAGAGAGGATAGTTTTTTCAAGAGAAAGTGAAATGGAGTTTGATTGAGACGGAAGAGCGCTCACTTTTCCTATTTCGAATGCAGCGGCTAGCAGGTTTACTATGTCCATTTATATACGCAGTCTCTGTTGAATACTTTGTTTCATCCATGGCATCCTCTGAGGAATCCTGTATGTTGTATTTAGTTTATCCTCCCTCCTCAACTCTCAAAACACTTCCCCCTTACTGGTATATATGTCATTGACAGGGAAATTGCACTGCAGTGCCAAGGACACATCCAGCTCAGTCCTCTTTCCTTCTTCTAGTTTTGATCATACAATGGTTTATAATGCTGTCACAAAGAGCCAAAAAATGTACTCTATTGAAAAAGGGAAAAAAGTGAATTTACTCCATTTTGAAGGTCGTGCTATGCTAGATATTGACCTTAGCCTAATTAGAAATGAAGTATCATATTTGCTTACTTTGTGGATGAGTTTAATTTTAAGCGTTACAGACAAGTGCCCCCTTTTTTGGTAGACCTGCGATTACAGAAATATCACTCGGTATGATTGGTCTTTATTACACAAATCCTGGATATGTAGTAATACCATCCAAACTGCAGACAGCAGAATGATAGAGTCTATTAATATGCTTGTTCATTGTCTGTCTGTTGAACTGATAGAAAACACTTCCCACTGTTGGATTAGTGACCCTCAGCTTGTATGCACTGGCCATCTTCAGGGGTCAAGTAGTTCCATGGCGCTTGTCCACAACAAACGCACAGAGCAGAATGTGGAGAGGCATAGAGTGCAAGGCAGTCACTGGAGCATAGCCTTCTCTCCAGGGAACATTCTGGTAAAGGACAACTGCACAATCTGTATCTAATTATATTAATATATGTCCTCCCTGTTTTAGCCTGGAGTCCACTGCACAAATTCTTATGACTTATACGATTTTTGGATGTCGTAATACAAGAAAATCAGGCTCTAGGCTGTGTGGTAAAGTCACTGTTTTTTGAAATGGTTAGCTGAGGCCAGTGCTACATAGGCCTGTCACAATAATTAATATATCAACTCATTGTCAATATATGAAATCTGAAACTATATATTTTGGGACTCAGTAGTTATCATGGGTACTTTTTCTTTTGTTATTTTTGTGTTATTTTTGTTGTAAGATTTGAGCTGTAGAGGGTTGAACAAGTAATGTCTATGGCTAATTATAGCTTCATTCAGCTATTTATTTGTTGTTGCTCATGCCTTTTAATGGTACTGTATATTTAAAAAAAATAAATGTTTTATTGGGATAACCTTGCTTTACATTAACTGCATCAGTGGCATAAAGTAGTTTTGTAATTGTACTCTTTATCGCACGTATACGTCTCTATAGCATTACATTGTCCTTCAAAATGTGTTATTGTGACAGGTCTAGTGCAGTGCTAGCAGTGTTTTTATGTTTTGTAAATGTTAGGAATGAAAAAAAAGTGGAGATCAATGGTCTCTTGTTTGACAGATTGACTGATTATAGACGCTGCGACAGGACGGCTCATTCTGCAATCAAGAGTCTGAATATTGAAATATCAGGCACGCTGATATCAGTCGCAGTTCTAAGTTTATTCCTTGTCCTTGTCTTGAGACGTATGGCCCCACGATTTTGAGTCACAACTCCAGATTTTCTCCACCATCAGTAATCTTACATCGCAGACAGCCAGAATAGTGTTAAAGTTGTTTATCTCAACCTAAAAATATGTCCAGTCCAATGCTCCTGCTAAATATTCCTGCCCCCCCCCCCAATGACACTGGTTTACAATATGGGATCAAAATGCAGAGACTAAATTCTCGAAACAATAAAGTCTACCATAACCTTGAATTCAATTTTAAACAACCTCAAACACATTTTCAAGAAGTTCATAAAAGTCAATAAATATGTTCCTCGAATAATGTCCACGTTTCTACCTCTGAGTATTTTTTTTTTTCCTTTTTCCTCCCTGTGCGCTCCCTGTGTAGCTGGGAGCCGATTAGATGCTCCACTAGCGATAAATCTGCTGGGGTCAGAGTTCAAGTTGCTCTTCCTGTAAATCTGCTCTGTGGCATGTTTTCATTACCAACACCAACGTATCCCCCAGACACTCTAGTAGTCTTTACTGCCTGCGTGCTTATACCTTCAGTGGCCTTGCATCGCGGGTTTGACCAAGGCTAGACTAGCGCCGTGTAAGTTGCGTGCTAAATCATATCACGGTGCTTGGGTATGATTTAATATGGTCTTCATCAGGAGAGGATCCGGGCCGGACTAGGAGGACCCGAGCGGCACTTCAATTTACAGCGTTCTCATCCCGGCTGAGTTAAATCACATTCTACGCACTTATTGCACATAAACATGCTAAACTGCTGTCACTGTTACTTCCTCGTAGCATTTTGAATCATCTTTGTGCAATCTGGAAGGCTTAACACTTTACAAGGCTTGGCTTAAGCTGTTTGCTCTGGAATTTTGGTGAAGTGAATAGTGAAGCTTGACAGGCGCTTGGAAAAGGCATAATTTTCCATTTTGTCTTTCTTCCAGTCATTGAAATAATGTCATAAGGTCAAAATACAAAGTGGGTTAGTGGTTCAATTCCCACTCTAGTCAGTGTCACTGAGCAAGACACCTTCAACAACACTGTATTCTCCAGTCACATATGAGACTTGTTTTAGATACAAAATAAAATTGAAGGCAACTTGTCTTTCTTTCCATCATTGAAATATTGTAATAAGTCAGAATAGACAAAATACATAAGGGGTTGGTGGTTCAATTCACACTTTGACCAGGCGCCTGGTTTTAGTGTCATTGAGCAAGACACTTCTTCAGTTACATATGAGGCTTGTTTTTGATACTAGATACAAATTGGACAATCTTCAAGTAATTTGGTGCAGCAACCCCATAAACACCCAAATGAAAAAACATTTCGTTTTTGTTTTTTTTGCATGTTCTCTTACCCGCCCGCACCATTATAATCTATACGTATACAAATTGGATGTATTCTCCAGATGTGTGCTTAGAAAGAGGAAGTAGGTGACTATAATAGCATGTAAACGTGAGGGGCAGACACATGTCCTCTCCTAGACACTCATAAAGCCAGACTAAACAGGAAAACCACAATGTGCTACGCTAATCAGACCAAACACACACACTCACACACATATACAGAAGCAGAAGAGGTGGATAAGGGCCAGAAAAGACAGTGAGCTGGGGCTAGTGTCCATGGAGAGTTCATGTTTACAGGGTAGTAGCAAGGCTGAATAGGTCGTTCACAAGAGAATGATAATGTTATACCACAGAAAATAATACATCTGGATTTATGCACACATGGTCACTTTCTAGTCAGAATGCATTTTTGAGCGAATGTGCTTAGATTTTCTCAGCTTAGTGTTGTTTAAAAATGTTCTTAAAGGTCCTATATTACGCAAAATTAACTTTTATGAGCTTTAAGCCATGTTATAATGTTTTTACCTCCTCAAAAACATACCGGGAATTGTTTTTTTTGTTTTTGTTTCATTTACACATGTCTGAGTAATCCTTTACTTTATTAGTCTGTCTAAATCTCCAAAGCTCAGAATGCTCTGTTCCACCTTGTGAGTCATGAAGTGGTAGCTTTCAAGTTAATAGCTACCTTTTTTACCTTTTCTTCAGTACAGATTGCCAATTCCAGGGCTGAAATTATCCACATGATTCAATTTAAGTTTAAAATTAAGTTTAAAAACACAGTGGATCACTTCAAGTATTACCACATGACATCACAAGGTGGAACAGAGTGTTTTCTATTTGAGAGAAGAACTCAGTTTAAATATGCAGAGTTGTTGTGTTAAACATGTACTAATGAAACAAAACACAACTCCAGGTATGTTTGTGATGAGGAAACAACATTATAACAAAGATCAGAAAACAGCATAATATGGGCCCTTTAAGATGAGTTTAAGTGTTATAATGCACACCTAGGCTATACTGCAAAGGTCCAACTTGTGACTTTTCTGGTGGATCCACAGCAGGACAATTATTCAATGTGTTTTTTCCTAATAAATAACTCAAAAATCATGCTTTCTTAGTGTAAGCAAGCTCACCCTTCCATAGAGCATACCTGTAACTTTTTATATGTTTTAGTGGTATGAGAAACCAGAGAAACTGTGAGGCTGAAGTGCTAACCACTCTGCCACAATGCCATCCTTATTTATTATTATATCATCCAAACAGGGCCCATATTACACTATTTTTCTGATCTGTTAATTCAATATCTGCTCTTTAGTATGTGAAGTATTCATGGTCCACATTCTCTCCTGCTTGTACCCACATCATGACTCACCATTTTGTGTCATCTTCTGTGTTGTTGGTGACTATTTTTGAAAAAGAAATTGCAATTATGGGATGCACTTGTACTAGAAGTAGGACAACATCACATAAAAGAGATGACGGAAATGCAATCTTCATCATAGAAACTGGAAATAAGAACAAAACACACTGCCTAAACTTACCTGACAATTACATAGAACACTGGACTTTTACATCTTGACTGAACAGTTAGATAAATTATAACGTTGCTTGCGGACGCATTTTCCATCTGAGCATCTCCTTGAACCTTGAGCTACATACAGATAAAGTCATATCAGCATGTTTTCATAGCATTGAAAGGGTTAAAATGTCTTAGTCCATTTATTTAGTGGTCAAATTTTTCTGTTTCAAAGCAGACCCCCCCTCCTCGGGCAGGACATCCCACAGGGCAGGATGTTGACTCAGTAGTATTCGTTTCAGCGTTCCTCCCTAAAGCCTGGAGGAGGTCAGCAGTGATCCACAGATGTAGTGCTAGGGGCTTAAAAAGGAGAAATATACAAATACATGTAAGTTAACTGGCTTTCATCTCAAAGTAACTCCAAAGTCATGGTGTGCGCAGTGGAGGGGGGATGATTAAGAGAGCTAAGAAGCAAGCTGGGAGAGTTCAAAGCAGAAGTATTATATAATTATTTAGAGCTTTTAACCATGTTATTATCGTGTCCCCTTCTCATTTACCTTCTCCAAGTTGTTTTTTAGTGTGTGATTCATGTGTGTTGCATTCAAGATGTCATTGCTCTGATGAACCTCTGTTTTTCACCTCTACCGGTACATGCTTACTTCGTTCTCTAATTTCATTTTCTTAATCAGGATTTGGCAGTGTTGTGTAGTCGTTTTGGCATTAATTAAAAAAAAAGAACTCACTAGTGTGATCTGCAGCTGTCCATTGGAGGTGCTGACTCTTTGTTGTGATGATGTTTACAGCGATGTCAGCTCCCATTGGGCGCCACAGTTTTCTAACGCAGAAGTCAGCAAACTTGTTTCTTTTATTACGTCATTTAGATCAACATTGTGATTTAAAATGTTCAAAATGTAACATAATGATCCATGGGTGTCATAGATTATAACTATGTACCAGATAAAAGCAAAAACATGTCCTCTTAAGTTTTACAAGAAATTTATGGAAGTTTTATGTTTTTTTTTTAAATTAAACTGATTTATTGATAGTGAAGATGATAACAGTAGTAGCCAGTAAACCACACCTTGAGGGACCACTGAATATTTTTGTTCAGTGATGTGAGATCCACTACTGATAATGATGTCGGGTGTCAGGTCAGAGAAAATTGTACAGGAAGAGAGAGTATTGGTTTAGGACATCTGTTAAAGGCAACACATTATGTATTTTATAACATTTCCCTTATTATTATCTCAAGCAAGGATGTATTACGATTGATTCATGGATGTTCAAGTCCTGTACTGTACTGCATTTGAGGCTTGAGTCCTCTGAAAATGTCTGTTTCCACATACCCCCTATCCCACCACCCACTGCCCTCTGGGTCAAATAGATATGTTTGATAATACGTTAACTTTATCTGGTATTGGCTCTGCAGACATTTTTGGTATTAATATCTGGGCTGAATCCGCTGAATAGGTGTTCTTTCTTATGAGTTTGCGATCATTTACAACTGCAGCTGGGTGAAAAAACATTTACTCATTCTTAAAAGATTTTCAGTTTAATTTTGAGTGTTCGTTGTTCAAAAAATACCCTCCATAAATCAAGGCCATTGGATGCTTTGTCCACCCGGCTTTGGAGCATAAAAACTGCGCTGTGTCATTGATCCACTATCACTGGGTCTGAACCATGTTAGACACAGCAGACTTGACACACTGTAATCACTTGTGACTCTCATTCTGGGGGACTGTGGACACAAAATTCACTTTTCTGTGCCCTGAAACACTCCATTCGTCTGAGATGGGGAACGTAATGAAGTCGCGATGTGGTCAGAGCAGAAGCAGCGACTCCAGACATGTGCTGAATTTGTCTGTCCTTTGTTAAATTGTTAAAATCTCATTTGACGATTGGTTTGTTTTGAAGCTTGAAAGTAGAAGCAGACAAATGCTACTGGGGTGTGGAGATCTGAGCTAACAAGGCTGATTCATTTTGCAGAAATATTGTAATATCGCTGAGAGAGGTTTCACTTTTGATTTGAGGATGCCTCGGTACAAATTGCCTACATTTCATTTTGTCTGTCTGGGCCAAGTAGTTTTCTATTAGACTTGCACTATATCAGCTAAAGCAATATCAATACCCAATCTATTATCTTCAACCTGCTGGAAAGTTTTAATCAGAATCTATGCGCTATAAGTTAAGCAGAACTTCGTAACTTTTCTTGTGGGGGTCCGCCAGCTGCTAGTCTCCGTGGAAATGCACTTACTTTACTGGGAATGTTCCACCGATTGGCATTAAAATGACTTGCAACTTGGATTTATTCAAAAATATGATACTGAGTTATTTCTATGGATGCGGTAAAAGTTGTGTAAAAGTAAAAAGACTCAATAACTTTAATTGTTAAGTAACTGTATGGGGAAAAAAAGACAATTCAGTGAGTTTGAATGGTCAAGTATTCTTTGCGCTCTCCACTGGTATCTGCGGGAAATGAAACCATTTAAATGAGGCTAAAAATACTACAGAATCGCATCAACATTAATTATTAGCATCTTGTATTAAAGACAATTTAAGTGTGTAAATGAGGAGAACATCTTGTGTAATGAAAGTGTAGGAAGTGGAAGTTCAAATCCTGGTGCCACAAATTAGCTGAATGCCTCCTACTCTTCATTCCCATTTTGTGCTGCAGTATCTGTTCTCCATATTACTTCTAACTGCAGATATTGCAGATATTATATGAATGGATGAGGGAAGTAAGTTACGTGTCGTTTTGCTGTATAAAAATTGCTCTAAGTTTTAATTAAACTCATGCCAAGACAATATGGATGCATGTCATTGCATAAGTGTCCAAAGACTGCTCAGTTATTAGCGTGCACCTCTACATGAAACTGTCAACCCATTTATTACCACGTTTTAGTGTCCCCAAGTGTCGCCCTTAAATCCAAATGCTAACTCCAGGTCTTGTGTTTAAGTATAGGGGATTATCACCGTCTCATCGCTCATTCAACCACAGGCCCTGACCCTTTTAAAATCACTCTATCTTTCTATGGGAAGCCCTCCTATCCATCAAGAGGCCTGGCACCGTCCAATCCTCTTTTACTCCTTCTCTCTGCGATGAAGGGATAGATGGAGAGAAAACAAGAGAGGTGCAGGGCTAGAGAGATGATCCTGTCTTCTCATGCCCGCCTCTCCCTCCATCAAGCGTACATCCCGGCTCAAAACGCCACCATAACACATCAATCACCATGCACAGGCCCGACTACAGTTTTGGTTATAATGGAATAAGGAAGCGTTATGTGGCCAAACTGATCGCCTGTCGTTTCAGATGTCACCGAAATCAAGTCAGATGTGGCTGGCTGAGACGTGGATGTGCACTTGGGTTATGTGTTGATGCTTCATAGTTATATGTTTGCATCAGTCTTTGTTTATACTTTATACTTTGAACTGTTTCGTACCTGTTTGTTTCATACCTGTGGTTTTGCGTTTGCTTATACTTAGTCATTACTTGTAGAATAACAACATGTATGTAGATTTCTTTGGATTAAAGGGGACATAGAATTAGTGAGGTAAGCATGTTACAATGGTGGTCCCTCATCCTTAACTTGCTCAAACTTGTATTTCAATTGAGTGCTCAGAAAATGGTTGTTTTGATTTACCCGCTTTCTCTGCTCCATGCTCTGTATTTACTTGTGATTATTCAAACAATTCTCACTGTCAGTCATACAAGCAGCAGTTTTGAATGGAAAGTCAATGGACACGTTTCTATTGTTTTTTGTGTTTTTCAAACTGTGATACGCAAACTCCTTGGTACATGAAGTTTTCTACAGTTCTAACATTTTGTCCTGTTTTGGGTAATTTCTTGGTAACAGGTAGCACCAATTTACGCCTGTAATAGTCTTATTTTAAACCAAGTTTGGGATCCAGTGGTACTCGAAAAACCTAATGTTTTCTTAGATAGTATTTGGTGTGAAACATGTAATACTAAAATATGTTGCCCTTTACTTTTTTGCATTGCGCAAATACTCGCCGATCTGCCTTCTACTTCTTCTTCTTTTCTCTTTTAAGCTGCTCATATGAATGCATTCTTTCTCTACTCCTTCCTGCCTTTGATGCAGCAAATATGTCACATCCAAATCCATGTGCTTCTCCAAAGTTTTTACCCTCCGAACTCTGAGCGCCAACGTTTATCCATCAATTGCACCTTAAGTGGTTGAAATATGCATCTCTATTGGACTTTGGAGTTTTGGTTCAGTCACAGCTTTTAGATACCTGCTGTCTATTTTTAACTCAGCCCATCTCTCAGTTGTTATCCATATTGATACTATTGTAATGTGTGGTCCGTGTGCCAGTGGATCCTTTGAGAGGCATGTTTAACAGAGCGAAGATACGGGACAGAAAAGGCCATCAGAACAGACAGGTACCGTGGTTATCAGAGCGGAGCGAGAGGAACCAAGAAAGGTAGGAAGAGAGGGAGGAGGTAGGGACAGAGAGAATAAGTATGTAGTCATTGTATTGGTGCTGTTGAGAGAAACTGAAATCTGATCCTGTCTCCTTGTTTTTTTTCTTTGTATGTTTCTGGCACCAAAGGCAGACTTACCACTTTTATGAGTACATGGATGAATCTATTTTTATTTAATGTACTGTAAATTATCATGCAAGACAATGAGAAACAATGCAAGTTCAGATCTAAACATGCAGCATTTGTGTATCTATATGTGCAAGTTTTCTCAAGGGAAGCTGATGATTTTTACTTAAAAACATGATAAATAGAACTAGTTCATTTTGGTTCGAACTACGTAATGCATTTCAACCATTCACTGTGAGTTTTTAAGCTCATTTCACAACTTTTAGAGGCCAGAGCAAACTTTTGCCACCATGGTAATGCTAACAGCAACTAGCATGCTAACAGCGTTCTTCCTGGTTCTTTATCATTGGATGCAGACAGTACACAGCAGTCTTATTTTCACCCAAAGAGCATATTTTACAAATATCTGTACTGGAGCAAGACTTCATGTACTGGAAAAAAAAATAAATCTTGAATGATCCCTTAAAAACCCAAATGGCGATGCTTCTGGCACGTCAATATGGCACAAATGTTGGCGTAATATAAAATGTTCCATATTAGCATTCTGTTTGATAAAGATCCTATTTTTCACATTATAACCTTCATACTGACTGGCTCTTGTATGTACAGCATAGGTCCCTTACAGAGCAGTATCTTCTGTCTCATCTTTGAACTGCTTTCATTGACTCACAAATGTTGGATCACTATCAGACGCCAAATCTCACAGGAGGAAATGGGAAATAAAGGCTTCGATCGGAGCGACTACATCAAACTGAAAGGATACATGAATAAAATATATTTTGTCATAAGGATGTTGTTTTTGAAAGACAATATTAGATTAATGCAACATATTAAGTTTTTTTTTTTTTTTTTTGCATGTCTTTGCTTTATGAAGGGATTTCAAGGACAAAGAGGTCAAAATTTAAAACATATTCAGCAAAGAGTAGTTAACCCTACTGCATCACTGAAGAGACTGTGGATTGTGGACCAGCACTGCCAGTTCAGTGTTTCTGCATTATGCTTTTCAGTTCCTGCTAGAGTTATCAGCTAATTGGAATATTTTAGCTTAGGTTGTTTTTTATAAACTGATGTTTTTCAGGTTAATTTACTTGATATATGTATATAGTATATGTAACTATTAATAGTAATGTAATGCATTTTGTAACAACATATCTCAAGTTGTTTTACAGCATTCCATTTGGTTTACATGTTATAATAAGTTGTAATACAGTGTGGTGTTATGCTTGGGTTACATGTTATTACACAATGAAGCATTGTCGGTTGTACATGTTATTAGGGGTTGTCACACAGTGCAATAGAACATTCGAGTCACACGTTATTAGAGTTTGTTACACAGTGCAGCAATATGTTTGGGTTACATGTTATTATGGGTTGCCACACAATACAATGCAACATTTGGGTTACATGCTATTACAGGTTGTTACACAGTGCAGAGTTACAATTGGGTTACATGTTTTTAGGGGTTGTTACAGAGTGCAGAGTTACATTTGGGTTACATGCTATTACAGGTTGTTACGCAGCACAGCTTTACGTTTGGGTTACATGTTATTACAGGTTGTTACACAGTACAGCGTTACGTTTGGGTGGCATGTTATTATGGGGTTTTGCTCATCGCAGCATTACGCTTGGGTTACATGTTATGATAGGTTGTTACACAGAGCAGCGTCACCTGATTTCACAAGTTGTTGCAATATGAGGCGTTATGGTTGGGTTACATGTAATTACGGGTTGTTAGTAGCGGTACATTTGGCTTACATGTTATTATGGGTTGTTGTACAGTACAGCATTATGTTTGTTTGTATCTAATGAGGTTGGCAGAATATATCAATTGCCATATAACATATAGTGTGGCTATAATCTTAAGTGGAATGAAAGAAAAACACAGAAGATTGTAAACCGCATACATTCAGACCCGACACACAACATAAATGGTGTTGCATGTCTGTCCATTTCTCCCACAGCGCTCGGCTGAATGAGGAGTCTGGCTTTTGTTTACATCTGTTTGAGATCATTGAGAGGCCGGTATTTATTTTTGGCGTGAAGACCTCGGGACTGTTTACAACAACATCTGTCTAGACTTTCTGATGTACTAATAGCCTGTAAAATCAATCGAGCTGGCAACATTAACTTATGTTTGAGTGTACTCTACGTGCCAAATTTTGTTAATGAAGACCACCAACAAGAGGGGTACCAGTTCAAACCCTGCCAATGAACGTTCTCTCTCTGAAGAACAGCCAGTCCTAGTATGTTGGATTATGTGACTGGTTGTGGCAGGAAGGATCTCAAATCAAAAATCAAATCAACAAACCTTTACTGCCCCTTGACAGAGAGTTTGGTGTGCAGCGGCAATACAAACACCAAATAATTGAGACAACAATAACATTAATAGGCACAGTGGACACAACTCATTTGGAAAAAAAGCCACTCTAAAAGATTCTGCAATACAAAAGAGATTCTGTTCAACAGTCACACATTATTAAGAGCATTAGATGCACAACGAATAATGCCTAAATCTGTTTGTTTTGACTCTGGGAAGACTAAACCTCTTCTCCAGCAGAGCGTGGTCAGGGCTGGACAGAATGGACCGGGCTTTCTGCAGCAGCTGTCTTTCAAAGATGTTAGTAAGGCTGAGCTGCTCTGACTCAGTGATCTTCCTGGCCTCTTTCACAATTTTGAACAAACAGCTTTTGTTCTGCAGAGATTACAATAATAAGAGACAAGAGCAAACAAGCAATTGATTCTATATAAAAACACTATAAAATAAAGGTAAATAAATATCAGAACACTGAAATTTCTCAAATATCTAAATTTTTGCAGAGAAAACTAATGAAGAGAAATTTGCCAAATCAATATGCGCCAAAATATATATAAAAAAAACATCTTATAACCATAGACGGTATATACATAGAAATGGACAGAACTGGCCTGCTTGCTGCTGCGTTCCAAATTGGAAGTGACCATTGGCGGGATTCAGGTCCAATTTGACTCTCTTTCTATTGAAAAATCATTGCCTCTCCCCCTCTCTCTGTAAGTGCTGCTGACTCATCATTCTGACCTTAAAATGATCGTGTTAACCCACTCTATCCTGGTGATGGTCCTGGTGATCCTCAGCGCACTTCTGGATACAGTTTACGAGAGAGTTGTCTGTTGTCTGTGATGAATATAAAAACCAAGCTTGAGTCGGATTGCTTTATTTCCATAAGAATGTGAACAATAAAACCACATGAGAGTCCAACTTAAGTAAAGACGAGAATACTGTTTACTGGCAAAGGTCATTGGTGTAGACTTCGCCGTCATATTATTTGAGTCCCAGAAGCTGCAGCTGTCACCGTTATATCATCATGACCTGGGAACACTGTTAAAAGAACTTTTTTCCTTTATGAAATCCCAAATGAACTTTATTGAATCTCAGATGAACTTCCTCACATGTATAATCCAGCTTGTTGATCTGTGTGAGAACTTGTCCCTATGTTATGAGACACTGGGCGCCTCAGATGTTCTTCACGCTCCATCAGCGCTCACATCTGGACAAACAGCTGGTCTTCTGGACACACAAACTGACCGCTTTTTAACAAGTCTGTTTCTCTGGCTCTTCCTGTCTGCACATTAACACACTGTAAAAGCTGACTCTGAATTACTTGAATTTAGAATCTACCTTTGAAAACTTAAGATTTATTCATGTTTTTCTTCATTTTTTGTAAGCGGCTGATGTATATGTTGCATTGTGATTTCACACACACAACCTTATCTTAATTAAAAAGTATATTTAGTTAATTTCTCTATTCTCAAAACATGTCAGTATTATAATACTTTTTATGACAGCAAGCCATCTTCTGACTATGATCCTGGCTGAAGATCTGGAGTTGAGCTCGTAAAACACTGAAAGAGAACAATAATCTTTCTCAAATAATAATACAAAATTTTCAAAAAATATTATGATTATGTAAGAGGGATTATTTTACTTCTATGGGGTATTAACTGCTAACACATAACATATTTAGATCACCATGTACTCCGAGCCTTCCCTTTGCTGCCTTTGCTTTCCATGTTAAGTCAGTGGCGACAGTGGCTCAGTGGTTAGCGCATTGGTCTCCCAACCTGAAGGTCGGAGGATCGAGTCCAGCTCGGACCAAGTTCTGTCGTTGTGTCCTTAGGCAAGACACTTCACCCACATTGCCTAGTATGAAAGTGGTGTGTGTGTGTGAATGATCGGTGGTGGTCGGAGGGGCCGATGGCGCAAACTGGCAGCCTCGCTTCCGTCAGTCTACCCCAGGGCAGCTGTGGCTACAATAGTAGCTTACCATCACCAAGTGTGGAGTGAATGAATAATGACTTCAGTGTAGCGCATTACAAATGTAAGGCATTATTATTATTACTACTCCTTCTTCTGAGCGCTATCACATTATTCAGTGTGCATCCCACTAATACTACTACTACTACTACTGCACATCGCATCACATCTGTCAAGTTGCTGTGCACAGTTTTGTATCCTGGTTTTGTATATATATATGAAGAATTGCATTGTGGGAGCATGGGTGATGTAGGTTTAAGGGTGAAGCATTGCACAGAATCTTACCGTTAAACATAATGAGGGTTCGAAAAGGGCCCAGGAGAGATTGCTAAATTACTGAAACATGCACGGATGACATCTAAAACCACTTCACGCATGTTTTTTATAATAAATAGATGGACAAAAAAGCGTAACAACCTCATACAATGTTGTCAGAACTACTCAAAATTCGGAATTCAAGTCCTTTTAACTTGTGAAGATCTCTTTTTTACAGTGTGTAGTTTTACTTTTTATTGCTCCTTATGTTTGCTGTTTAGGTGTCCTATTGCATTACTATAAAAGTCATATGGGCCTTAGTGAAAACAACTGACGTAACACATTACATATGTTTGTGAGCTTTACCAGACAGGAAATGTAAGCCATATGGATCTTTAGCATTCTTGCAGTGAATTCACCCAGCTTGTCACTGTGGCAGAGACAAATGGAGTTTTACTATGAGAACAGCACAGATGAGTTCACGCCTGGAAGCTGTAAAAGTTGTCGGAGATTATCAATTTGTCTGATGCCCTGAAGAGGTTTTTTTTTTTCTTTTTTTTTTTTTTTTAGTTTGGGAAGAAAATTACAGGAAATGTATAGTGGCTAAAAATTGTTGACATTTATGGGGCCCGGAGGATTTTTTAAATGCGTTTTTATGGCGCCATCTGGGAATTGTACGCTGCTTGTTGCGTATATATGTGAATGGGTCAGATCAGGGCTTGAAAATAAAAACATTCTGTAGTGATCCCAGTCGTGTTATGAATTTTGTTTTGCTGGAAAAAATAACAGCTTCTAGTCTAGCATTTAAATGTTAATGTATTAATACTATTGAACAATGGCACTGCTCATACAATGTTGTTTATATGAATTCATCATTCATTGTTGTTGAATTTACCGTGAAACTCTATATATAAATGGACATAGCTAACCTGCTAGCCGCCGCGTTCCAAATTAGTGAACAGTGACTCTGGATCCAATTCACTTTACATTAGAAAGCTGCCACCCCTCTCTCTGTAACTGCTGCTGTCAGATTCGTTTTTATTTTACTATTGTGTCTGTAACTCAAGATATGAACATTAATAACTTACAAATCAGGCACTTTCTTTCCCCGAGGTTGCTCCCAATAGCGTTAGCATAGTGTTAGCGGTAGCGGGCAGGAAGGGGTGTTATCTTCAACAGATTCCCTTCAAATTGGCTCTTTGGCTGCTATGATACTCACGGTCGGAATGCCAGGTATGAAACTCAGCTCCAAATCGGCCCCTCTAACTGCTCTGCCTCGATGAGCTTCTTTTGACTGGAGCCAAACGCTATGGGTGACGTCACACTCCCTTAGTCCACTTCTTTATACAACCTGAGTGGAATACAAAGATTATCCAACTGGAAAGCAGAATGTGTCTCATATGAGCCTCATCAGTTTCAATGCTGAAATCCAGTTGGTTTAAAACTAAATAAACTCTCTCTGATCTGAATCCTCACTAGCTAAACCTCAGCACCTGCAGCCAATCATGAATCAGTGCTAGTGCAACCTCTGCAGCTCAGTGAGTAAATTCTGGAGGTTCTGTGCTTTCATATGAGACATGGGCTTTTCATATACTCACAAAAACTTTTGTGTCACTTGGTCCAAGTTCTGCTGTCGTGTTCTTAGGCAAAACGCTTAAGCGATATTGCCTAGTACAAATGTGGTGTGTTATGAGTGACTGGTGGTGGTCGAAAAGGGAATAATGTCAGCCTCTCCTCCGTCAGTCTTACTACAACTTTATAGAGTGAATGAAACATGACTACAATCCAAATCCAGGTACAAAAACATGTGTTCTAACTCTAAGCCAGACAAAATAAACCCGTATTTGGGTTGGAGAAGAGCGAATAACAACTCCACGGTGACTCTATACCAGAAAAAGTTAAGCCTGCAAGGATAAAACAAAACACAATATATATTTTTGATGAAGGAACAACTTTATATACATAAAAAAAGTTTGCATAACAGCGCCCTTTAACTATTTATTTAGTATCATTTGTCATATGACTAAGGTTCAGTGGAACATGGAGTGGGCTTTATGAATGTTCCATACTATGAAAACAGATGTGGGTATTAGCCCCGCACTTCTGAGTCATCTTTCCTTGTTTGGCCTGGTCCCATAGTGTCTTGTGGTTATTTATGTTCTCTCTAACCGTGTATACTTTGGCAGCTGCACTGACAAATATCCAGGAAATGGAGAGAAAATGCTACAACAACATAATGCAAATGAAAAAATCCATGACACAGTGGTAATACGCCGTGCCCAGTCCAGGAAAGCCTCGCGAAAGATTAAGTAGATAAACCCACAGCCAACTATAGGGCTAATGATGTTAAATGGTGCTTGGGCCTGCATCGCCGCTTGCACCACAAATAAATTATGCTAGTGAGTTAACTTGGCTAACACACCTGCATTCCACTTCAACTAATGATTAATACTCGATTTGCAACAAAAATGCCAATGTTTAGTTATGCAATGTACTGTAGTGAAGTAGTGACAGTGAAATAGTGCAGTTAAAGAGACAACTACCTCAAATACTATACTACTGCTTTTAGACTGGCTCTTGTAGATACCAAATATTGAGTAAGAAAAACTGTAAATACTTATTATGTTCATGTTTGTGTAGAAGTAGTAGAAATAGTATTAGAAATAGTTATTGTATTTTTGCTTTGTAGAGGACTTGTTTTTAGATATTTGAATTCACTTAGTAGTAGTAGTAGTAAAAATGCTATAGAAATACTTCTTTTTTTTTTTTTAATTTATTGACTTTTTATACATACCAAATATTATAAGTGGGTTTATAAAAATGGATACTGGAATACTGTACATACTCGCTACTCATATTTGCATGAAGTAGAAATAGTAGAAGTAGTAGTTACTTCACAAAAAAACAAAACAAAAAGTTACATGAAAGAGTGTATAAATACTTTAATCTACTTTACAATGGTGTGATACAGAAAATAAAGCACTACTATTGCACAACTGAAGCTGCTTTTCTAGATTGTGAAACCAAGCAACCACTCAGACACCACCACTTACCCACTCTCCTGTCCATAGACCTTACATGTACCTTCTCTTTTTCCAGGCCTGTTCCCTGCTGTCTTAAACCTGGCCACCATGGCGGACATCACAGCTAACGCCACATGCGGCGCAAACGAGCCGGAGATGCACTGTAAACTGGTGGACCACGTCCCAGGCCAGCCAGTGAGGAACCCCCAGTGCCGTGTCTGCAACCAACAGAGCTCCAAGCCAAACGGTAAGCAGCCAACTACTACTACTACTACTACTATTATAGAGAGTATTCTTTTGTGTTTTTGCCTTTATAATAACTATCACTAAGACCTCATAACTGATAATGAACAAATAGTTATATTATTGTAGACTTAGTAGCTACTTGCATTAATACCTTAACTCAAACTGAAATAGTTACTAAGCCTGAATCGATCTGGTTGTCAATGGAAATGACTTTATTTGTGATTACTATGGCAAGTCCTTTGAGTCAATCCCTAACAAATAAAGATGACAGTAATATGTAGGTTAAAGAGCGCATATTACACTATTTTCTGATATATTTTATAATGTAGTTTCCTCATCACAAACATACCTGGAGTTGTGTTTTGTTTCACACATGTTTAACACACAAACTCTGTAGACAGACTAAGAGTAAAGAATTACTCAAACATGTATGAATGAAACAAAACACAATCAAATTTGTGTAATACAGAAACATTAAACATTTGTAGGTAATAGTTTTCAGTTCAGCTAATCATAGAGTAATATAGGCTGCTTATCTCCATCTGAAATTACGACATCATCAAATTATAGAACGTGAACGCAACTTATAGAGGCTAATTGAGGCCTAGTTAAGAAGCGGTATCCCTGACTCTATCTGCAGAGGGCAACATATAATTTTAACCATAAGTTGCTATATTTATTCATTCACTCTCAACTATGTGATGGTAAAATACTTCTTAAGCCACAGCTGCCCTGAGGTAGACTGACAGAAGCAAGGCTGCCAATCAGACACCACATTCAGACAAGGCAAGGTGACTGAAGTGTCTTGCCCAAGAACACAATGGCAAGCACACACATGAAAATCCAGTCAAAATAGACCAAATAAAATCGCAAAACAAAGCCAAAAGGTTCACCAGTTTTGTGTAAGATGTGTTCCCGCTCTCCCTACTTCCATTTGACTGATAGCTCCAGCGCTCCCATTCATGAATCATGCCTCTTTAGCTAATTACTGCTCAATTGGCCAGATGTTAACCAATCACTTTGTCAGAAACGATAATTGCGCGTTCAGCTGACCAATCAATCGCACATGACGCCGCCACAGTAAAGACATCAGTCCCACATCAGTTATAGCTCAAGTAGTCAAGTAGACACGCAGACACACACTCATTTAGTCAATCAGTGTGTGTGTGTGTGTGTGTGTGTGTGTGTGTGTGTGTGTGTGTGTGTGTGTGTGTGTGTGTGTGTGTGTGTGTGAGTGTGTGTGTGAGTGTGTGCTAGTCCTCCTCTTAGGCCTCAGAGCATTAACCAGGACAAGACTCGTCAGACAGGGGCCCATTTCATTAGCCTCTGCTTACTCAGGTTATTCAGATTTATAAAGGACAGGAAAAGTGGTAAGGTTGAACAGGACTGCAAGGTTTGGTTTTAATTTTTTGGTAATCTTTTTTTTTTTTTTTTTTTTTACCAATTTTTATTTTTATTTATTTATTTTTTATTTATTTATTTATTTATTTTTTTTTTTTATCATATATCTCTATTTCTCTCAATACAAGTTCCAATGTCTAAATCTTGGTTTAAACCTGAAATGCCTTTCTCTGATCTGAATCGTTACTAGATAAACCCCAGCACCTGCAGCCGATCATGAATCAGTGCTAGTGCAGCCTCTGCAGCTCAGTGAGTGAATTCTGGAGGTTTGAAGTTATAACCGTGGATCTATAATAATATGGGCTACATACCTTTAAGTGTAATCTCTCACATTCACAGACCATATTTCACACATGTTGGTTTACATACAGTTGAGTTTTAATTTGATTTGTTCAATTTTGTAAAAGTATAAAAAAGATAAAAAGGAACAGGTCCATTTTTCAGGGACTGTATTAAAAACATTGTAAAATATCAAATTCCTTTCATTGTATGTTGGGAAAAGGGACTCTATAGCCCTAATGCAGGTGTAGTGTTTGAAATCAATCAACATGATGGGAGAAAAGAGAAGTCCTTCTGAAAGCACACGAACTACACCACTCTAGTGATGGAGAGCGTGCTGTTACAGAGCAGTGTATATGAATGGGAGCCACTGCAGTGTGAGTGACTGGCCTAATTTGCCGTGACTAACTGAGGTTAATTAGCTGACTGATTTAATTTGTGACACGTTGATGGATTTTTCTTTTTATATTGTTTTCACACATTAAAGAGCTTTTACTTTACGCACTGACAGCCTCCTAATTCACAGTTTGAGGTGGATTCATTTTCAAAACTAATATTTTGCTGTGAGTGCAATGAGGAAAGACTCATCTATGACCTTGCTAATAAATCATTCATTGTTCATTTTGCTGTTTTTCAGACTCTGGTGCATTGTTGATAAAAAGCATAAGCACTTTATTCACTTAAACTTTGCACTGTTTAACTTTTTGGCCACCTGTTTGTTTCCATGGAAATGTTATTGCTTTACCTAGCAGTTGAAAACCACTTATTGTTACTATGAGCAGGGTCACCGCTCCACAAATCTGACACGTAAGTTGACCTGGTGGCGTCACCTTCTTGTCATGATGAGAGAAATGAGTTGCTATACAGAGGAATGCTATACGAAGGAACATTCCAGGCAACGCAATAACATACATAACATAAGACAAGTTGGTAAGAAACCTGTTATTCTCCACTTTGCGTCAATCATGCCTACTATTATCGTCATCATTAGCTTCACTATAGCTTCATCATTTTACATGCCAGAAACTTGCCTGGGATCCAGAGTACAAACTTTTTCAACACTTAATGAAGATGTGAATCTGGTCACCAGTGAGTCTCCTCGTTTATAATATTATAATGTTTAATAATGATACGGACACATGAGTTAGCCCTTGATATTCCTCTGTACTGATCTGTTCACTTAAGTTTATTAGCGATTAAATGTTATGTTTCCATGACTGTTGGACTCACATTTAACTTCAAATAAACATGTTTAAAGAATAAAAAAATAGATAGCATATTATATGTAGTTTGTCCATGTATGTAGCAAGGAATCATCTGGGCAGGCTCATATCACATTTGCTGCAACACTGACACATAATTCATTTCAAATTGGGAAGCACCGGACACTCCACTAGAAAAGTTACATAGTGCCCCTTTAAATGAATAGATATCGAAATGGCAAAACAGAAACAAGAAAGAGATTTTAAGACCGTTTCATCCACCTTTAGATTCATTTTGAAAGCAGAGCGGCCAAAGGAGAGTTGGTGTTTTGAATCATAACTGGTTTTACCAAAGGAATACAGCTCTTTCACTGATGCTGATAGTTGCCATGGTTTTGGATGAAAATGTTAACAATACACGGGAGCTTGACTGACAGCCGCCAATCAAACTTCCATATCTCATCTCGGTGCATACCTACACACACGTACACTCTTCCTTTTTCTCTTTTCCATTTAGCCTTCATGTCCCTCTCTCTATACTCATTGAAATCACTTTTTTCTTAGATTCTTGGAGATATGTTTTGAAACATGTTTTTTGATTATTTTTCCATAGAGAGACACCCTATAGAGTATGCCATTGATGGGACAAACCGCTGGTGGCAAAGTCCCTCCATAATGAACGGCATGGAGTACCACTACGTGACCATCACTTTGGACCTCAAGCAGGTAAATATAAAAGCAAGATAACGCTTCATTTCTTGAGGCTTTCAGTGAGATATTGTGAGATATATGTTTTTGTACATTTAAAAGTTTGAAAGATGGTGTTTGCAGCACTTTATTTTATGCAAACAAATATCCAATTGGTAAAGTTGTTGTTTTTTTTTTTTATTTTTGATCATATATCTCTATACATTTTTCTTAATACATTCAATCACAGTAGCTGTTTTTAAAGATTATTAAATAATTTTTTCAAATCATTTTTAGGCGCATTTTATTTCTGATGTAGACTTGGTTTGGTCCTAGTCCTAATCTAGTCCAAGTTTAGTCCTGGGACTAGTCCGGGTGTAAGTTTGTTTTCCTGAGTTATGTTCAATGTCATGTTTTTTGTACATTTATAAGTATATGCAAACAATACAAAAACAGTTGTGGTGTAGTTATTAATATTTTGACAGGAAAGTAGTAGTAATATGGCAAGTATTTGTGATAGTAGTAATTATAGATGAACACTTGGAGATCAGAAGTATAGATATATTTCAGGTACCAACTACTTGAACGATACCAGGTTTTCAACACTGATACCTGAGCAGTACTTTTTTTTTAGTACCCATGCCTGTATAAGTTAATATATACTTGGAAAACGCATAATCATAATCATTTTTCTTTGAACTACTTAATCATTCTGCTGTGGGGATGGTGTCTTGAAACGTTTGTGCTCTCCCAGGCCCCACCAGACAGCAAAACTTATCAAAAGGATTTGTATTTTTTATACCTAAATTATTCAGTAGTGCTACTACGTCAACTTTTCTTCCTTACCATACTGATACCTGTTAACAGCCCCCGCCGTAGTAGTAATAGTAGCCTAATATTAGTAATAACCGTAGCAATACGTTGTAGTAGCAGCGGGGGTACTGTAGTGGTACAGATTTTGAGTACTCATCCAATATTCCTAATTGACTTATATGTAGATTTGCTTTTTCTCCTGATGGATGTCAGCAAGGCTCTTATATAAAAATGATTCTCTGATGAAGATTGGCCATTAGGAAAATTGACCATGTTGAAAAATAGAACAAGACAAGTGCTGTGTGTGTGTGTGTGTATGCCGAGCACAAAACAAATGCGTCATATCAGTGTACGCCAAAGTATCTATAGTATACAACATTACAGTGGTTTTTAATGTAGCATTTTAAAATCAATATGTGGGAAAGATTATCTGAGAATCAACCAAGTTTACTTCTACATTGAATATGGTCCAGAAGGCTGAGCTACTACTGAGATATGTAGACAAACAAGACAGATAAAAGGAGTCTTGCCAGATTCAAAAGGGTTTTATTTAGAATTCTTGGATGACAGTTTTTGAAAACTTCACGGAAAACAGAAATGTACTGAATTCCCTTTTATGAAAACAGACGCGTATTGAATTCAGCTTCACGAAAACTGAGATTGACTGAATTCAAATGAATGAAAACTAACATTTCTCGAATTCACCTTTATGAAAACAGAAATGTACTCAAGACAACTTTATGAATACTGAAAAAGCGAGCACATACACACAAGCCTGATTAATACAAAAATGCACAGTTACATTTATACTGTTTTCCTTACTCAGTCTCTCTTTCATATACAAATGCACACACACACACACACACACACACACACACACGCAGACACACATACGCACACATAAAGACACACACATTTGCTGAACCAGTCTGTGCCAGCCTGCGTGTTATCACTGTAATCATATCTCTATTCCCATAGTGTGCAGTGATTACAGTGATTAGCTCATTATTTAAGAGTTTCATGCTTGGGCTTTTTCAAATCTATTATAAGATGATAACATGGAATCCTCCTATGACAGTGTCTAAATGAGTTACATGTTATTGATTGGGAGCGCTGTAATGATGAGTGTGAGCGGGCATTTCAGACCGCTATTATGACTGAACACAGTGGTGTGAATTGGAATTAGAATATATTTACATTTTCAGGTTAATTTCTCATGAGATTTTTTAGTAATTTTAGTGATTTTGTTTTTAAATAAATTATGAAATGGGACAAACAGGCATGGTGATACGGTTTGCATGTTTTTCCTGTGTGGGTTACCTGGATTTGCATGTTAATTTATACCTCACCACTTGGGAATTTGATTTTGTTATTTTGTAATTAAATTTAATTTAATTTGGCTAATAATAAAAACATGTTAATATTTGAACAACAAACTAACACATGAACCGTTACTAAAATCTTCCAGCTTGGTAATCCTGACCAAGATCCAAGCCCAAGACCTTGAGAAAAATGCCCTCTTCTCCTGACAGTTTGACCCAGCAGCAGTTGTTGATATATGGGGACAATAAAGTCTTCCTTAGCTTAAAATGTTCTTAGAGTTTGCCAGAGGTGGTGGTGAACTTATCCTACATCAGACTTTTCTGCTGTCAGGGGTACAGGTTGTAAATTCGTCCTTGAAATGAGATCCAAGTAGGGATGGGTGATAAACTGGTGTTAATATCTCAAACATCCCAATAACACATTTGGAGAAGCTGATTTGCACCTGGATACTCTGTGATTGTAAAAGTCTGATTTACACGAGGCGCAGATTAGGAGAGGCGCTCAACTGCACAGGGTAACAAATAACTCGGAAAACAACAGACCTAAATTTGAACCATAGATTGCATATGTAAATGGACATACCTAACCTGCTAGCTAGCCGTTCCAAATAGGAAGTGAGCATTGGTGTGCTTGTGGCCCCAGCGACTCTGGCTCCAATTGACTTTCTGTTGAATAACTTTCGCCCCTCTCTCCGTAACTGTTGCTGACTTAAAATGTTTGCATTAACGTTTGTATTAATTATTGTGTCCATAAATCAAGATATGAGCATGTATTCATTAACTAACCAATGAGGCGGCTTCTTCTAGTGTTAGGTTTGATTGACTGTGTAGCTAAGCGCGCCCTCTGTTAAACCGGTGATGCATGCAGGAATGGGTCTTACCGTCAATAGCCTGGCTCCGGATAGGCTCTTTGGTTGCTATGATACTCATGGTCGGTATTTCAAATATGGAACTCGGCTCCAAATTCGCCCCTATAACTGCTAGCCTCGATGAGCTTCATTTGACTGGAGCCGAACACTTAGTCCATTTCTTTATACAGTCTATGGTTTGGACGTTTACACGCACATTTTAGATCAGCAGTGTTGACAAGCTACAGCCTCTGCACCGACCACCCACTGAGCACATGCTGCTTTGTTTTGGTCTACTACGTGTCAGTAAAATTTAAACTTACCAGAGCTTCAAAGTATAGCTCTAGGTTTATGTAGGGGAGAGCAAATAACATTTCCTGTGCATGCGTGAAAATCAAATGCTCAATGTAAATAAGATGATGGTCAGGTATTTCTGCCAAAAGCCTGATTATATATATGATAATTATTTTTATTAGTAATTATAGCTGCTAACTTACTACAAGCACCTGAATACCTTGTAGTCCCTGTTCTGTCCTATTGGATTCTTTGACCTTCATGTAGACTGGGACAAGAGTCGTCTGACAGGTTTGGGGGCAAAGACGATTTGAATTCAGTTGATTAGTGCACTTGGATCTCTCTGTGCATGTAAACGTTGTGAGTATAAGACGAATCAGATCAGATACCAGTTTCAAACAAACAAACATTTGCATTGAGTGTCTGTGTAATCCCTCAGTGGTCCAGGTATGATTTATAGCAAATGAAAAAAGATATTTGAATTCATTATTGCACTCACTAAATCACTAAAAACAACAAGCAGAACATCGCATGCATTCATATTTTTTTATCAGTCCAAAAATCCTTAAGTTCGAGAACAAACAAACCGTCCTCTTGCCCTTTATATTTCACTCACTGCTTTGAACGGCCTAGATATATCTTCACCACCCCCACCGCCACACAATAGCCATATGTGATCTGTCAATCAAACCCTGTACACCAGAGGACCTTGAGTATTTGCACCTTAAGTGGTCTCACAATGTATTTCTATAGCTTTCATTATAGTGGCTGAAAACCCCTCCAGTTCACCCTGATATTAGTGTGGCTCTTATATGCGCTCTTACCCAAGCCTTACTAGTCCAACATTTACAAAGAAAAAAATTGCGAGATTGTAATAATTATCACATACGTAAATTCTGTGTTTTTGCCTTTAAAAGCTTTCTAATTGTTGTGTTTGAAGTTTCCAATGGTCACCTGCCAAACCAAATGAGTGCTTGTACCAGCTTGACAGGGCTGTGTGTTTAGGCTGTGAAATGGTTTTAGTATATGGTTCAAATAAAGCACCAATTTAAGCCGTCAGAGTCTTTAAAATGCATAAATCATCTGTTACTTCTAGATTAATATTATCTTGACCTATTACTTGAAGGGCCCATATTACTCTATTTTCTGAATGCAATTTTGTTTCCTAATCACAAACATAGCCAGAGTTGTGTCTAACCTTGTGATTCATATAGTAATACAGGAAGTGCTCCACTGTGGGCTTTTGGATGATTTCAGCCCTGGAATTGTCCATGTCTACTGAACAAAAGGTGAAAGGCTGTTAATTTGAAAACTACTGGTTCACAGAGTGCATCACAGAGTGCATCACAGAGTGCATCACAGAGTGAAACGGAGCATTTTAAGCTTTGGAGATGTAGACAGATTAACAATAAAGGATTACTTATGTGTGAATGAAACAAAACACAACTCCAGGTATGTTTTTGAGGAGGTAACAGCATTATAACATTGCTTAAAGCTCACAAGATTCAGTGATACATAAAGTAGGGCTTTTAAATACTGTGACAATTGATTGAGTGGAAAGTGTGTGTTAAGTAATTTGTGTTTTTTGTTGGTTACAAAACTAATCAAAGACAAAGGATCAAATTGCTAAACAGCCTCATTTCAACTAGCCATTATATGTCTTGCTCCACAACATAATGACATATTCTTTCAGACAAAATGTCAACAGGCAGGAAATAGCAATAATCTTCTAAAGTTTCTAATGGTGACTTAATGTGAACTGTATGTGTTTTATGCCCAGCAATAATACCAACATTAGACTGGTCAGTTCATTAGACTAGAGGTAGCAACATTGTTATAATAATGCAATAGTCTTAGATCCTATATTACACAAAATGGATTCTTGTGAGCTTTAAGCCATGTTATAATATTATTACCTCTTCAAAAACATTCCTGGTGTTGCATTTTATTATTGGTCTGTCTACATCTCCAAAGCTCAAAATGCTCTATTCCACCTTGTGATGTCATGAAGTGGTAGTTTTCAGATTGAGAGCTACCTTTTACTTTTTGTTTAATAGAGATAGGTAATTCCAGGGCTGAAATGATTCAAATGCTTCTAGTGAAGGCGTACGGAGTTTAAAAACACATTGGAGAACTTCCTGTATTACCACATGACATCACAAGATGGAACAGAGTGTTTTCTGTTTGAGAGAAGAACTGAACCTAAATATGCAGGATTTATGTGTTAAACATGTGTGAATGAAACAAAACACAACTCCAGGTATGTTTTTGATAAGAAAACAACATTATAACAGATAAGAGAACAGCCTAATGTGGGTCCTTTAATAAAATGCACACACATTCATACTAAGCGACGTGGATGCCATGTCTTGCCTAAGGATGCAACAAACTTGCACTAGACCAGCAGCTGAACCACTGGCTCTTGGTATTCCCAGCAGTCTCCTATCCAAGCACTAACCAGGCCCAACCCTGATTAACATCTGAGATAGCAACTTTTCATATGTTGTGTTCTATTCTCTGGCCTAAGCTTGGTCCATGTTCTCTATTTTGTTCTATTTAGTCTCTCCATCTGAGCCACCCCTTTGAAGAGGCTGCCGTCGTGTTGTGCTTTAGTAAGTGCTTGTTGTTTCAGTCTGGGAGCGCTTGCATTATCGAGCCTATTTGAAAGCTGTTTACCCTCCGGCGCACTGAATTTCCCAGCTGATCGTGGTCATCAGGGCCCAGACAGTGACATGGTGCTTATGTACATGTGTCAATATAGCTGTGTATCTGCGCCATTCCCAGGAATAGAGAAAGGGAGAAGCATGTACTGAAGTTGGTCTGAATCTGAAGTGTCCAGTTTTCCCGCCCAAATAACATGCATATGGTCTAAGTTGGGTCACTAGGTCTGGACTAATACTTAACTATTTTAACTGTCTTAATGTGTTGCGTTGATGTATGTCCTTGCTGTGAGGCGACCTTGAGTGCCCAGAAAGGCGCCTTATGAATAAAATGTATTATTATTATTATAGAGATAATGATTAATTTTTATTGCTTCTGTCCCAAATCAGGGGATATCAAGAGCCCAAGGAGACTCACTAGTGTCTCCCAGGACATCCAGGACCCCCCTCTACAAGGACGACCAGGTACTAACACCCCTGGAGGCTCTGCTCACTCCAAATCCGGGAAGAGTTGGAGAACGAGGGCAAGAGCCCACCGATCAGGTCCAAATAGTGTCTCCCAACACCATGAGCCTCAAACCCAGGAGAATTAATCAAGAGAAAGACTTGGAGATCCAGGTACCTCACTGATGCCCTCCAAAAGATGGAGAAGGTGTTGGGTGCCCCACATCAGGCACAAGACAGATCAGAGACCTGAACATCAGCACAGCTCAGGAGAAGGTGCAGCTGAACAGGAACTTCACAATGCCAAAGAGCTCAACACTCATGAGAATGAACCAAGAGACAGACTGGGAGTTGCACAAAACCTCAGGATGCCTTCCAAAAGACGAAGAAGGAGATGGGTGCCCACATCAGTGCACATAAACAGATCAGAAAAAGATGGATACTTCACCATAGGTACATAATGATGCAGCTAAAACATTTCTTCAGCACTGAGCGACAACAAAATGCTTGAACAGAACTGGCCATCGCCAAAAGGGACATGGAAATGATGACACACTTATAAAGTAGGACACTATAATTGCTGAACTGAAACACAAACACCAAGACTAGACCGATCCAGAGGCTTGCAGCCGTAAAGGGACAGTCCAGTGCACGAGCGGCAAAACCAGGGCCACTGAGCAGAGGTGGGACAACAAAACACCACCAATGATGGAAATAAAACAAACATTAAAGAGGAGATGTCCAGAAAGGTGAACGAGCTATTTTCAAGCTGCAGTCATCTGAGAAAGAGGTGTGCTTCCTAAAAACAGAGAAGAATCTGGAGTCTGCTCTTAAGAAAAGTGAGGAGCAAAGGGCATAGCAATCCGCTCAACTGAAAAGACGAGTGGAGGAGCAGAGGATGGAGCCCAGGTGTTACCAGCACTAAGGCAGCTCCAAACATGAACCTTTACCCTTATATTAATACAAAATAAAACTAACATAATTTTAAATATCTGTTATATGTGTTTTATTGTTTTACAAGTAAAAATCTGATTTACATGCCAGCCACAGGTCCCTGTTATGCAGGATATTGGTGAAATCAATCAGGTTTCTTAGTAGTAGTAACAGTAGTAGAAGTGGGAGTACTGGCAAAGTAGTCAAACATTTACCGTGGAGAAAAACAAACCATGTTATACTTCCTGAGGCCTGGTATTAGAATGCTCCCCAGGATAGAAGATAAGTGCTTTATTTAAACCAGTTCGGTCATTTTAGACTTTTTTTGTTTGCCATATCCAGCTGTTAAAAAGGACGGACACAAAAGCCAAAACCTTATAAAAGCCACAAGACTTTTAAATGGATCATCAATTCAACAATGGCATTTTGTCCCAGTGGTGGAAGAAGTACTCAGTTTTGTTACTTAAGTAAAAGTACAGATACCAGAGCAAAAAATACTCACATAAAAGTATCACATGGAAAATTCTAAGTAAAAGTATTAAAGTACCTGTATAAGTGTACTTAAAGAGTGCAGAGACTGGCATAAATCTGTAAACATTTGTCCTTTTAAACCTGAAAGGGTTATCAAAATTGCAGCAAATTGTTACTCATCACAAGAATTCAAGAAAAAGTAAACTGTGAGAAAACCAGGCTGTTTACAATTAGTTTCATGAAGTCAGTTTCGTCTGCTCATTCCTGCTACTTTCCAGCTCAGATCGCTTAACGCCTATAATGTATTTCACCTCATGTCTTAATTTGAAGTAATCATCCTAGTACATGCACTGCCAGTCACATGTCGCCAACTTTGGGTCGCATATAGAGTACGCAATTAAACCCGGAACATTCATAGGGTTAAACCTGCTTCTCTGCTGTCGGCCCTAATTGTAGAAAGAGTTAACTGTGGTAATAATAGAATGTGGTGGACATTTTGATTGATGCTGGTGTTGTTGATGGACGTGGTAGAATGGTAAGTGTCCAGGCTGGTCTGAAGAGCGGAGGAGGGAGTCTGGCACTGACGGTGGATAGCATGCTGGGAGCTGTCAGTCACACGGCTCATGTGATCGGTGTGTTCATAGAAAAACGTTACATTAGAGGAGATTAGAGGAGGGGTAACTTACGGTAACATGCACAGTACAGCTGGTTGAATAGAAAATTGTAGCGTGACTATTATCAACAGAACTCTCAGCTATACATTGCAGTGAAGGAAATATAAGCAATAGAATGATCAGGATCAGTTAAATCCTTTGAAAATCCTTAAAACTGCCAAAATACAATACATTTTTCAGTATGGACTTTAAAAAACAATATATATTTTTTTAAACAGTTTACGGAGGTCCAAAAGTTCCAAAGTTATTCCTTACTTACCTTATGCATTTGGAGCATCTTAATTACACATCACAATAAGTATATAAGCGCTTTTTGCAACTCTTAGAGACCAGTGTGTAGCAAGCTAGCAAGCTAATGTGTCCTTCCTGATTTTGGGACTATAAAATACTTTCTAATTAGATGCAGCCAGCACACAGTGGACTTATTTGGACCTCAAGAACTGCCTATACAATATATATGTACTGGGGTAAAAGAAATTTTACTCCAACACATGGGAAAAATCAGGTATAGGCTTTTTAATACATGATCAAATTTGCACAAATGCATAGTTAAAAACATGATTTAGCATAAAAATGTAAATATTCTAGTTGTGAGTACAATGTGGGAATGTTGTCATATACTTAGAAGTATAGAATTGATTGTCACAATACTAAAAATGTGATCTTATATAACTCTGATAAAGATGAAGTACTTATTTTAATAAATTGTTTTTTCAGACCAAAGTTTTGTTTGATTCCATACCTCACTGGCGCTCTTCCACAGAGTGTTCATGTGATGTTGCTGTGACGTGTTCAGTTGATTTAAACACGTTTTTTCTGCAGTCCGACTTCTTCAGGACAGTGTCTCAGGTGTGTGAGCGCAAAAAGGCCCCCCTTGTCCCGGTACCTTGTGGGTACGTCACAGCCACATCACATGACCACTCTGATGAAGAGCACTAGCGAGCAGTTGGGTATGAAAACAAACTAAAGCTTGGTCTGAAACAAGAATGTATTAAAAAGAATTAACAGAAAACCAGATGAACCTCATTGGACTAAAGATTAAGTAGGCGAGGCAAGGCAAGTTTATTTGTATAGCACAATTTGTACACAATGTAATTCAAAGTGCTTTAAAGAATAGGAAAGACATTAAAATCAAGCAAATCAAAAAATAAATAATCACAAATAATCATCATAAATTACCATTAAAACAGAAGAGTGCAGCAAGAGAGACTGGAGGTGACTGCTGACACGTTCTCTATGTTTTTGTGGGCCAAAGACTATGACTTCGGTCTTGAGTTTAGCTGAAAAGTTGCTGTGCATCCACACACTGATCTGTTGAATGCAGTGGCAGAGTGAATCCAATGGTCCATATTCATCTGCTGCCAGTGAGACATAGATCTGAGAGTCATCTGCATAGTTGTGGTACACATTATTGCTGTGTATTAACTGGCCTAATGGCAGCATGTAGAGACTGAACAACAGGGGTCCCAGGATTGACCCCTGGGGTACCCCACAGGTCAGGGATATTTATCTGAGACACATTTTCCGATTTCAACAAAGAACTCCCTGTTTTCTAGATAGGACTTGAACCAGTTTAGTACTGAACCAGAGATGTCCACCTAGTTGTCTAGTCTCTGTAAGAGGATCCCATGATCGACAGTGTCAAAAGCAGCACTCAGATCTAACAGGATCAAGACTGAAACTTTGCCTGCATCAGTGTTCAAGCAGATGTCATTTGTCAGTACATTTTGTCAGTACATTTTATAACTATTCAGGAAACGTCCAACTTTGACCAATTTATGTGATTACTTTTCTTATTCAGTTAGTATTTAGTTCCAGTGTATGACCCTAAAAAAACACACAAAAATCTAATCAGTGAAATATTCTTCGATTTAAACACAATTACCACCAAACAAAAGACATAAAGTTTGAATCAAGAAACATATTGCACTGTTTAACAGCCTACTACACTGCTACGGATTTTGCTAAAAAACTGTATTCCCTTACCATACATATTAAAACAGTCAAAATACAATACATTTTTCAAACCTTAACATACCTCTCTTAAATAGTGTTATTCATAACATCTGCTGTGTCCAATGATTTTTTTCTTTAAGGTTAGGCTGGTGTAACAATGTGGGAGTGATTGCAGCATCTGGTGTTTTTTGTGCAGTGTAAAGTGCATTTGAAAGGTTAAATCTACCCAAAATGAGAGCAAGAGTCTAGTACTTTTAGAGAGATTTACAATATCTTTCTCCAGTGCTCACCCAAAAGCCATTCTCAACTGGGGCCGCGATGTGTAACCCAGAGCATACTGCTGTTAGAATCTCATCTCACTTTGAATAGCGTAGTGCAGAAAGGAGGTGAATATTTTCTAAACGACTCTCTTGGTTGCTTGATTTTTTTTTTTTTTTCTTTATTAAAAATGCCCGTTGAACATTTTAAAAACTAAAAAAAAAAGTCACAATTCACATAATTCACTTTTTTATTTTTAAATAAAATTCAAATTGCACTTTAGATTCAGTTGTAGTTAATGCTGTGTTCATTTGCCCCCCCCACCCCCGAGTTAAAAAATACACACGCTCTCACAAGTCGGAAAAACAACTCGGCAACTTGGGCCAAAATCTTCTGCCCGACTTCCACGGCTGATGTTTCTTGCTCTGTGCAGGTGAAACAAAACCAGCTGATTTGTCAGTTTATCTAACACATTTGAGCTCTTTGACTGTTTTACATTTAGGGGTTAACTGTCAGTTATCCATGTTATCCATATCATGAGAGCAACAGAGCAGCGGGGGACCACCTTTGCACTCACATGACTCTTCCGTGTACATTTTATAGATAAACTCTTTTATAATTACGTAAAGGCAACGTTTACAAAGTTTTGCTTTTACAATACACTTTCCAGGGGGAAAAACATAATATGTAATTTATATTAAAAAAAACAACGTTTGGTACTGCTGCTCAAATGTTTACTGTAGTAATGCTAATGTGGCGAGATGAGAGATGCTTTATTTGTTCTACAGTAGGAATAATTACAGCATTGCAACAGAAAAGTAGCTGTAAAATAACTAAAAGTATCCAAAATTACAGCAGCGGTAACATAACTAAAAGTATCCAAAATATTAGATCAGAAAGACAGATAGTTGAATCTAATCCAGGAGAACTTGTTAACCACTCTGCTAATAAGTTTTTCCCCATTCTTGTGTGTAAAAAATGTAAGTGGTAAGAAGATAAGTAAGACGATCGAATAAAGTTGTACTAAACATTTTGTTCCTTCTTCCTAATACATCCTGTGTCTCTATGACCTCTAGCTTAGCCGCGGAGATGATGCTAACCTTGGCAGTGTGCGTTGCCGGATGATTCCCTCAGTACAGATCTTTAGTAGCCTGGAGACCTGCTAACACGTTTGATTTGAAATGACAGTAAACTTAAACAACCACATACCGATGTCTGCACTGATCCACACCTGTTTGTCTGCTCTGTTGGGATTTATAAAGCATGTTTGGTGACGTTCAATGTTTTCGCTTGTAAAAGAATATCAGAATTTTTTTTTTGATTGCTAATGTCCAGATGTTAATTTTATCAAACCCTTGTTCGATATTTATTCTTTTTTTCTTCACAGCTTCATTCAGTTGATTATGTTCACGTAGCTGACATTTTCTTTATTTATTGATCAACAATGATAAACAAACTTGCATTATAAATACATGCACATACAACATATAAACAAATGCCGCAAATTTGAACCTTACAGTGGAAGTATGTCAAGAAGGATTCTTGTAATCTTGTGACCTCACAAATATCGCAAGAATCCATCTTGATCCATGTGCAAGGTTAGATATCCTGTATTTGAAAGAAAAACATTTAATTATATCATCCACTACTGACCACTTTTCTTGCTCTAACTGTCCAAGTACAAGTAGAGATAGACTGTTGATGGCCGACTGCAGCAGAGCTGAAATGTGCATGCTCTGAAGACGCCAGTGACCGTGGAATCGATGTCACTGCCAGTCCAAAACACGCTGTGACTAAATGAATACTTCATGGTCCATTTAGCAGTGGGACATCCCACGACTGGATCAGGTGTAGTCATTTAGCAGTATTCAAAGATTATTATGTCAAATGAAAAAAGAAACAAATCTGATAGATATGAAAGTTGACTTAGATTAGAGAAATATTTGCTGTGTATTACTATTTGAATAATTGGACGTCATTAGTTTGTTCTATAAGAAATGCCAAATTGAGTGAGTTGGAATCAGACACAGAATTATGCACCAGTTTAAAAAAAAAAAAAGTGTGAAGTGTTACTACCTTGTATTTGGTCTTGTTGATTATGTTTTCAGCATTCATCATCATCACCACATACTACAAGAACTTGAACCGATTATTTCAATCCTCAAATATAGTGTCGAATGAAGCCTGCATTATCCTTCATGTGTTACCACGGATGCACTAGTGATGAGACATTCGGCTCCTTTGTGGGATCTGAATCTTTTGGATCTGTTCATTTCTAAAGAGCTGTTCAAAACACTGGCTCTTTAACTATTTCTTTATATGACAGAAGCCAATGTGAAAACTCATTTTATCTACAAAATGACCAAAGCTCAAAAATGATTCAAACTGAGAGTGGGAGTGTGTTATCCTTTGAAATGACGCATAATCTAAATAAAAACTACTTGCACTACAATAATAATCAAATGTTATTATGATGCCAAACATGTTTTTTGTTCCCACTCGTGTTGCCTGCTCTGCTTCTCTGCTGATCCTTGTGTTCATTCAGCATTAATCAGTATAAAAATGCATACGAAGAAGAAACAAAAAGATTTGGTTCTTTTAAAAAAAACATCCAACAAACAACATCCAAAAACATAGCTTACTTTATGTAGACATCACTGTACACGCTATGGTATCTCCCACTGTCTAATACTTAACTGAAAACTAGCTCTTTGTTCAAAAATTGTCAAGTTTGGATTCGTCAAACTGAACTGCAGCACAACTGTGAGAATAATCAGAAGAATATTTTCAAAACCAAAATCTGGCTATTACAACTCGCGCTTGGGCTGATGAAACACAAACTCCTCGCGTTTCGCATCTTGCTACATGTCAGCTACACATATTTACCAGCTTTGTGCCTTCTCACTGTTCTATTGCATGGTTGTTTTTATGGCAAAGTTGCGTGGGGTAAAAACTAGCTTCTTCTCATCCTCCGCTGATCAAAACCTCCAATTTGACACATGCTCGCACGCACACACACACACGCATGCTCGCGCGCTTGGTTATTAGCCCTGCAGCGCTATGTTTAGCTGCTAGGAGCTGCCTGGCTGTCCCCTCTACCTGTCACAAGCTAGCTCCTCTCCCGCTCTCACATGCATAAGGGAGAATACAGCCAACAGTAAGGCTTTGTAAGGGCTTTGAATGACTGCTATAAGGTTACCCACACAACCATAGACACATTTCACTAGTTTTTTCCCCATCCCTATTCTAATTGGTGCAATGTGACACTAGCTTTTCGCGCAGAGTGAAAAGAGGTGGGCTGAGTGGGCAACCTTGAATGGGTGAGATTTGACCTACATTGATACACATGTTTTGGTTTTGACTGTTTGTGGAGCTGACAGCCTTCCATCAATGTAATGTAATAAATATGTATAAGGAAAGTGTCAGAGCAACATAAGAGCTGCATATTCAGATCAGAAAATTTGACAGTGAGGTATGATCATGGCAAAACTACTCATACAATGTTCAGTTTGATCATATTTCTACCATCATTTGAAACTGGCTACGGTATTTTATTTTGAGCTATTTCCACTGCAAAGATTTTGGATTGCAGCTGGTATTTTGCTGCATAACTTCTATTGCATTTGATACGCTCAAATACCAGGTGGATTGATACCAAATGTTGTTATAGATGAGACTGAGTTATTGATTTTCATGCAAAAAATATCCACTAAGATACAGTTTTAGTCTCTTTTAGAAATGTATGGCTTATATTTTAGGGGTAGGGTGGTGTAGAGGAGTTTCCATGAATTTGAAAAAAAAAACAAAAAACATGGACTATCGGATCAATACTGCGATACTTCCCATAGTAGGTAAGGCAAGTTTATTTGTATAGCACAATTCGTACACAGAGTAATTCAAAGTGTTATACAGAATAAGAAAGACATTAAAATCACACAAAACAAAACATAAATAATCACAAATAATCATCATAAAATTAACATTAAAACAGAAGAGTGCAGAATAAAACCCTTTTAGTCATATGCACAGCAAAACAAAACTGTTTTGAGCCTGGATTTAATTATTTTCAAAGTAGAGGCATGTCTCACATCTTCAGGAAGATTGTCCCAGGTTTTAGCTGCATAAAACTGAAATGCTGATTCTTCATGTTTAGTCCTGACTGGGCACCAGCAGGAAGCCAGTCCCTGAAGTCCTCAGAGTGTAAGATGGTTCATATGGCACTAACATGTCGGATATGTACTTTGGTGCTAGATCATGGAGAGACCTGTACACAAGCAGAGCTGCTTTAAAGTCTATTCTCTGAGGTCTGTGTAATCCCTCAGTCATCCAGATCTGATCCATAGCAAAAGATGCAGTTTAAATCTGTCAACTGGAATGGGGGCCTTAGACATCATCTATCCCCCATATTCTCTGAGCAACAGGAAGCCAGTGCAGTAATGCTTGATATTTGATCGAAATGAAAATCACTGGTGTCATCAGTCACTATTAAATACCCACATTATAACTGCCTTTACTTGTGTTGTAAATTGTTTCTATTATTTTTGCCCATGTAATGTGTGTTTATATTTCTAATGCTCATTCATTCTCTTCTTAGCAAATGATACCTCGTGATCATTGCGGCACTAGCTTACAGACTACTTTGCATAGCTTAACCTTTAGCACAGGCCAATTATTTCCCCCCAACAACACTTGTTAATATGTCTCAGTTTGCAGTAAATTGCTCTTACTTGGTCATGGCTGTTACATCTCTTGCTTTATAATTACTGAAGCTCCTGTAGAATATTTTTCTTTACCTTGACCTAACATTCTTTCTTTGGCTTTCGCAGGTTTTTCAGATTGCCTACATCATAGTAAAAGCTGCAAACTCCCCACGCCCAGGTAAGTCTATACTCTACTCTATACTAAATCTGAACTAAATTCTGCCATCTGAAGGAAAACGTTTTGTCATGCATTTTCATCTTGACCTAACATTGCTCTACATCGATTGTTGTCAACACATCACACATTTAAAAGCTGCTGATCATCACTTTATCCACACTCCATATTTGTGCATCCCTCAGGAAACTGGATCCTGGAGCGTTCGATAGATGGCGTGACCTTTGAACCCTGGCAGTACTATGCCATCACGGACACTGAGTGCCTGACACGCTTCAACATCACCCCCCGCACCGGCATCCCCTCCTACACCCGGGACGACGAAGTGATCTGCACCTCCTTTTACTCCAAGATCCACCCTCTGGAGAATGGAGAGGTAACATACAGTTGCTATATATTAATTATTATGTGCCATATTATCCAGAAAGGACATATTATGCTTCATTGAAATGCCTTTACAGTGGTATTTCATGACTTGGAACTTTCTTTTTGGAGCAGTTTCAGTTTCCTTCTCAACGTTTTGATTGGGTCCCTCTGCTGGAAATAGTGAGGACTGCCAAATTAGCAGAAAGGGTATTGTTGACATGATGCTAAAAATATATATATTTTACATGGAAAGCAATGTAAGCGCTGAAACAAGCGTTGAGTATAAATTCATTGGGACCATTTTCTGTTGGTGGCCGATACCTGCTTGTCTTCATTGCTTGCCTGGAATGTTCCACAGTATGGCATTAAATTTATGTACAATTACAGGTGATTTATTGTAAAAAAAAAAAAAAAAAAAAAAAAAGGAAAAATTCATTCTACACTTGCTCTCCACAGATTTGTAACTTGACCTGGGTGGCATCGCCCAGGTCAAGTCTCCATGGAGATAAGTTTAATGCCATACTGTTGAACATGCTAGTGAAAGCCAAGCAGGTGATGGACCCTCCAACTGAAAAGTTACATAATGCACCTTTAAACTGCATAGTTGCATTATTTTTGGTCAATGGTGAATGTGATCAAGGCAAAACTAATAACTGGTAGTCCATTCATTTGTTTTTGCCTAAACAAAACTCTGTATACTTATTGTGTTACATTGATGATGCACTGAAACTACTAGTTTACATAAGACACACGTTGGTATCCGGCTGTTTACTGTTATTCTTCTTTGATCAGTTGCGTACATGATTGCTCAGGCACCCGCTGGCTTTCTTAACTGACATTAATGAAGAGAAAAACAAACTGTCCATGCACCGGCGTATATAGTCTAATTATTGAAGCCTAAATGCGCGCACAGCAACCATGTTTTTGAGGAGAGGAGCGGTGGATGAGGGGGTGTGAGCTAGGGATGTCAAGAGCTGCCGCCTGACTTGTCTGCCTCTGTGGGTGTGGAGGAGGGTGGAGGGGGGGGGTGGAGGTACAGAGAGAGGAAGCCTGGGACAAGTTCATTAAATGTATCATGGTAGTGCATTGGTAGTGAGTATATACAGTAAATCTTTACCTGACCTACTACTACCACCAATCCAACAATATCTAAAAAATAATGTTAAAGATGGATATTTAAAGGGCCCATATTACACTATTTTCTGAACTATGTTTGAATGTTATTACCTAATCAAAAACATACCTGGAATTATGTTTTGTTTCATTCTCACATGTTTAACACATGAACCCTGGTTATTTAGGCTGAGTTTTTCACGTAAACAGAAAACACTCTGTGCCACCTTGTGATGTCATGTGGTAATACAGGAAGTGCTCCATTGTGCTTTTAAACTCCATACACCTTCACTACAATTTGGATTATTTCAGCCCTGGAACTGCCCATCTCTACTAAACAAAATGTAAAAAGAGCTGTTGTTAATGTGAAAATTACTGCGTCATGACATCACAAAGTGGAACAGAGCGTTTTTGAGCTTCGGAGATGTAGACAGACTAATAATCGAGTGTTACTTAAACAAGTGTGAGTGAAACAAAACATAACTCCAGCTGTGTTTTTGAGGAGGTAACAACATTATAACATGGTTTAAAGCCCATGAGAGTCAATTTTGCGTGATATAGGACCTTTAACAAGACAAATACAAAAGTCTGAAAGCACAGAGAAGAAAACATGTCAGTGTGGAGAAGTTTAATATCAGGAAGGGCATCTGAGTTAATAATATGTCATGTGTGATCCTGCAGGAATAGCTGTGTAAGTAAATAACAAATATTTAAGCCTATAATGCGTAACCCATGGATGAGGAACACTACTGCAAAACTCAAACTTTGCCAACAGTAAAAGTGATATTTTTGTTGTGAATTGAAAAAGTCTATATAGTTCTCCTCTTTTCATCCCCAGTACATCATCTTCTTGTATTTTTGCAGAAAGTATCCAGGCCCCTTGCTTTGTACTACGTGTATGCAGGGATTTATCACATTGTGGGAACTAACATTCATACGCACACTGACATCATGGGGACCTGCCTTGCTTATGGGGAAAAAAATAGGTCCATATGATGTAAATCCTTTATTATTACATCAACAACATGATTATGTAAGTAGCAACTAAGTTTAGAGTCTCCAAGAAATGAATGGAAGTGAATGTAATGTTCCCAAGAAGAATAGAAATGTGTGTGTGCGTTTGCGCGTGTGTGTGCGTGTGTGTGTATTTGTATGTGTGGTGTATGACAGCTCTGCAGCAGGCTCTGATCACAGTGAAACTCTAATGAATGGCTGGCAGTGTGTCACTAGCACTTTTCCTCCATCCGTTCCTCCTTCTCGCTCATCTCTAACTTCTTCTTTTTCTGTCCATCCTGCTCTCTTGTCATCTCTTCTACTCTTTCTCTCCTCTCCTTCTTCATCTCCCTTCTCTTTTCTCCAATCCTCTTCACTCATATAGACAGTTAGGCAGATTAGTGAGACACAGCCAGATGGACGAACATAGCTAAGTTTTTTTGCTTTTTATTGTTGCTAGTGGTTATGTATAGTGAATATGGCACATCATGAGATGAGGTACAGATAACGGAGCAAAAGTACTCAAGTAAAAGTAAAAATATCACATGAAAAAAAAAACGTAAGTAAAAGTATTAAAGTACCTATTTAAAAATGTACTTTAAGAGTAAAAATTACCAGTAACCAAGTACCAGAAGACTTAAAATATAGTACATTTCTATATTTTTGTTTCTCAGCCTTTTCTGCAGGTGTCAAACAATAAATACTTTTACATTTCAGTCCTGTTCAAAAATGTAGTGGAGTAGAAAGCAAAAGTAAAAAGTATCCACTTAAAAACTGGCTTAAGTAAAGTGCAGATACCTAAAATGTTTACTAAAGTACAGTACTTTTACTTTGTTACTTTGTTCCAACACTGGCATAGAGTACAAGTGCGCCAGGATAAGTTGATTCTGATAAAGCAACACGCAAGTCATAGCCTAAGCCAGAGTTTATCATGTTAGCAACCCAAAAAAATTGTCAATAGGCCTAATGCAAAACTATAGGCTACTCAATGTAAAACTGAGGGGCCAATCAAAGTAGGAATGTACATTGAGGATAAAGGATAACGGCATAATAATGTAAAGACTTATAGGTTATACACTAAGCAGTATTTCCATAAAAATAAACTTTGTAATGGAGCTTAGAAAACTTGCTCTTTATTGAAATAGGTCAATGTATTCCATCATCAGTGCAGTGGGAACAGGTGTGCCTGATTAGTGCTGTGGAGCAGCTCATTTCACCAGCTAAAGGAGGGGTGTGTGTTTTTTTATCATGTATTTTTTTTATGTAGTACGCAATGTTATTTTCCCACATATTAATTTAAGAAGTTGTATTAGAAATATAAAAAAAAATAATAATATTTGTCTTGTATGGATGGTTTGAGAAAGAAAAATGCTCTGTTCATATTTAAATGACTACACCCCTATGTACCAGAGAAGATGGTACAGTCCATATTGAGATGTTAAACTCTTTAAGTGCGTAATAATATTATTTATTAATTTGTTATAGAAAATGCTGTAACTTCTGATCTTTATAAAAGTTAGTAGTCGGCCTAAATATGTGCTTAGTGGACCTCGTTAATAACTAGGTCCACCCTGTACCTCTCCTGCCCATTGACCATGTGCAATAGTGCTCTTCTCTCTATAGAAGGCCAAAAGGGCCAAAAAACGATTTACTCACACGGTGGTATGTAAAAAAAAAACAAAAAAAAACAAAAACCTGCGGATTCAAAAACCTGCAAAACATTTCAAAAAAACCGCACTTTTATTGCTCAAAACATTAAAAAATAAAAAACCGCACTTTTATTGCTTTTCATCACAGTGCATCACAGTGGGATACTGTTTTAATAAAGAGATATAACAGCCTCATAATTTTGAAACCCATGTGTATATCTGTGATACTAGAGCATGTATCACAACTTTCTATGGTCACAACACAATGCAAACATGTCCCATGATTTCATTTCACTTTGACATTATATTTTCAGCAACAGTTGCTTATTGACAGAATGTGATATTTGGTCAATTAATAATTTAAAAGATAACATTAAAGTTTGATGCTTTTATTTGAGACTAAGAGGATGACCAAGACTTGAACCAGGCTCTAGAAAAGAATAATATTAAAAAGTCCTTATTCTCATCCACTTGACCATCTGAACATTGGAGGACATGAAATAAGATATATTTGTTAATCAACAGGGACACAGGAAATAAGGAAGGATATTGATTTTAAAAAATAAATAAATAATACACAGTTAAGTGAAAATGTTGACTACATTCTTTATTCTTATTAGTCTTTATTCTGATCGGTTATAATATAGATATAATAAGACCAAAAGTCTTGCATTTGACATGTCCTATGGGAAAAATGCTTTCTGGGCAGTAGGATATTTTTGCTGTAGTGACAGTGAGTGGCCACTAATCCAACTCGAGACAGCTCTAAGCTAGTAATACTCTGTCCAGTTATTTTAATAGATCCATGGATTTTATGCATAACTTGAAGCAATAAAACCATATTCATAAACTGCTCTGATAGCCTATTATTAAAGTGGTGAACTCCTTTGGAGTTTACATTTGTTTATATTACCACTCACAACTCGAGTTGTCAAAAGTATTGAAAATCAGATGCTCATCGATACTAAAACAAGTATCAAAACTAGATACTCATTTGAGTAGGTATTGATACTGAGAAAAGTCATATTCACAGGACAGAAATGAACCTTTCCTGGATGACTTTAGTATAATCTGTATCAGAACAAGACACACAGACTATTATACATCCATGGACCTCTATGGAACCTACCTGGACGACTGAGGTATTACACAGATATAAGACCACATGGGAATATAAAAAAGTACTATGATTTAATGAAAAATCACATTCTGTTGTCTAAATACAGTGTTTTTAATTAGCATCATGGTATCGGAATCACTGTTGAGTATCGAGTCTGTTCTTTAGTATTGAAATCGAGTGTGACAACACTACTCACTAATGCATTGTTTGTATTATTGGCGGCCATTAATAGAGTCTGTTGTAAAGTTTATTAATGATGAAGATACAATTTGTCGCTGTAAAATTAAATAAGCATTAGGTGGTTTCTGTAGTGAACCCTATAGTGAATTAGTAGTTTTTCTGTTCATTGATCTACTTTTCTTTTGTTTGTCTTGTATAGATTTCCCCACCCACTTTGACACTCCTGGGGGACTCTAATGGCACCTCTGGTGTTTGTTGTGGCACCCGGTCTTGCAGTGACCCCGCTCTCTGTCATTATTAATCTGCCTCTCTCGTATAGATCCACACTTCATTGATCAACGGGCGTCCCAGCGCTGATGACCCCTCCCCCACCCTGCTGAACTTCACCTCGGCACGCTACATCCGCCTGGTGTTCCAGCGAATCCGGACCCTCAACGCTGACCTCATGACCCTGACCCTACGCGACCCCAAAGAGATCGATCCCATTGTGACGAGAAGGGTGAGACAAAACACTTCTTTCACACCTGACAGACAGGCTGCAGCTTCTCAAATACCTGTCCCTGTTTTCAACCAAATACATGGAATCACATTTAATTTGTCTGTTTAGGGATGTAATTATGTCCAATTTTCATGGTACTTACAATGTCATATTTTTTAAATATATATATATATATATATATATATATATATATACATATATATACATACATACATACATACATACATACATATTCAATATTTCAGTAAAATGTATATGTTAATAAGTAGATATTTTGACTGATATTTTGTTTTGGCTGACCTTCTGCCTAAGGAATATGCATACAACTTTATTTGAACACTTCAGTGCTAAAGATAACTGCACAAAACATGACTACTTAGCTCTTTTATAATTTGCCCCCCCCATGTAGGCCAAAACATACCTGTTTCTCTGGATTCTAAGCATCGTTTCTGCATTGGCATGAAAAAACCCATTACTCTGTAGTTGCGTTTCTCCATACAAGTTTCTCCAAAACTTACATACTGTTCAAAAGTGATTAGAAATTAATTTGAAAGAGTTAAACGAAACACAGTTGAGTTAGTTTGACCATAGTACAAGATGTTCATACACTGACTGTATGAATTAACAGTGTAATCTCAATGGAAGTATTTGGGGTATTCACGAACAAGCTTCTGAACACTTCCCATAACAGAAAACGGTGTTAGAGCCCAAGTCAGCGACTCGACCTCCTGATTTGGTTTAGTTACAGGAAGGGTAATTTTTCTCATAAGCTTTGACATTTTGATTAGATTTCTGTTTTAATAAAAGAATTCTAGAGGGAGGGACATTTTGCAGCCCTACAGTCTACAAAATCTACAAAAAGTTTATAGAACCGTGTTAAATTCCTTAACTTTTTATTTTTGTGAAAAACTAAACATTGAGAAAATCTACCAAAATGTCACTAAAATAGGGCTACAATGATTAAGTGACTAATCGTGACCAGTCGACTATAAAGCAAAATCTCTATGTAATTCTGTGTAACCAATCGTCCAGGTATAATTCATAGTAAAAGAAGAAAAGCAAGGTTTGGGAGGGCCTTTATCACTGCTTGCAGTTTTAATTTAAGTTTGTCATTTTCCTTGGACACATAAAGCAAGCTTCAGGAGCAGTTTCCCAACAGACAAACCAGATGAATTCAGTGTTTATATAAATGATTACAGTACCTGACACCATTTTTCAGGCCAACGTTTCAGCACAGAAATACACTGAATAGGCCTAATTTTGTTTTTGACATAAAAAGGGGCAATTATGTTCTCTTAAAATTACATATTTATTTTTGTGTGTGCCAAATTATATTTTAACACATACAGTACAAAGCACTGAAAAAATAAAATAAAATAAAAATCACAATACAAACATAAATAATCATCGTAAAATTAAGTGCGAGATATTTCACAAGGCACTAACATGTCCAAGATGTACTTTTATTTAACATTCATTTAATCAGGTAAACATTTGAAAACCAACTTTCTTTTGCAACGGTTATGTTCAACACTACATGGACATTATGTAAGGAAGCTGTTATCTATGTTGTTCAGTGGTAACTGCGTTTTTTTATTCAGTCACACAATACTCTTGCCTCAGCAAATTTTGTAAGATTTGATTCTTTCTTTAGTGGCTCTTTCTAGGTTTTATATATATATATATATATATATATATATATATATATATATATATATATATATATATATATATATATATATATATATATATATATATATATATATATATATATATATATATATATATATATATATATATATATATATATATATATATGATTTCTATATTTGTTAACTTTCTAGCATAAACAAAAGCCTCAACATAACAAACCAGTGCTGACAAAACCACACCCTTACTTCCCCTTTGTGTTCTGTCTGTTTCAGTATTACTACTCTATCAAGGACATCTCAGTGGGAGGCATGTGCATCTGCTACGGCCACGCCAAAGCCTGCCCGCTCAACATGGAAACAAGGTACCCGACTCAACCACCATTTTTCTCCCTCTCCAGCCCACTGTAGCAGTAATGTAGCTCTCCCCCTATACTGAGAGCAAAGACTGGCCCCAGGCAAGAGCTTTTTATCCACCTCGCCTGGTATCAGACACGGAGGTGTGTGTGCATATACCAGGGACACAGGTGACACCGAGAAGCACTGTCTCAAATGTCACTTCAAACAGAGGGGCGTTTGATTCGAGACACCTGATCTCCCCCGTCGCTACCTGGGCATTCACACACTCAAAGGAGAGAGAGAAAGAGAGCTAGAGGAGGGAGAGAGGGAGAGTTTTGTGTCCTTTACATGTCCCCGGGCTGAAGTGCCAAGGCTACCTCAGACCTGACACCCGGGTCTGGTCCCTGGGTGATGATGTCACAGACGATAAGAGGTGCCGCTGGAGGTGTGTGAACAGAATAGTCATACTTTTTGAATGCACCTGTAGTCAAAGGAGCTACTAGCAAAAGTTCAGTATGACGGTCGTCTTAAAAAATCTAAATAGGTTAAGTGTGATGGCCCATTTCAGTCTCTAATTTTGAAAGTAAAAATGCGTTAAAGGTAGGGGTAGGACAAGAATTCATGTAACAAGATCTTGCCAGATAAAATTGCACATAAGGAAAAGAATCTTGACAAAATGTAGTTCCACTAGGGGGATTTTTAATGTTTTTCTTTTGGATAGTCCTTTGAGATGCATTATCTCTTCCCTTGAATAAGAGATGGCTAAAAGCAGTGCTAAAATTACATAACTAATACATCAAAAATTGTGAGGCTAAAGTTGTGAACTGAACTGCACAGTTTTTACTCAGTGTTCAGTCCTATCCCCAGTTAAAAGTCATATTTACAACATATAGCATATATATATATGTATATATATATATATATCTATATATATATATATATATATATATATATATATATATATATATATATATATATATATATATATATATATATATATATATATATATATATATATATATATACACATACATACATATATGCATACATACATACATACATACATACATACATACATACATATATATATATATATACACACACACACACACACACACACACACACACACACATTGATTTTGCATTGTAAGAAACAGTAAAACAATATGAATATTTGTTTCACTAAGTTCACTTTGCATTGCACTTATTAAAGTGCAATGCAAAGACATTGTTTAACACACATTTAAAACTCCCACATATCTTTATACTTCTTAAATGAAACATGGGCCATACACACAACCACTTTCCTTACACCTCCTTGATATTTAAGGCGTTTTACTGCCTACATATCATATATCCCAGCAGACTTTGAGCTCCTTTCACTTTTCACAGCTTTGTACATGCGCGCATTTTAGTCCGGGCATGGTTTCAGACAGCAGAGAAGGTGGGGACCTGCGGGATGATTTGTTGATGATCTCCTCCTCTGTGTTTGTTATGGTGCAGGCTCAGCACAAAGGCAGCCTGGAGCCACGGCGGTAGAGATAAAAGCCCCAACTCCCTCTCACTATCTCACTCCTCTCTCTGTAGATACAAGCTTGGCTCTAGCTCGCCCATTGTGCTCCGTTGGCAAGCCCCTCCACCGTCAAACCATCAAGCAATTTACACAAAGTCTTAATTGAATCACTGAACTACAGTTGGCGAATTTCCAGCTACATTCGGCGTTTAGTTTTTGAATTTATTTGGCTCCTGGGGGAAAAGTAGTGAACCCATTTGCTACTGGCCGACGATGTGAAGCGAGTTCTTTCATTACACTTGGCAGCATGTGAATACAGCCTCTGCGTGATAGATTTTCAATAGGTCATACATATTGGCCATTACCTGTTTGTAGCAATCCATTTTCACTTTGATAAGAATGTGCTGATACGGCATACACTATTAGTACAGGCTTTTGTTTGCATCACAAAATTTTATGATAATGTACATTAAAATGCTCCTGTGAATTAACAAGGGAGAGACAGAGTGTGCCACTTTTTCATCAGTGGCAAAATGTATGTTTAAATCCAGGAATAATTTGGTGATTGGTAATTCAAAATTAACAGCAAAAATTATGAGACTTGAAGTGCACAGTGGCAGGGTGGTTATCAATTATATTTCTCAATCTCAACTAGGAGGATGTTATTGAAAATTGTTAGCTGATACAGCTAGTAGCTAGTAGAGTCAAAACTTACCCCATGGGTATTCTTTCAGGTAGTCAGTGTAGCCCTATGTTTCCTCATTGACTATTCAAAAATGTGCGATATTTTTATGATATATTTTCCTTTCTTTTTTCCTCATAAGCAGCCATATTTGTTTTGACACGAACAGACCATGCATGTCCCTGATTGGCTAATCCACCTGTCATCCACACCCCAGACTCACATCTTCGTTAAGTTTTGAAGACGGTGTGTATCTGGACACTGGGGCAGCTTAAGAATAGAATATAATGATACAATGTTAAAACAAGTAATTTCAAGCAAGTATTGCCAAGGTACGGGAATAATCAGAAATCAGGAAATCAGAAAAGAAATTAGGCTCAACAAGGATTATAATGTTTTACTTCAAAATGCAGACTGTGTTCAATGTCGGAAAATTCGGCACGAATTCACAATATATAATTTCTAATCATTATTATTATTATTATTATTATTATTATTATTATTATTATTGTGACTGTTTGCAGAAGTTCAGCTGTGAGTGTCAGCACAACACTTGTGGGGAGAGCTGTGACCGGTGCTGCCCTGGATACAACCAGCAACCCTGGATGGCTGGAACCTACATCACCCGCCATGTCTGTGAAAGTAAGTTTATAGACCTTAACAGAATGTTCGAGTTTCAACATTTGTGGATTTATTTTTCTTTTTTCATTATTTGTATTGAACTTGGAAGCTAAGCAGGGTTGGGCCTGGTTAGTACTTAGATGGGGGACCGCTGGGAACACCAGGTACTACAGTGGTGGGGCAGTGGCTATTCCATACTGTTGTTGTGTCCTTAGGCAAGATACTTCACCCACCTTGTTTGTAGTATGCGTTGTGGACAGTGAGAGATTATTGGTGATCGGAAGGGCTGATGATTCAGATTGGCAGCCTTACTTCCACCAGGCTACATCACAACAGCTGTGGCTACCATAGTAATTTACCACCACCCAGTATGTAATAACTGAATAATGCATGAAAATGTAAGGCAACTTTGAGGGTCTAGAATAGTGCTATATAAGACTAATGCATTATTTATTTTTTTTGTATTATTAACCGCACTACTCTTCTCATTTGAAAATGTCACATGATTGTATCCTAGAAGAAATACATCACCAAACATGGTAATACATCAATTTGTCTATTCTACTTGATTGCGATAGAGGTCGGCGAGTAGAATGGCCTTGGGTGCTACAGGGGGCTCCACATTTACGCGTTCCTCATCACAGCCCCATGAGCCTATGATAAAGCACTTTATGGATCCTTGAGCGTCGCCCCGTACATCCATTAACCTCCAGCGCTCAGTGAGGAGGTGAGAGGGCGCTTCACTGTCACCATAAAACGGAGGTTACAACATATAATCATCATTACACTTCCCCAACCGAGCTGCTAGTCACACAGCCTGATAACTGCTGCTGCCGCTGTCCTGTGATGGATGATGTGTTGTTTTAATACACAGCTATAAACATGCAGCAAATTCATACAAATGTGAACTGCTCAGAGGGAATCTAATGTACTGTCTATAGTTCAACAATCAGAGGCTTAAAGGTGCACTGTGCAGTTTTTTCTGGTGGAGTATACGTCACATCTCCATAGAGATGGTATTGTTTTGTCTAAAATGTTGCAAAGATAGACTGTAAAAAGAAGTGGACTAAAGGAGTGTGGCATCATCCATGACTTGTGGCTCCAGCCAAATGATGTTCATTGAGGCTAGAACTTATAGGAATGAATTTAGAGTCAGTAAATTCCATATTTAGAATTTTGATTGCGAGCAATAGCAAACCAAAAACCTAATCTGGAGTAACCTGTTGAAAGTAAAGCCTCTTCCCGTTGCTAAGCGCCCGTTCCTTGTTTAACCAGCGGTGCGGGTGCTTAACGCTGTCAATCAAACCTGTTAAAGTTCATATCTTGATTTACGGACACAAAAGCAAAATAAAAACACTAGGTTCATGTGGATAAATACGAACATTTTAAGACAAAAATGACGAACCTGGCAGCAGGAGTTACAGAGAAATAGAAAGTGAATTGGAGCCAGAGTCGATGCATCCAGAGTCAATGGAGCCAGAGGCGCCCCAATGCCTCACTTCCTGTTTGGAGTCCAGCAGCCAGCAGGTTAGCTATGTCCATTTGTATAGAGAGTATATAGTTACATAGTATGGTATTATTTGCATTTTTTTTCAATTTACAAGTGTTTTATTGCATTAAAAAATGCTTCAAAAATCACATTACTGTCAGCTGGATCACTTCAGCACAGATCTGACCTGTGTGTCACCTACATGTTGTCTCCAGCGGGATAGATATGTTGAACGCCATAGTGTAGAACATTCAAGGCAAAAGCACTAACATCTCTGTGGGAACAAGGGGAAGCCCCACCAGAAAAGTTACATAGTGCACCTTTATACTAACATACAAGTAGTTTTATTGAGCTTGGTAAAGCTAGAGTAATGGCATGCAACTAATACAACAAGATACAAGAGGGACGTTTATCTGAGGAAGTATAGGAACAAGGTTGGGAAAACAGACTCTCTGGATAAATGGTCACTTTTCAGCTATAATTACATCTGCTGTTAACCATTGTTGCTTTAAAGTCTAAAATGTTTGCATTGGTCTTGAGAAGAACCTTGAATAAAACGTTAAGTTGTGTTGTTTATGTACAAATAGGAAATAGCTCAAAGAGACACCCACATAGCTTGAATCCCTTTGACTGTTATTTGTAAAGACTTCATGCCTAGTTTTGAGGGTAAATAAGTGGATTAGAAACAGCAGTAAACACTATTTTTCAAACTCCTATCAAACGCACCACAGCTTGCTTTGTATTATGTATTTTATATTTGCAGAGTGTAACTGCCATGGCAAAGCAGAAGAGTGCTACTACAACCAGACTGTGGCCAACCTGTTCCAGAGCCTGGATACGCACGGAGAGTACAGAGGGGGCGGAGTCTGTGTGGGCTGCCGTGACAACACTGACGGCATCACACTGTCAGAGCTGTGTGCACGGATACTACCGACCACAGGAGGTATAACTGACTGATACAAGACTATGGTTTTAAGGTGTGTTCTCGCATATGTGGGGGGTACTCAACTTAAAGTACTCAAGAAAATGTTATTTGCGTAAAAGCACAAAAAATTGTTTCCAAACTTTGGTAAAAATAAAAAGAAAATGTCATTAGTTGATGGTGTCTTAGTTGACCAACTGTTTTTTTTGTGTGACTGGGCAGTTTAACTGCCTTTTCAGTCATGGACATGCAGTTCACTTATGGAGATGCAGTTCACTTCTTCTGCTTCTCTGATATAGTAGTTTTTGCACTAGATTCTTATCATTCTGAGAGCTTTTGCCAACGCCATGGCCCCTTTTAGTTAGTTTAATTGATCAATCCACAGGACATGTTTTTAGTCAACCGAGAATGTTTTTAGTCGACTAACAGCCCTAAAGAAGGAAGGTTAATGAAGTCAATACAAAACTTTTACACTGCTCTCCATATTTATATGAATATAATTAGGGCTAGTAGGGCAGTTTCAGTCACTGATCTTGATCTTCAGTTGATCGCTCAGTATTTTATGGTCAGTCAAGTTGATCTTTCAATGTTTTTAAGATCAGATCAAGCACAAATGCACCTTTTTTTCTTGACAAATTATTTTATTTGGGTATTTGGGTGCATTCATTTAATGTAATAATAAAAAACAAAACAAAACGGTAATTATTATTTTTGCACCCCAAACAGATTGGCCCGGAAGATGATGAACCCTGTATCCCCTGCTCCTGTAACCCAGAGGGCTCCCTCAGCCAGTGGTGTGTCCCAGACGTAACCCAGGCCACTACTGGTACATCTCTCCTATTTTCTCTTTTTAGGCTTATATTAGCGTCCCTTTGTTATACTTTTATCCACGTCGCTATTAAAAGTAACACAAGATGGACTATTTTTACAATTTTAGTGCTTATGTTGATATTTATACTATTCTTTGTAAAGCTATTTTCAAAACCGTAAGATCCTCTGTAAACCATGTGCTTTGGCTGGGATCCTGTTGTTTTAAAATCCTTGTGCTTTTGTTGTGTGATTGACAGGCAGGCCAGTGGGGTCATGTCGGTGTAAAGCAGGGTTTTGGGGTCTTCGCTGTGACAGGTGAGACCCATACACAGACACACAGTCACGCTGACAGGTGGCTCAACCTCTCAGCTGTTGTCTGCTCCAATTAGACTGAAGGTGCAACCAGGAAAGTTACCATTAAGATCTGCCACAATGTACACAGGAAGGAATAGGTAGAACACATGAGAATATGAATGTCACATATACTACAACAACAGGAATGGTTGTTATTATTTTTTATTATTAAAGGGCTCATATTTGAGTTATAATGTTGTTTACTCATCACACACATACTCAGGGTTGTGTTTTGTTTCATTCACACATGTTTAACACACAAATCCTGCATATTTAGGCTGAGTTCATCTCTCAAACAGAAAACACTCTGTTCCACCTTGTGATCTCATGTGGTAATACAGGAAGTGCTCCATTGTATTCTCTCATCATTTGGATACTTTCAGCCCTGGAAATGCCAGTCTCTACTCCACAAAAGGTAAAAGATAGCTGTTAACTTGAAAACCAGGGCTCTATTACATCACAAGGTGGAATAGAGCATTTTGAGATTTTTGAGATGTAGACATAATCAAAACACAGACATTAAAAGCTACACGACAACTTCTTCTTCTAATACTACTACGACTACTATTTATCCTGGATGCCCTTCCTGTCTCTCAACCAGCCACAGGTCACACCAGCCTTAAACTCTGTGTATTGGATCCTGTGTGCTACTGTACATGACCGTATATTTTGTGCACATGTAAGATGAGTCCCTGTATTAGAAAATATAAAAGATTAAGTGAATTGAAGTCATACAAATGTCCCCAGTACGTCTTCAATGCCTTCTGTATTGACCCTATTGCCTTTCAATCTCACCTGCCTTCCTTTATTCCTTCATTATAACCTACTGCAGTGATAGTATATAATATAAGAAATATATATATTTAACAATAATCACTATATTGATTTATCGCTCCATACATGTTAGATGGAACAATTATTTTTGCGGGTCAGTATTTATCATGGGTACATTTTACTTGTACACGTGGGAACATGTTGTTTATTTTTCTGTACTATAATTGAGCTATAGAAGGTTGAATTATGAAATTGTATGCCTCATAGACACAAAACTAACTACTTAAATATTGCATTCTGTCAATCATTTTTTGTAGTTCATATGTTTTCTCAGTATTGTGCATTTAGAATTGTTTTTGGGGATATTTTGCTTTAGGTCTGGTTTCAATATTATTGTTATCATCTATATTTACTTCAGTAATATATCACACTTCAGAATTTGTTACGTGACAGGGCCTAGATGCCAGTTATCTGTAAGTCACTATGGTCGCTGTGTTAGATAGAAATTGTTTCCAGAGTTAATTAAAACTATTTCCCGACTTTCCACTTTTCTCTGTTCACTGTATGATTGGAATGGTAGTATCTCAACAGTTGCAGGTACACTCAATTGATAATGGCCGGTGCACTACAACACATAATTAGAAAATAAGAGAAGAGATAATAAGGCTAAAAAATCAATATCTCATGATTGGGTAATTATTGAAAAGTAATAGCCTATAACACAAGACTAGGGCTGGCACAGTCAATTGTCTACCTCCTTTTAAATCACTATTTATTGCCTGTCGCACTAACAAATACAATGCAATATATTACATTTTTATGTGAGAAATCCTACTATTTAACCCACTCCAAAGCATTCTTAAGTACCAGATTTTTAGTGTCTTGAAAATATGAAAAACAGAAGTAGTTTTAAATGGTTTGCAGTGGGCCAAAGTTATTCCTCACTTACCTCATGCATTCTGTGCATCCTAATTCCTAACTTCAACTCTCAGAGACCAGAGTGGACTTTTGCCACACATGGCAAAGCAAATGAGCAAGCATGCTAACACACACTTCCTGATTACCGGACAACAAAAAGCTTTCTAATTAGAAGCAGACACATTTTTACATATTTTGATTTCAGTAGCTGCTTATAGAATATGTGTGTGTACTGGGGAAGACAAATTTTGCTCAGATACATGGGAAATACAGAGGTGTGGGACCTTTAACTCTCATCAGCACAAATGACTGGACTTGCACTTTGGTCATGCTAATTAATGCGCACTATCCGCTAACGTTTTAATAGCTCACTTTAGATGACACCAGCACAGTTTTGAAATTACTTGGCCTAATTGTCTCATTCACTTGTAAATATATTTCCTCTGAGACCCGCTCCACATGTACGCTTGTCACCCGTTTACGCTGATCTCAGGGACTTTATTTGGGACAGGTTGGTCTGTAAAACTGACCCAACTGTGCAGTCCTCTGCCGTCACCTCTGCCAGTGATGGGGCTTATCCTCTGGACGCTCATGTTTATTATGCTATTAAACCCATTTGTCTTCCAGGTGTGCTGTGTGGTTACAAAGACTACCCGCTGTGCCAGCGCTGTAACTGCAGTTTAGAGGGAAGCACCAATGAGGACCCCTGTGTGTCTCCCTGTGTGTGCAAGGTACGTGGCACTGTCAACACAACAATTATCATACTCAGCATCACACTGAAGTGCAGAGGTAGTAGAGTAGCCAAAAACTGTACTCAAGTAACTTTACTTCAAAATAATGTGACTCAAGTAGAAGCACAAAGTAGTAGTCCAAGAAATTACTCAAGTTAGAGTGAAAAAAAAGTATTTGGAAAAACTACTACTCTACAAGTAAAAGTACTTAAAGAGTAATTGTCGGGACGTACATCTGATTATTTTGATTTAATGTAATTTGAATGACAAAACATTAATAATAATAAAAAAATCTAGTATTTTCAAAAAGATAGACACAAAAATATGAAAAAAATACATTATATTTGAAGGAGCAGTGCAAAAAAACACAAATGTTCAAATGATTTCATATTGTCACCATAAAGCTTTTGTCACTTGTAGACTTACTAACAGAGCAATCAAAACCTTTACTCAAGTAGCCTAAGGGTACTGTTATTTCAATAACAATATTGATAATAGAGTAAAAGTATGCGGCTCGAAAAGTACTCTGAAAGGTACAGTTTCCTTATAAAGTGACTGAAGTAATTGTAACTGAATACTACCTACCTCTACTCAAGAGGAACTTTGTATATAGGTTGAGTTCAGATCTTGAATTTGATGATGTCATAGTTTGAGATGGAGGGCGGGGCCCTATGAAACTGTATTGGAAATTTACTGTATTTGAAAGAAATATCCAAGCAGACATTACTCACAAATGCTGGTCCCTTTGTTGTTGGGGATTACTTCCACTAACCTGTCATATGAATGTTATGGTATAAAGTCTTTTCAATTGAAAACACAGATTTTTGGTTTTGAACAATGGCACCACTTTCACTTTCCAAAACCTTGTGAAAAAAATAATTATATTCTGTTTATTTGTGCTGACGTGCCATGAAAAACACAAATTAGGTTGTCATGTGAATAGGCCCAATATTTACATACATGTGATCCATAAACCCAGGTTAATCTGTGTTCATTCGTTCAGTTTGATTTTCATTTTAAAATCAAAAATGAAAAAAGGAATAAAGATTTGATTTTAGAAAGCTCAAAAACGTTTAGCAAGTTTATCGTCATTACATAATCCCCATCCTTAAATCACTCTTTCTTCAGCTACAGCAGCAGTTGTTCACTTTTGGAAGAGATTCTTTTTAGAAAACCATCATCTTCGCCGTCTCTCCTTCTCCTCTCTGACATTGCATTTGCTGATTTCAGTGAATAATCCGTTACTTTCTGCCTGCTTGATTCACATTTGAAGTTTGAAGTGATGGGATTTGAACTGACGTTGAGTGGTTGCATTGGCTTTTATCCAAACTTCAGGGCATTTTGAGAAAGTAGTAGCATTTCCAACACAAGCTTATTATTTAGGTTAATATGGTGATTTTGCATTAGTGTGGCATTTGGCATTTTTAAATCGAAAAAGTTTGTTCCAAGACACTCATGGGATGGTACACATTACCTTTTTTTAAGTGTCTTGAAAGAAAAAAAAAGGGAAACGATGAACTAAACTAAAAAAGTAAAAAGGTTGCTATTTTTATATCTCTAATTTTGGAAAAAAACAAACCAAAAAAAAAAAAAAAAAAAAAAACTTTATAAAAACCCTGTATCTGTGTGCATGTGTTTATCACATTGTGGGAATTAAAATATATATGCATTTATTTGTGGACCTCCGTAGAGGGTGGTGGTGGCATTGTGTGAGTGTATGAGGCAATACACACATACACATGATGCCTAGCGGTGTTAACCTGTCCAGCTCTTTCATCGTCATCTTTTGCTGCACATCCACACTGTAATAATGGCAGGCTTGGCTCATAACATCACTGTGTGTTTTTACAGGAGAACGTGGAGGGGCCCAACTGTGACCGCTGTAAACTGGGCTTTTACAACCTGCAGCGGGGGACAACCAGCGCGGCTGTGACAAGTGCTCCTGTATGGGTGTATCCAGCCAGTGCTCCGCCTCCACCTGGGCCTATCATAATGTAAGCCAATGACAGAACGAGGGTGAAGAATACGTTGTGTACTTTGCATGTACAGAGTGGTGGTGCTCAAGAGGAGGAGGAGATGGAAGTTGAGGAGACTGCGGTTCTGCTGCTGTAACCTGTTCCTGAAATAATGATAGACTGGGATTAGGCAGTAGGGCTGGGATTAGGTGATATCTACTGGAGAATTTCTGTCATTTTTACAATTTAAAGGGATACTATGTAAGTTTAGGTGGAGGGTTTAAATAAAAAAAAATCAAAAAAATCAAAAAATCACAAAAAGTAAAAGGTTTTTGGGTTATGTAAGGTGAGCAAACTATATAACCAGGATTGGACCTTATAAACTTCCTATTGTGCCTCTAATGTGCCAATCAATTGACTTGTAGTCTATAAATATTCTGTTTCCTGGTACTATTACTTATGGAAACCTGACGACACCATTTAGCAGCAGTGACACCGGCTCTGCCATGACAAAACTGCCAGACAAGGGAAATTAGAGAGCTTTGTTTTGTGAGGCTTTTGCTGTCTCATCAATACAACTGTAGAAATGCTAGTGTGGCTGTGACTCCACTATCTCTAGCCTCATTCATATTTTAGCACGCTACACTAATATCAAACTACAGGAAGCCTTAACACTCAGCACTTGGCACACAAACTTATGTTATAGTAATTATGCACCATTTGGTCTGGATGCATTAGCGTGAATTGGCAACTTCCAGACCAATTCCGTGTGTAAGCAATGCAATGAAACTGAAAAACATCTAGTTGGTGGGCAGATCAGTGAGTGAATTCTAGAGGTTCTGAGTTTGTATGCGTCCTCTGCAGGTTAAGGCACTGGCAACCCACGTTTAATTGTGATTGTAGTACCAAGTATTTTCTGATCAATGTTATAATGCTGTTCCTCATCAAAAACAGACCTGGAGTTGTATTTTGTTTCATTCACACATGTTTAACACACAAACCCTGCATATTTAGGATGAGTTCTTCTCTCAAACTAAAAACAGTCTGTTCCACCTTGTGATGTCATGTGGAGTGCCACTGTGCTTTTAAACTCCATACACTTTCACTAGAATCATTTGGTTGATTTCAGCCCTGGAATTGCCAAGCTCTACTGAACTAAACGTAAAAGGTAGCTGTTGACTTCACTACATGACATCACAAGGTGGAACAGAGGATTTTGAGCTTTGGAGATGCAGCCAGGCTAATAATAAATGATTACTCAAACATGTATGAATGGAACAAAACACAACTCTGGGCATGTTTTTGATGAGGTCACAACATTCTAACATGGCTTAAAGCTCACAAAAGTCAATTTTGTGTAATATAGGACCTTTAAAATTCTGATAAAATACTTTTAAATCTTGAAAAACAAAATTTGGGGGCCATAAAGAAAGCATCTAACAAAAACAAGGAAGGTGAAAGTAAAGGCATCAAAATCAAGTCTTGGTTACATAGAACAAGGACAAGCCCCCAAAACATGACAGGAGGAAGGAGAGGGGGAGTGAGGGAGTAAAAAAGAGGAACGCATTTTGTGATTGACAGGTGATGAGAAGAGGGAGGGAGGAGGAGACGCTGACAGGACGACAGCTCCGATTTAGACTGCGATAGAGACTGGTGCGTATGTGTGCGTGTGTGTGAGGGGGGGAAAGGGGAAGCCAAGGTCAGGTTAATTGCAATGGTAAGATGTGTGTCTACTGCTGTGTTTCTACACCACACACACACCCCTACACACGCAACACGCACACACACACACACACACACACACACACATAAGCAAGTGAAAAAAAATCTTTGAGGAGTTAAGAGGAGGAAAAAAACATGACGCCTGTCAAGGTTGTGAGGGCTCGTGCTCGATGTGTGACATAGGTGTGAAAATCTTTGAATGTATTTTGATGATGCCTTGAGATAAAGTCACACCTGGTGAACACAAAAATTACCAAGCATAAGTGGTAAAGGATATGGTTATGGCTTATATTGCGAAGGCTTTGGGAAAATGTAATGAAAATACTTAAATAACATTCATCATTGGGTGTAGTGTCTAGAGGTGCGCCAATTCAGATTTTTTCATTTCCGACAGTTCAGCAAACTAGCTGAACTATCCAAAGTAATGGTGTGGCTTGTAAAAAAAACTTCCTGATTGAATTCTATCCATATTTACAAGTCAAAAAACGATGGTTTGTGTCCTGACTGAGATACTGGAACTGTATCAGAAGATCCAGAAATTATACCTGATTTATTATGTTTCCCAGTACTGGTGCACCCCTAGACTATGCTTCGACAGACATAAAAGACAAATACATTTTCTGTTATTTGAATATAAAACATTATAAATAGTGCAAAACAGTAAACACATTTGGCCCTGTTTGCAATTGAAAAACATATAAGGACCACACTTGTAGTTAGATAAAAGCTCACTCACTTTCTGAAGTATTGTCAGCATTGCCTTTCCAAAGTTCATAATTTTTGAATTTAATGGACACAATGATATTACTATTATGGGTTAGGGTGGCTTAGGGATTAGCTTCTGTATGTTCTTTAACGGCTTAATGTTGCTGGCAAATTTGATTCAGTTTTGACACAATAATAAACTAAACCCATTATAAATCATGTCAAAGTAAGATTTTTAATCACTCTCAAAACATGGCCGGTGACAGTTTATAACTTGGTGGAAACTTATGTAGATTGAGAACCATATTGTGATTATTTTATCTTTCTCACGATTTGATATTGTGATATTGCCAATTTTCTCGTGTTTCATGATATAATATGATATGTCAATAGAATACTTTAACTACATACGCCATGTTGAGACACCTGATAAAAGACCGACTATTCCACAGTAACCTGTATACTTTTTTGGCCGAAGCAATAATGATATGTCAAAACAGCAGCCGCTCGGATCATGCAAGCCATTTTACACTAAACATGACAAGTGACTAATTGTTGTTTCCTCAAGGACCCCCCAGTGCTCTGCTGAAAGCTAAATCTGACGCTTCATTATTCACCAAGGGTCAATTGACACATGTAGATGCTACTGCTGCTGCCTACTTGTCAGGAAGTCACGGCAGGATGAGGGAATGTTGTGAGTAAAAGTGCTATAGGGCTGTGATTAAGAAGCTAATGTCAAAATCACAATGGTGACGGGGACAGTGTCCATAACTTTACATGTAGGTTTGTACTGGCTAAAAATAACTGCCATTATATCATTATTGGTGGTCATACTAAATTATAAGATGCAGGTCAGGCATACATGTATACGAGTTTTTGGATTCAGAATTTAGAGTTTGAACTTAAAATGAAACTAAACACTAAAAATCCACTTTTTATGTCACATATTACTATGGTACATGGCATTTTTATAGCATTGTTATTCTGCTTCTAGTTATATTTTGCCTTTTTTTTAAAGTAATTTTCATCTTCTTCTTCAAAAAATCAAAAAAAACAATTTTAGAGATTTCAAAAAAATTTAAATCTTAATCTGAATGTGTGCTGTCTTCAGTGGCTTATGCAATTTTAAGTAGATGCGTACAGTCACGCTGCTCTCATACCTCAGACCCTCACTTACCTTCTGCCAAGTTTTCGTCTTGTAGTTTTGAATATGCCCAAATCTTGCAACTCTACTTTGAAAGACTGCGTTAGTTTCAAGGTGTGTGTACGTCCTGTTTTAAGTTTATCATGCAGATATTTACCAAAACATATCCATTTTTAGTGCTCTCACCACTTGCAATGCAGTTCACTACAATTGCCGCCCCCAGGGAAGATAAATCAACACAATCAGGCTGGCACATGGCGCGGGATGACAGCGAGCACGACGAAAGAAAAAAGGGAATAGGTTTAATGCCCAATTTGAGTTTGTATGGTTTTCACATACAGTTTA